>CM051457.1:29220592-29237180 GCA_028274465.1 Plantago ovata
AGGGTTTAGGGTAAAGAATGGGCCATCAGACTTGGGCCAAGAAGAATTGGGCCAAAACGAGTTGGGCCAACTGAAGGGAAAAAATGAAATTGGGCCTTAATTTCATTTGCTAGTTGATCCAAACAAGACGAATCGAATTAGCTCTACGCGAACTATCAAATGACGAATTGAAATAAATTAAGTAATTACCGAATAAAATAATTTACTCCGATAATTAATTAATTAAAAAAAAAAAATAAATAGAAGCACATAGCTCTTATCTATGCTTCTCGGCCCCCTCCATTATATTAATTATATGATTTCTTTATTTTATGTTTTATTTGATTAATCTATGCCTCTATGGTACTCCGTAACAAAAAGCTATCTTAGTAGTATAAAATTATTTATTTTGAATATTTAATACTACAAATTGCTTTTATATTATTTTGAAAATAATTAATTAAATTATCCTATATGTAACTTTGTTACTTATTTTATTATTATAGTTTAAAAGTAATTTGTGTTATATTGAAATGTGTTAGCCGAAAAATATACGTAAAAGACGGTATTTTTATACCGGACAGAGGGAGTATTGTTTAAATATGAATATATTAATATTATAATAGTACACCGGCTCAATCCGGCTCAGAATCCAGCTAAACAGGTTCGACCCCGGTCTAACCTTTTTCGGTTAAAATTTTATGTACATGTAAATGTATCTAAGATGGATGACCAACAAAATCATATACTACACATTATTCAACTAAAATCTTATGTACACATTATAAATTTGATTTTTCCTAGCCCACTAAGTTAAATTCGTTCTCAAACTAATCGAAATGACTTTCTAGCTCGATTTTATTTAACGCTTAAATGAAGCCAAATAATAAATGGGAAAAAATAATTAAATTACACGGATAAATTATAAAAATATGGGAAATTACACTCCACCATCTTTAAATGAAGTTTATCCTCGAAACATAACTATCTTAATTCAAACGATCGGAGAATGGGAAATCGAAAATACTCATACCTCAAAAACCGGATTAAGTGAACCATCTCGCAAACCAATAAGTTAACAAAGTTCAGTAACTTACTTTCTCAACCAAGAAATTGAAACTATAAATCATAAATCATCAATCATACCAACACAATTGCTACACCATAATTCTCGTCAGTAATAATGAATCCAGTGAGCAATTTTCTAAGGGCACATCAGAATTACTCAACCCTCAATAAGTAGTCCATCCAATAGTCTATACAAAATTTTTATGTATAGAGTTAGAGTTATATGATCTTCTTTTTTGCCGATATGTCAGAACTATTAAAGTAATTATCAAGCCACATGTTTGCGGGCAAACTATTACTGGTGTTTGCCCGCAAACTATTTTACAGTATGGTACGACGTGTACATTATAATTATATTAACTTTGCTATTAGTAGGCTAGAGCTATGTTCATTTCACCTTAAATTCAATTCCATGAAGATCAATTCAATTGTGATATATTAAGTTCAGTTCAGAACCAAGATTAGTTCAACTTAATTAAGTTCAGTTAGATTCAATCCAGATTACCTTACTTATTATTATAATTGATTTAAAATTTAATATAATAGTAGTATTAATAATAATATTAAAACAATATAATAATAATAATAATAATAATAATAATAATAATAATAATAATAATAATAATAATAATAATAATAATAATAACAACGAGTTGAGCACAACAACATAGCTCGAGCTCGGCTCCTTAATATTGTCGAGCCTTAAAGCGTGCTCGAGCTTGATTCGAGCTCGAACTGAAACGAGCCAAGTTGAGCTTTTACCGAGCCGAGCCCGTGCAGCTCGTTAAAAGCTCGATTAGTTTTTAGCCCTAGCTCAAGCACACATGGCCTCGTAAAATTTGGGACCTCAATTTTATTTGATGTAATGTTTATATAATTTTGTTTATGCCCAATGTTTATTGAATTATGATGTCTCAGTGGTGAACTTTCTTGGTTTAAGTATCATGCCATTTACCTTTGTGGTGAACCATTAATTTATATTTTTTTGCTTTAAAAAATAAAGAAATTACCAGCAATGTTACAAATTATGAAGTTATAAGTCACTTGAGCACTTTTTGTCTTCAGATTCCTTCCGTGTGGGTTTTCGAAAAGCACGAGAATACGTCCAAATTAAAAAATAATAATAATAATGAAATAAAAATACTCGAATTGCATACCCGATACCTGAAGTTTGAACTCGAATCAGGCAGGCCGGGTACCCAATAGTCCAATACCTCAAATTTGAACTCAATCAGACAGGTCGGGTACCCAAAACCCGAAAAGAACTCTCAATTATAGTATCTAACAGAGATGCAGTTCAAAATCTCTGGACATAACTCAACATCAATATATTAAGTGCTACAAACAAAAAATGCAGCAATGCCCTACAGGCTACAACTAAGTTTCTCGGTATAACATGAACCAAAAAAAACCCTCCTATATATAGTTTCCTGCCAATTCTATATGTACATGACATCTCCCATTGCAACTCGAAACGCAGCTTGTCTTAACCATCTCAGTCGCATCCTTCGATGCCAACAGGACAGAAAACCAGAATCTCGACTCGACTTGCAATCAAGATTTCCACTCAAATCCCATGATACACAAATCCAACACGGAAAACTATTACCTGATGACATGCCTCTACAAAAATTGCATAGACCTTATGTCTAAAATTCTTTAGTAGACAAAAAATCTATACAATTCTAATAGACCCGGTCTAGGTAATAATTTCCCATCCGAAATTCAGGTGACAGTAATTATACCGTTGTATGGAGTTACCTCTGTTAGCCAGAAGGTGGATTGGTGTTGCTGCTAGTCATATGAGGGAGAACTACTTGCTCTCTACTCGAGCCTTTCGTTCAGCTATTTCTTCCAAGCATCTCCATGTTGCTTCACGTTTTGACTTGGTTTCTTCTTCTTGTGATTCATCATTTTGGAACTTGAGCAAGCACTCCTCGTAAAGCTCAGGGTCCACATCAGAGAAGATTTTGCGGACATTGAGTGTCAAGCTTTGAACGGCTTGATTCCAGTGGTTTCTAGCATTCTTCTCCAATGCAGGGGATATGATCGGCAGTATGACACTCCGGTTTTGTTTGATCAGGTTCTCGACATGGTCATTGTTCCATAAAAAGAGAGCTCTTTCAGCCACCTGTATAGTATATGCAAATGCATAAACGAATTAATGATAGCATGATCATAAAGAATAGTAAAGGAAATACAATAACAAGACAAACATCTAACCATGGGAATCACATTTTTTAAGTACAAATATAAGCCACCAAACTGTCAGGCAGATTAATTGTTCAAAGGTTCGACCAAGCTTCAGAATTCAATGAAAATTTTCCAACATAAACAGGATTGCTTTGGCCACTGTTCACAGACTTTGGCAAGTCGATATCACATAGAAAGAGAGACAGTGGGAAAGTTAAGAAAGCAAATCAGTAGCTAATATAACAGATCATGTGGAACAATAGAAATGCAAAGATTTTTACTAATAAAAAGATCTCATACTTCAACTTTTACAGCACAACTCAACTACGTACTCAAGTCTACAAACACAGTGAATAAGTACCATATAAATGGAAAAAAAAAAAACCATCACAAGGTTTTGTGACCTTAAACACAGATGGAACAACTCTACCAGACAAAAGGCACACGGTAATGGGATGTATTATAAGGGACCATAATGGGAAAATAATAAAGGCACCATCTCCTACGAACACTGGAAGAACTACAAACAAATTCTGTTGGAAAATCGAGTTAGAAGTTTAAATCCACTGCAGATTCAAACCGATCTCTCCTAGTTCCTAACTCCTACACAGGTTTGTCAAGACCAAAATCCAAAATCCAAGAACTTTAATTACTCCTTACCCCAATCGCTGCAGTCAAGACCAAGAACAGAACAGAGCCAGTAACGACAAGAATAAAACAGAGCCAGTAACACCAACTAGTACAACAGAAACACATAAGAGAAAAAGGAATTTTGATGAAGTGATTTTACCTGATTTTGGCGTCTGTGGATTTTTGCAAGAATCTAATCAAAGTTTCCTGTTTCCCCCAATTTTGCTTTTGTCAATTTTCTGAGTTGATTGCAAGAAGCGAATCAAAGTTGATTGCTTCTGTCAATCAGCAACAACAACCGCAACAATTAGCAACAGCAAAGCAATTCCAAACTTCAACAATCAGCAACATCAAAGTCCACCCAGTATGCCAACACTAAAAAAAAAATACTTCGCCCCTGATTATGCTCAATGTGGTGGATGAAATTTGGGGATTTAGGGTTCTTCCGTTCTTCAATGATGTCGACGAAGTTAATGTATCTGATCGATTGGGCTTTTTCACTGATCGATCCGTGCTTCCGCCTCTGTGGCTTCACCTGCGGTGCGATAGCCATTCTACAAGTGGAAATTGTGATATATCAAGTCGGAAATAAATTACAGCGAATTCCAGCTATAAAACCCAAACAAACATTCAATCACTTACCGGCATTGAATTTGGAACGAAAGAAATCTGGCAAGGGAGGCAGTCGCAGCACAGCTTCCTCAGTTTCAATCGGGTCGGATCTCAATATAGGATCTTGGAGCAATGGTTTGGTGTCGTCTTTAGCGGGTCTGAAGAAGGGCTTCTTCTGAGCTCCATCCTTGCTTCTCTTCCTCCTCCCCCACCGGCGTTTATTGGGGTCTGTAGCGTGTTCATTCCCAGATTTTGGAGCTTCTCCTCTGGGCGATGGCCAAATTTTAAGTTACCCGTTGATAGTTGATAATAGATAATAGATGTTTTTTTTTTTTTTCAATTTAAAATGTTATATTAATGTACATGATATAGATTATATTTACAGTTATGTCACTTTTATATTGTTATATAATTCTGCCAATTTATATTAGTTATGTCACTTTTATATTGTTATATAATTCTGCCAATTTATATTGAGACCACATATCGTTTGATGGGACTATTACGTATGTTGACACATCTTTGTCAGATTTTAACTGCTTAAATTAGCCACCAATTAACGTTTTAGTGCAAACAAGACCTTTATCTTCAACCTGACACTTCCTCTAGTAGCTAGATAGTTAACAAGATGGTCACCCCAATTGTTTAGTATAGCAAGGCCAAGCTTTGGCAAAAGTGAGAGGTCAAAGAACCGAATCTTTCAAATACAAATAGCTTCCCAGAATAAAAAACTTCTATTTTAAGAAAGTGGTGTTATTCTGAAGGCAACAATCTAGTTTATAGAAGAACTATAAATCAAAGTGGTCTAATATCCCGCGCCCACCAACAAAGTTGATGGATGAAATAAGAAACATTGCAATCTCCAAATTACTCACCTTGGATTCACGGGCATGTAAGAAGTGTAAGAATGTGAATCGATGCCTTCTCATTAATCACAAAGGATATATATATACAACGAAATCCACTATTCTAGGCTATATTCTAGGACAGATATACATTCGTAATACATTCCTAATACATTCCTATCTCTACATTGTCCTATGTAACTCCTATGTTCTAACACTCCCCCGCAGTCGAAACGGGAGGCGGACGAACATTGAGACTGGAACGAAAGTCTTCAAACAAGACCAAAGGCAATCCCTTCGTAAAAATATCCGCAATCTGATAACGAGAGGGAACATGATGAACACGAACCTCACCACGGGCAACCTTTTCCCGAACAAACTGTATATCTAACTCGATGTGCTTTGTACGCTGATGCTGGACGGGATTGCCGGTGAGATAAATTGCAGAGACATTGTCACAGTAGACAAACGTAGCCTTGCGCACCAGACACAGAAGCTCAAGGAGAAGATTCCGGAGCCAGCATGACTCGGCCACAACATTAGCGACGCCACGATACTCGGCCTCAGCACTCGAGCGGGACAATGTTGCTTGACGCTTGGCGGACCAGGAGATCAGGTTGTCACCCAAGAAAACACAATAACCGGAGGTAGAACGGCGAGTGTCGGGGCAGCCGGCCCAGTCGGCATCAGTATATGCCACAAGATCATTAAGAGAGGAAGGAGTGAGATGGAGTCCAAGAGACAGAGTGCCTTGGACATAGCGTAAGATACGCTTGAGAGCCTCCATATGTTCAGTGCGGGGATCATGCATGTGAAGACATACCTGTTGAACCGCATAGGATAAATCAGGGCGAGTGAAGGTGAGATACTGAAGCGCTCCAGCTAAACTCCGATATAACGTAGGATCAGCAAAAGGAGTCCCAATAGAGGCACTAACTTTTGGCTTTGTGTCAACGGGAGTAGCTGTCGAGTTACACGAGCTCATGCCAGCTCGTTCAAGAATTTCAGCTGCATACCGAGACTGGGAAAGAAATAGGCCAGCCTTATGGCGAGTGACTCGAATGCCAAGAAAGTCATTAAGGAGCCCTAAGTCTTTCATTGCGAATTCCGAATTAAGCTTAGCCATAATCGAGTGCCGAAGCACATCCGAAGAGGCAGTCAATATGATATCATCCACATATAGAAGCAAATAAGCAGTATCAGCCCCGCGGTTGTTGACAAACAACGAAGTATCACACTTACTATTGGAGAAGCCAAGAGTGGCGACGAAGTCAGCAAATCGCTGATACCGCCCGAGGAGCCTGTTTAAGGCCATATAATGACTTCCGTAAGAGGCAGACAACATCCGGGTGTGTCGGATCACGAAACCCCATGGGTTGATACATATAAACCGTTTCCTGCAAATTGCCATGGAGAAATGCATTGCTAACGTCGAGTTGATGAATAGATGATGAATGTGTATTTTACACTTTCATTCGAGTCTTTTTAACCTATTTTAGCTATCCTCTATGTTAATTTAGCTATATTTTAGTACATTTTATTAGAATAGTGTCACGTTTCCCTTTAGATTTTATTTTACAGGTTTTGGTTGAAATTCGGGGATTTCTGGGCAATTATATTGAAGTTTACAAGGAATTGGTGTTCCAGAAGCCTATTTGGAGTATCTGAAGGTTTCCGGATAGGATTTGAAGTCTAGGGGCCGAATCTGGAGGTTAGAAGGCCACTAGAAGTCTGAAACCGAGTCCGAAAAGGTGAAGAAATCCAAATCCGCGTCGAAAAAGGCGGAATTCCGCGAAAAAGACGGGGGGCGAACCGCCCCATCCTGCGGCGAACCGCCCCAGACTTTATTCGGGGCCTATATATAGTGCTCAGTTTTCTCTCCGAAAATCATATCTTTCCAAGCCTACTTTCTCACCTCTCTCTATAGTTTTAGGTAGGAACTTCCCGGGGCCTATCCTGGGAGTTCCATAGCTTAGGGGATACTTTTTCATAGCAGTTTGGAGCTCGTAGGACCACAATCATCCGGAGATTGACAACCTTCGGTAACTTTGTATCTTACAAGTTTTATTCTACTTATTTTATTTATCTTTCAATATGTTTTCTTCTATGATTTCTGTTGATTGCATGCATAATATGAGTAGCTAAACTTATCATTGGTGGTAGTATGTGAATTCTTAGTGAGGGAAGATAATCATGCTAATGGCTATATCGCGCATTATACTCCGTGTCATTGCTTTATTTCGTTGATCAGTTGTAACCAAAATTCTCGTATGTTATATTGATCATTATGCACAATTGGACACTAGTTGACCATCAGACCAATTATCTTCGTAGTGTTGAATAATTACGGAACACATTAGGACAACCGTGATTGACTAGTCAGACCAGATTATCTTCGTAGTGCTTAATACTTGCAACAGGACACTAGATTGATTCAAAGATCTCTATGCAAGACCGAGGAATTTATGCATGATTATCGACCCATTATGCTAAGAAGGACCATACTATCACCAATCTCCATTATCTGCTAGAAACCCCCTATTGCTATCTGTCTGCTGTTTTATATTCTCTTGTTAAATAGATAAAGCAAGTTATAGTCCTGAGAGAACGACACTCGAGTCATTCTGCTACTACACTACGATTTTCGTTGTAGTTGTGGATTGCCTTTGGCTAAATACAAATTTATTTGATTGACCTTGACAACGTCTCATCAAATTGGCGCCGTTGCCGGGGACTATACTCCTTTTTTCTGTTTAATTTGTTTATATTTACAGTCTTAGATTCCTAATTCTTTTAGTTTTAGTTTTCCTTTTTAATCTCTCTCTTATACTGCTTTCCTAGTCTGTTTCTAATCACCTTTCCTAGTCTGTTACAAATAGTGTATGCCGCATACACGTTCTGCAGGCACACCGCTTGCTGATTCAATTGCTGAGATCGACAGAGTCTACCACCAAAGAAGGCGACTACTTGAAAGGCGCGCACTAGAGGAAATAGAGGAAACCGATTTCTCTGAATCTCTACTTAGTCACTTCAAGGAAATCGACGGAATGGCAGAAGCTAGACCACTGAAGGCATGGGTACAACCCACCAAGGATCGTATGAGGGGACCGACAATCGTTCTTTCGTCCGCAACCCGAGATTTGGAGATCAAGAACCACGCATTCCAACAACTTCCGAGGTTCTATGGCTTATCAAGGGAAGATGTGATGGGGTACTTGCACGATATCGATGATTTCGTCAACCAACTCCCACGACCCGGAGCTGACATAACAACGAATGAGTTGAGGATGAAGGTTTTTGCTATGGGACTTGGCGACAGAGCCAAGTCATGGCTTAGTTCTCTACCAGCCGGCTCACTGGACACTTGGGAAAAGGTTTTTTCAGCTTTCATGGAGAAATACTTCCCTCACACCTTGACTACCGCGCTAAAGGCGCAAATCACTGGATTCAAGCAGGACTATGATGAGACCATCTACACCGCATTCGAGAGGTTCCAAGATCTCACGAACAAGTGTCCTCACCATGGTTTTGAACTTTCTGACCTAGTCCAACACTTCTACAATGGACTAACCTTCGAGAACCAACAAGTGGTGGATTTCCAATGCCGAGGCAATATTTGGGAGGAAACCGCAGAAACCGTCTGGGCTGTTTTCGAAAGGCTTGCTAAGGGTTCGTAGTTCAAGGACCCAAGAGCAATGGTTAGGAGACGTCGACCTGAGGCTCCACCGACTCAAGAAGCCCCTATGTACAGGGGGAATGGGGATCAATTCGAGTGCTTTACCAACGAATTGAAGCAAGTCCTCAAAAGCGCCACCGGAACAACTGTTTCGAACGAAGTATGCCGAATATGCAAGAACTATGGGCATGGGGCTCATATGTGTAGATCGGAGCTGGCATACGATGATGGCAACTGGGCTCGAGGAGGCGAAGAAGAAGCCTTTGCTACGGAGTTTGGTACTCAAGAAGTTAGCTACGGACAAGACGGTAGGAATCCTCGAGGTGGATTTTGGAGAAGAGGATACCGTAACAATCAAGGATATGCTTCGGCTAACCAAACTTATGGACCTAACCAAGACCGTAGTAGGCTAAACTATGATAATGACCACTGCGAAAACCCCGTTCCGAAAGAGCCATAGAAGTCGAAGTCGGCTCAACTGATGGAAAACTTGCAGAAGATGGTTGATCACACACAAAGTTTTCTCAAACGTTATGAGCAAGATTCTGAGAAGACTAGGGCAAGGCTCGATAGGTTGGAAGAAAGCACTAGGCTTGCCCATCAAAAGATGCAAGAGTTGATCGACCGAGGAGCAAGTAGGGAACAAGGCAAACTGCCTAGCAACACTGTGAAGACAAATGCCATTACATTGGCTGGTGATGTACCTGACGGAGTCACCATCAAGAAGGTTGTTAGGTGCGAGTGTTGCATGAAGGAAGAACTTCTACAGGCTGAGGAAGAAGAGAAGGGCCTAGGTTCTGACACAAGTGATGAGGAACAGGAGGATCCCGAACCACTCCCTAAAAGTTTCGGTGTAAAGGTAGGGATTGGTGAGCTTGAAGATGTCCGTGCCACATTAGATACGGGATCCTACTCAAACATAATTCCTTTGAATGTGTTTGAAAAAGGCAACATTGGGAAACTATCTGAGCAAAGGGCTATTGTACAACTGGCGGATGGCTCCTTTATGAGACCTGAGGGCGTTGTGAAAAATGTGTTGGTCAAGATTGGTGAAGCATCCATATACACCAATTTCGTAGTTATGCCGGCATCTGCACCTGGGACGGGGGATGTCATACTCTTAGGGCAAACATTCTTGACCAAGCTACGCTCCGTGATGGACAGCTACCAAAGAACTTGCACCATCGAAGTGGAAGGCAAGCGACACGTATTGCAAGCCATACCTGATCCACCGGAACCGCCAGATAATACTACTCACTACTGTGGTCTTGCAGCCTATATTCTTTCTTATTCACAGGTCCGTGGCATGGAGAGGAGATGAATGAAGGGGAAGTCTAGTACCCGCAAAAATAGGAGATAGGCGCAGGCAGGAGTCGAGTCAAAGACTTTAAACAATGACGCTATCCGGGAGGCAACCCGGAATTTTTTATCGCTTTGTTTACTGCTTTTCTGCATGCATTCATTCTTGAACTATTTGCTTCTCATATGCGAATTTGTTCATGTGTGTGTCGTATGTGCTTTTGTTTGAGTGAGATTTTTCGAGTGGTTTTTTGAAAAAATCAGTTACGGGGATTAAACCGCATTTTCTGACGTCGGAGACCGTCTCCCCGCATTGGGGAGCACGGGGCGAACCGCCCCGCACGTGGGGCGAACCGCCCCACGTCCCCAGATCTTCAAAAATGCGGATTTGAACCCCAAAACCTTATTTTCTTCATCCTTCTTCATCCTTACTCCCAAAAAACCCGAAAAGTGCGATTTTGCTTCTAAATCTTCATAACTTCTTCATTTCTTGACCAAATTGAGTGTTCTTTAGCTTAATTCGAAGCCTATTACATGATTTATCATCCTATCCGAACAGATTTCATCCTGATTCGTTAGATTTGCAGATCTGAGGTATCATCTTTAAGAACCCTAATTTTCGAATTTGGGGATTTTCTAATTTGAGCTTCATTTATGCTTGTTTGATGCATGGGTATGTTGTTTATATGATTAGACATGTTATTTACTATCAATTGCATGCTCAATTTTGCTTAAATTGTTGATTTGGGTATTTTGCTATTAGATGATATATCTTGTTATGTATTAAGTTCTTATCTTTGATTTCTAGCATATGGATATGTTTATTGGTGTAATGTTGGTGGATTTGACGATAGAATGCTTAATCGTTGAGAATGAGGATTTATGCTGGTAGAATTTTTGCGCTGCTATGGTATGAATTGAGCCTTGTTATCAAGGATATTGGTTGTCTAGTAAGAGCATGATGTGATGTATTGCATGTAGTAGTTACGTTGATATGTTGCATGATGAAGAAGCTAGGCTAGACATTGCGGTTTGGGGAGTTCGATTGTTGATTTTATCACTTGTGTGTTTCATTTTTACACTAGTGTGTATTTGAGTCAGTTTTGAGTCATTCGAGGTGCTAACAGCTGTTTGTAGGTACCATACCAAGGGGAAGGAGCATTCCCGTATGATCGCTGTGAAGAACCATGTCAAGGAAGGTGATGTCGCAAGATGTGCGTTCGAGCCAAGGGGTTTGGCAACAACGTCGTGGATTATCCAAGAGGAGGAGCTAGAGTACACCTGGAGTAAGGACTCCTATGCCTATTCATGCACCACCGAAGGGTCAGAAACCACTATTATGTCAGCACTCCATCACGAGGACTGCAGAGTTCGAGTGAACAGGAAGGCACCGGGACAGTCTTGCCGCGACGGATTCGATCTTGAGTCCGAAGTTGCTCGAAGGTTCCGAAGCGCTAGCTTGGTTCCAAAACGTAATGACATGGGTACCCAGCACCTTGTTGGGGTGCCCCTTGCCTGCCTCTAAAGTGAGCATCATATAGACATCGGTCGGATACACGGTAGAGAATGTGGACAAAATTGGAGAAAAAGGTAGAAGACTTCTGAGTGTCCAAGCAGCTTACTGAAACCTTCTCGAGGTGTAACACGTTGGAGGGGGAGGTCCTGATACCACTGCCCTTTCCCCTTCAACAGTTCACATCCTATTGGAGGGCTCCAGGATGGAGGATTCCATAACAGCGGCGGCTACTCTTGAGAATTCTGCCTGCCACTACAACTCTACTAGTGAGGATGTGCGTGAAAGTAGTGACAATGAAGGCCATACGGGCAATGATGATCCTAATAGAGGAGTTGTTCCTGTCCAGCCTATAAGTGGAACTACCGCACTTACCAGAAGACCTGATGACACCCTATAAAGCTCACAGAGGAGGCCCAATAACCCACAAGCAGCATACTCAGCCGACCGAGGCCAAACCATGGGGTAACATCTAGTATCACATCTTATTTCCTCATTTTCTTACTGCTAGGGACTAGCGTTAATTTCATGAGGGGGGATGGGATTTAAGTGATCTGATGTTGTTAGTTTGGAGCTTGGTATTGGTAGGATGAGTATAGTACCTCGCATGCTTTATCCTTCTGCATTTGCATTTGCACGTTTACTGCTTTCTTAGATTTTTTAGGTTGCATTCACTACATTCATCCTAGGATAGTCTTGCATGTTTTATATGGAGTTTATTGCCGAAGTTTTTGAACTTTTTTATTGGGTAGATCAACTAGCTATGCCATTTATCGTATGCTTCATCTCTATGAATTTGTTTGAGGTTTTTCTCGCTTGGCTTGTCACATTTATGTATTGCACTTAGTTGAGCTAGGTAGTCTCGACATCACCTAGTGGTGTTTTCTCTATTGCGGTTCACGAAGGCCTTTATAATAGGATGATGCATGTTAGGGTCTTATGGTTGTTTTCCCGAGTAATTATGTACCTAAGAGGCAACAAGTCTTCACCATGCTTTGAGATTGCTAAATGCCTAGGAAGGAGGTAGTGTGAGGTTGTGTGATCCTTTGTTTATAACCTATTCTTCCGAATAGGTTTGGGGAGGGGGTTACACCATCATTAGACTTGTTTCTGTTTTCCATTTTCGTATCGTGAGTTTATTTTTCCTTTTTCCGTAAATTTTGTACTCCAACCTATTCTTTCGAATAGGTTTGGGGAAGTCGTGTGAGTCATTTTGTTTCTCTTTTTGTTATGCTACTGCTGGCTAGAAAAAAAAATCGAAAAAAAAAGGAAAAAATTCCAGAAGAAAAAGAGAGAAAAAGAAAAAAAAAGAAGAAGAATCTGGAAGGGAAAAAAATAAAAGACCCCAAAAAAGCAAAGAAGGGTCCAAAAAAGAAAGCCAAATAGCAGTTTAGCAAAGTGTTGAGTCTTTTCCATTTTCGTATTGTTCGTAATCGTGTTTTTTATCTTTTTTGTCTTGAGTGTCATCTGTTCTAGACCACCCTCGTCCTGCCATTCAGGAAGTGGTGAATAGCTTAAGACTTTACTTAAGAGATGGGTAGAATAGGGGAGTGTTATCTTTTATAGGGAACCCTCCTTCGTTTGATGAGAGCCAGTACTGGTTCGACCTCTTTTGAGGGAAAGTCTTAACCTGGTGGAACAGCAGTAAGTCCTCAGTTTCATAGGCACGGGGCAACCATTCATATCTTAACATGCATCATTACGTCGTCACTGACTAGGTCCAGGTAGAGAATGTTACGAGAGACTATCTTGTCTTGACATAAGTGCTTATGTGGATGTGTATAAGTCAATCGAGGTATTCTTCAACCTATATTCATGCTTTGATTTATATGGTTTTTATTCATATGTTTTTTGGTAGATTCAGTAGATTAGTTCATTTTATTTGGCATGTAACTCCATTTTGTGTCTTGCATGTTTTTTGTATTAGATTCTAGCTTAGTTGCTTAAGGACAAGCAAAGGTTCGGTTTGGGGAGTTTGATGAATGTGTATTTTACACTTTCATTCGAGTCTTTTTCACCTATTTTAGCTATCCTCTATGTTAATTTAGCTATATTTTAGTACATTTTATTAGAATAGTGTCACGTTTCCCTTTAGATTTTATTTTACAGGTTTGGTTGAAATTTGGGGATTTCTGGGCAATTATATTGAAGTTTACAAGGAATTGGTGTTCCAGAAGCCTATTTGGAGTATCTGAAGGTTTCCGGATAGGATTTGAAGTCTAGGGGCCGAATATGGAGGTTAGAAGGCCACTAGAAGTCTTAAACCGAGTCCGAAAAGGTGAAGAAATCCAAATCCGTGTCGAAAAACGCGGAATTCCGCGAAAAAGACGGGGGGCGAACCGCCCCATCCTGCGGCGAACCGCCCCAGACTTTATTCGGGGCCTATATATAGTGCTCAGTTTTCTCTCCGAAAATCATATCTTTCCAAGCCTACTTTCTCACCTCTCTCTATAGTTTTAGGTAGGAACTTCCCGGGGCCTGTCCTGGGAGTTCCATAGCTTAGGGGATACTTTTTCATAGCAGTTTGGAGCTCGTAGGACCACAATCATCCGGAGATTGACAACCTTCGGTAACTTTGTATCTTACAAGTTTTATTCTACTTATTTTATTTATCTTTCAATATGTTTTCTTCTATGATTTCTGTTGATTGCATGCATAATATGAGTAGCTAAACTTATCATTGGTGGTAGTATGTGAATTCTTAGTGAGGGAAGATAATCATGCTAATGGCTATATCGCGCATTATACTCCGTGTCATTGCTTTATTTCGTTGATCAGTAGTAACCAAAATTCTCGTATGTTATATTGATCATTATGCACAATTGGACACTAGTCGACCATCAGACCAATTATCTTCGTAGTGTTGAATAATTACGGAATACATTAGGACAACCGTGATTGACTAGTCAGACCAGATTATCTTCGTAGTGCTTAATACTTGCAACAGGACACTAGATTGATTCAAAGATCTCTATGCAAGACCGAGGAATTTATGCATGATTATCGACCCATTATGCTAAGAAGGACCATACTATCACCAATCTCCATTATCTGCTAGAAACCCCCTATTGCTATCTGTCTGCTGTTTTATATTCTCTTGTTAAATAGATAAAGCAAGTTATAGTCCTGAGAGAACGACACTCGAGTCATTCTGCTACTACACTACGATTTTCGTTGTAGTTGTGGATTGCCTTTGACTAAATACAAATTTATTTGATTGACCTTGACAACGTCTCATCAATAGACCACCGGCGATAAAGAGCAATGCTAAGAACAAGACGAATAGTTGCGGGTTTAACCACGGGACTAAACGTTTCACCACAATCAATACCCACGCGCTGAGTTTTACCATCACCTACAAGACGGGCTTTATGCCTCTGAAAGGAACCATCAGATTTAATCTTATGCGTAAAAATCCACATGGAACGAATAACATTAACACCCGGGGGAAGAGGGACCAATTCCCACGTCTTATTTTTAATAAGAGCATTATATTCATCAGTCATGGCCAGTTTCCAGTTAGGATCACGGAGAGCATCTAAGGGGGTACGGGGAAGGGGTGATGGTGTAACTGTAGCTGTATGTGCTTCGGAAGGGTCGAAGATAGTGTGAGGTGTAAAAATGTCATGTTGGCTGCGAGTAACGGGACGTTGGGGCGGATACGTTGTGTACCGCGTAGTCCGGGGTGGAGGACTGGGATGAGGTGGTGAACTGGGCGGTGAAGCAGATGGAAGATCTGCGAAAGGAATAGGTTGTATGGGCGGAGACGAGATATGTACAGCAGAGGAACCAGGTTGGTTAGGTGAAGTATGGGCTGAGGAAGGAGATGGAGCCGCAGGTGAGGATTGGACAGGGGCGGCAGGAGGCGGGGATCGGGGTGTAGGTGTAGTGGTGTAGCCGGGAGATAACAATGGGAGGAGGTGAGCCGGAAGGCCATCTCCAAGAAAATCATACTCGGTGGAGCTTGATGTAACCGATTTGGCCATATGAAAAGTGGTTTCATCAAAATTGACATGGCGACACGTAATGATTTTCCGGTTTGATAGATCAAGGCATTTATAACCCCGATGATCCGCCGGATAGCCCAAAAATACGCAAGGAGTGGAGCGGGGTTGAAGTTTGCGAATAGTGGTTGAGGGGAAAAGAGGGTAACATAAACATCCAAAGGTGCGAAGATGAGTATAGACGGGAAGGCGATTATAGAGAGCTTGGATAGGAGATTTATAGGAGAGGAGTTTACTAGGTAAAATGTTGAGGAGATATGTGGCCATATGTAAGGCGTGATGCCAAAACGAAGGTGGTAAGGAAGCATGGATGAGTAGGGTGCGAATGATATTATTAATTGACCGAATTTTGCGTTCGGCTTTGCCATTTTGGGGAGAGGTATGGGGACAAGAAAAACGGAATGACATGCCATTAGACTCACAAAATTGGCGAAAAGCAGTATTATCAAATTCGCCACCATTATCACATTGAACGGTCTTAATCTTCCGTTCGAATTGAGTAGATATATGAGAGTAAAATTTTTGAAAGATGGAGAAAACCTGGGATTTTTGAGCAATAGGAAAAATCCACACAAAATTCGTAAAATCATCCAAAAATAAGACATAATATTTATGGCCAGAGGAACTCAAAGTCGGAGAAGTCCAAATATCACTATGTATTATATCAAAAGGCATGCATGTGCTAGAATTCGATGGCACAAAAGGAAGCTTAACTTGTTTGCCAAGAATACAAGACTCACATGTAGTAAATTTAGACAACCTATTACAA
>CM051457.1:29237280-29255159 GCA_028274465.1 Plantago ovata
TAGTACCCATGCATTAAAGCCCATAATAATCCACTTGATAGTACCTCATCAGTTCGAACATTATAGATTTGGATGGAGGAATCAGTCATCCCTATCGCTATGACATTGTTGTCTTGGGGGTGGAATGCAAGAAAAGTTGCAGCAGGGGGTGGAGGCATAAATGTTGTCATCGTCTGTGGTACAGAAGGAAACACTATGTTATAACCCCAGCTCAACCAACAAATATAGAGATGTTATAGAAGAGCAGTACTCCTAATAAAGGATAATTAACTGCAGCTTAGAATATCATAAAAAATATAGAGCAGTCATGATATTTTCTTAAACTCAAAAACCAAGAATATTAGTAACATTTCCCACACCTTAGTATCTTAATATATAGATCAATCATATTATATTCTAATACGTACGAACCCTTGGATTGGGCAAGTAAGGTTGTTCAGCTACTTATGCCTTCAGTAAGCGTAGGTTGTGATAACTAACTTTACTGTAGTTTGTGAAAACTAACTTTACTGTAGTTTGTGATAACTAACCAAGGTCAAGCAGAAGAACAAAATTTATTTACATCAAAATTAAAATTAAGATAAACAAAAACCATACATGAAACGAGTTACTATTAGCAGTGTTTTAAATAAATTCGGGCTGATCCATGCGTATACAGATTGAAAGTACAGTCATTGCTCCCATACACAGGTTCTGGACAAGTTAATGCATTCTATGACAAGAGAAAAGGATATGCCTTTACTTACTTTAAAGGTCATCATATTGAATAAAGAAATTTTTCCTCCTGAAGCTGACATAACATAAGATTCATTTTTTGACAGTGCAAAGCATGGAACAGCATCTTCTAAATTTGCATCAGTGATATCATTAGTCATCGATATGCCACTGGAAGGTTGCCAAAGTTGTGGTGCAGCACTTGCAGTTGCCTACAATATGAATTTCGTTTATTAAACTGCAACATGTTATTTGTTTAATCTCTAGAATAATAGAACGGTAAATGTTCTAACCTTTCCTGCTGGATTCTTCTCATTCTTTGGCCACTTCCAGAGTTTGTGTATGGCATTGCTTGCCAGTGCTAGTATACCAAATCCAGAATTGGTATACATCAATTTTGAAACCTGTTCAGTGTGGCAGTCAAATCCAGAAATTCACACTGATTCCAGAATTAAACAAAAATTATGGATCCCACAGGACCACCTAAAAGAAAATCCCACAAGGATTGAACTACCAAGCCTACAACTTACCCAGAAATCCGGAAATAAAATAACACTGATAAACAAGAATCAGATGTAGGAGTTTCAGACGGTCAATTTCTGTCAACTACCAACTCATGTTCTTGATTACTAGCTCAATTACTGCTATGGTATTATCATGATTAAGGGTTCCAATTAAGTTTTGATTCATAATAACTATGAGTCACGACTTCCGTGAGTGGTTAATTACGAAGGTAAAGTGGCACAATCATCATCCATTCCGTGGATAAATTGTATGAATGCACCTCATACTTGTTGCAAACTACAAATAGTCGCTTGGCATAGCAGTTTAAGTGGTTCCAGTTGAATAAGAAAGTGTATATATATATATATATATAGTGCTAGGCAAGGCATAGTACAACGATATAGAACTACATAGATAGATTTAGTTCTACACAGCTAGCGAAGAAAAAAGACTGAATTTCTCAGGAAACAAAGAGGACATAAGACATTTCAAATTGTTCAAGTAAACCCATACCCTCATTACTGTTAAGTTATCGGGGAGTCTCAGGGAGCGGCACTGTGATGGCTCATTTACTTCCGTCATTTTCCAGATTCTAGATTTCTCAGCAGACTCATCTGCAATCATGAGCTTTGCATCTGCCAGGCCACGATTTTCATCATTCTGCCAAAGAAAATAATAATAACCTTGGTGGATTTCCGGAATGCCTTTAACCTTGTTGATAGGAGTGCCATTCTTCAGGAGACTCGATTGAGGTGTCCGACCATTTCTCCCTAGGTGGAGTTCTGTTATTCTCGACCCGCTCGGCTCTACTATGGTGATTCGGTCCTCTGGTCTTCTCAAGGGTTCAACAAGGGGATCCTTTGGGTCCTTTATTGTTTTCTCTGGTTCTGCACCCACTAGTTCTTGCTATTCACCAGGCGTGTGAGCTCTCTCTTCAGGCGTGGTATCTTGATGACGGCACTATTATTGGTGATACTCTTATGGTCGCCAAGGCGTTAGATATCATCCGTACCGATGGGCCAGCTCGGGGGTTGCACCTTAATGTAGATAAGACAGAGCTTTTCTGGCCGGTTGAGGACCCTCGGGGGAGGGTGGGTGGTCTTTTCCCGGCTTCTATCTCTCGTCCGCTTCGAGGTGTCAAGCTTCTGGGGGGCGCTGTCAGTGGGGATTCTGGGTTCTGCAGTAGTCTCGTTGCGCGTCGGGTTTTCAAGACCGTCTCTCTCTTGGAGGCAATCCGCAGGCTCGATGATCCCCAGTGTGAGCTTCTCCTCCTTCGGAATTGTGCAGGGGTTGCGAAGTTGTCTTTTGCTCTGCGGACCTGCCCTCCTGTGTCTCTAGGCGGTGCTCAGGCTCAGTTTGATCAGGCATTGCGTGCTTCCTTGGAGTCGATTGTTACAGGCTCGGGACCCGGCTTTGGAGATTGGCAGTGGCGGCTTGCCACTCTTCCCATCAGACTTGGTGGCCTTGGGGTTTTGAGTGCTGAGGATGTCAGTCAGTATGCCTTCCTCGCCTCCCGCTTGCAGTCTAGCTCTTTGCAGGATCGGATTCTGGCGAGATCTGGGATTGACTCGCTTGGCCCTGCCTTTCAGTCGGCTCTGGATGCTTTCTCGGCCTTTTGTGGTGTTGACCCTCTCTCTGGTACCACTAGCTCTCCTGCCCCCCAATTCATGAAATCTTTGGCAAAGAGTTATTTGGTGTCGTTGATGCTCGTCTGACGTCACGTTTTGGTTTGTGTAGTCGGCAGGAGGCTCTTCTTAGCTGTTTGCGTGCCCCTCATGCGCAGGATTTCCTTTTCACCATTCCTATTGACGGGTTAGGGCAGCATATGAACCCTCGACAGTTTCGGGCTGTGTTATGCTATCGCCTAGCGGTCCCTTTGTTCTTGGATGGCTCCCTATGCCCGAGTTGTCATGTGCGCCGGATGGACCAGTGGGGTGACCACGCTGTCCACTGTGCTAGCGAGGTGGGAGTGAAGTTCCGGCACAATTTTGTACGCGATACTTTGGTTGATATCTGCTCTAAGGTTGGTGTTGCGGTGCGGAAAGAGGTCCCTTTGGGGTTCCTATCCGATGATGGGCGGGATCTCCGTCCAGCGGATCTGTTGTTGTACAATTGGTCTCAAGGCAAAGACGCTTGTTTGGATGTCACGGGTGTCTCTCCTTTTGCTGGTGGGGGTTTGGATCCTTGGGTCCCTGGCGCTGCTTTGCACACTGCCGTTCAGAAGAAGAGGAGGAAGTATTTTTCGAAGTGTGCTGAGAACGGCTACTCGTTCATCCCTTTTGCCTTCTCTTCTTTGGAGAACTTGACGAGGAGGCCTTGGCCACACTTTCGCGCCTCAAGCGCTTATCTGTTAGTCATCTAATGATGTTAGGAGTGGTGTTTTTCTTTTTTCTAGACTTAGCTTTTGTATCCAGAAAGGAGTGGGAGCACAGCTTGTCTCTCGACTTCCTTCCAATTTCGCGTGATTAATAAACGTCTAGTTTATAAAAAATAAAAAATAAAATAAAATAGAATAATAATAATAATAATAATAATAATAATAATAATAATAATAAATTAATAATCAATAAACAAATAACAATAATGACACGGAGTTTACAGACATTAATGTATTGTAGAGATACACACTACTCAAGTAGAGTGTCAGGGAGTACATCCAAGTTTAGAAAAGATCTAGGAATTGGAAGAATCATACCACTGCGGATACCGGAGCAACTCGATCTACAATAGTGGGGCCAATTGCAGCATTGGCGGCAACAAATTGGTGGGGCTGCAGTGCACAGTAAATTAGAAGTTGTATGAATAATAACAAAATGACAGTATTTGTGAAGGTAGTGAGGAAACTTTTACTTTAACAATTGTTCCAGAGGCCAATCTTGAAGCTTCAAAAGTATTATTCAATCCATGACTAAATTAATTGTTACCCTTTTAGAGGTTTCTGATGTTGAATAAATTAGTTGATTAATGCAAACATAATTGAATAATTAAACAGTAAGCATAAGTAAATTGCATAATCAAGAACCAATAAGAGTCAAAAGCTTCATTGCTGATAGTTATCTTTCAGAAGTTTACAAGAAGTAGCAGAGATAACTTAAACAGAATCAGCAAACAAACACTTTAACAAAAACTATTGCAGAGAGTTAAGCTCTTCCAGAAGAGTTTCTCAAAATCTCTCTTACACTCTTCTCAGCAAGTGCAGTAAATTCAACACAGTCCTTTTCGTAGTTTTCCAGAAGCCTACGGACTTGTAGTTGAAGAATTCTTGCATTTTTGCAGGCAGTATGATGATGATTTTCAGCATTCATTTCCATGTAGTTTGTCACCCACAAATGCATGCCCCAATTGCTGGCATGGAGAAGCTGTGTATCTGAAATGCTTTTCGGATGAATCTTTCTTAGCCAAAGAAGATCTTCTTCTTGATCCTTAGCAGTGAGATAGAAGTACTCATAAGGAATCAATCCATGTCTCTTCTTTGTTTTCTTTGTTACTGGGTCAGAGTAGTAAGCAATGCCAGGTGGTTTGATCAGATTTGGTTCTTGTCTATAAGTCTTACCAATGGCAATTCTTCTTACTGAGACCTCGAGATTCAACCATCTCCTAGCAATATTTCTTGGGAGGGATTCTTCCCTTTGATTTCTTTCAACTTTGAGTTCAATCCATTTGAACATTTGATTCAATATGGCTGTAGGAAAGAACTCATTTACCAGCAAATCTTCCAGCTTTAAGATCCAGCAACCATGAATGTTTCTGATTACATTCTGAGTGATTTCTTCATTGCTGGTCTTTGTATATTCGATGCCGGAGCCAATAGCAATGCTGGCCAGCCTCCTTTCTTCCTGTCTTTGCCTTCTTCTTCTTGTGTTAGCATTGTCTTGATCTCTTGCTGAAGAGTCAGACGAGAAATGCTTTGAGTGGCCAGACGGAGTCAAGGCTGTTAAGGGTCTAGCTCTTATGGCTTGAGCTATTGTTTGATTGTCATCATCTTCATTCAGATTGTGATGACTTTCAGTATGGCAAAAATCTTGAGTTTCAGCAGCGGGTTTTCTCTTTTTGGTACTTGTTGAATTCAACTCAGATTCTGCTTGCCTTTTAAAACTTTGCTCTCTTTCAGCAAGCGGTTCTATGGGCAGTGGCTCATCAAGAGCAGGAGGGGTTTGGTTTCTTTTTCTGGTACTCTTCTTTTCCCCTTAGACATGGATTGCAACATCGGAGTGATGTGCAGAGAATAGAACTCATTGCAATTTTCAGCAAGAGTGCTTAAACTATTGTACTTCATGATGATTTGTTGCTGATCAGAAGTCATTTTTGACAACTCTTTTGAATGCTCATCATGTTCTCTTCATGTCTTTTCTCTGTTGCGGCCTTCTCATCCATGAAAGTTTGACCCTTCACGAGAGCGGTCTTTGCTAGCTTGAGAGCTTGACTTACATCTTCTTCATAGCTCTTGTGATAAAAACTGATGTCTTTCTCAGCTATTGTCAAAGTTGTAGTGCGTCTCAACACTGTAGCCAATATTTTTCCAAAGTCAAGTGGGCTCTCAGCAAGCAATGCCTCATCTTCTGCTTTGCAGGCATCATGGACTTTCTTCAGTGCCAAAATTCTAGGAGTAAACTCCTCAACTCTTGGGAACGGCACTAGATGTGGTGTCAAGGAATGAACTTTTAGTTCAGAAGCAAACTGATCATCCCTTATCAGCAATTCTCCTCTTAGACCATCGTCTAAATCATTTATGTAATCGGGAGGAGGGATTTGAACAACTTTTGGATCTCGCTTGGATTGTTCATCCTCATTTTCTGATAAGTAATCGTCATCCTCAGATTCGTCAAGTTCAGCAACTTTAGAACCTAAGTCAGCAGCTTCACTTCCTTTTTGTTGAGTGGTTGCTGATGGCAACGCTTCAAACTCAACAATTGGAGTTTCACCAGTAGTTAGTTTTAATTGAGTTTGTGGCTCAATTACTGGAGTTTCGCCAGTAGTAAATGGAAGGGAGGGGACTTCCTTTGATCTTAGTCCTGAAGATTGACCAATTTCTAGATCCTGCGTATGCGTTGCATGGATCAAAAGACTGTTCTGGAGAGCGCGGTGGTAATCTTCATCCTGTTCATCATCATCATCAAGGTTTTCTTCAGTAACCTTGGCATCAGAAATTGGACTTTTGCCATTTTTCAAGGCAGCCGTTTTTCTGGCATATTCCTCTTCAGTATCAGCACCTTGCACAGGTGCTTGATTTTCAGCAGCAGCAGGAGGAGGTTGAGATTCTTGCTGAGGTTGTTGTTGTTCGCTTGCTGATTTTCTTGTGGAGTATTTTTAGCAACTGTTAACTTCAATTCTCCAGCATCAGGACTTGGACCTTGATTGTCATCATCATCGTCTTTCTTGTCCATTGAATCTTTCCCTTCATCATCATTGGGATCAGTGGGAATGTTCTCATCTTCTTCCTCTTCATCATCATCGGTCAGAATTACTAGCTCAACGTGCTTGTATAAAGCAACACTTGTCACTTCCTCTTCCTCATTGATTTTGTGGGGATCAGCCACCACAGGTACTAATGAACCTTTGAGCATCACAACTTGTTCAGCTGGAGAGGCACTCTTGAATTTTGCCTTCATATTCTCTCTGATTTGAGCAATCAGATTCGAGCTCATTTGCTGAGAATATGTCATTTCTTCAGGGAGGATGGAGTGGACAAATGTTTCGAGCTTCAGCAGAGAAGATCTCTTTTTCTCGTTTGAAAGATGAAGATGGAGATCAGAGAAGTCCATTCGCCTATATCTTTGCCAGTTGCTGACAGACTTAGCAACTTGTGACAAAGTAGTCCTTTTGAAGTTCAAGTACAGTTCCTCAGAACTTACTTGATGATCTTCAGTGATGAGTACCACTTCAGTGGTCTCCTTTTGAGCCTGAAAAAGAACATTATTTAGATCAGGATTGGTTTGGAAAATTGTTTTAGAGTTCAAAGCTGAAACATGAATTACCTGCTGAGATTCAGCAAGCTCATGTTGTACAATTTCCATTCCTTGAGGAGCTTGAATAGCACCCTCCATTTGTTCATCCTGAAATAAATTTGAGTTAGATACAAGTACTAAGTTGTCAAACTTAGTTTTTGATGAATGTGTATTTTACACTTTCATTCGAGTCTTTTTCACCTATTTTAGCTATCCTCTATGTTAATTTAGCTATATTTTAGTACATTTTATTAGAATAGTGTCACGTTTCCCTTTAGATTTTATTTTACAGGTTTTGGTTGAAATTCGGAGATTTCCGGGCAATTATATTGAAGTCTACAAGGAATTGGTGATCCAGAAGCCTATTTGGAGTATCTGAAGGTTTCCGGATAGGATTTGGAGTCTAGGGATCGAATCTGGAGGTTAGAAGGCCACTAGAAGTCTGAAACCGAGTCCGAAAAGGTGAAGAAATCCAAAACCGCGTCGAAAACGCGGAAATTCCGCGAAATAACTGTGGGGCGAACCGCCGCACTGAGGGGCGAACCGCCGCGGGCTATTTCGGGGCCTATATATAGTGCTCAGTTTTCTCTCCAAAAATCATATCTTTCCAAGCCTACTTTCTCACCTCTCTCTATAGTTTTAGGTAGGAACTTCCCGGGGCCTGTCCTGGGAGTTCCATAGCTTAGGGGATACTTTTTCATAGCAGATTGGAGCGCATAGGATCGCAATCATCCGGAGATTGACAACCTTCGGTAACTTTGTATCTTACAGTTTTTATCTACTTATTTTATCTTCTTTCAATATGTTTTCTTCTATGATTTCTATTGATTGCATGCCTATTATGAGTAGCTAAACTTATCGTTGGTGGTAGTATGTGAATTCTTAGCGAGGGAAGATAATCATGCTAATGGCTATATCGAGCATTATACTCCGTGTCATTGCTTTATTTCGTTGATCAGTTGTAACCAAAATTCTCGTATGTTGTATTGATCATTATGCACAATTGGACACTAGTCGACCATCAGACCAATTATTTTCGTAGTGTTGAATAATTACGGAACACATTAGGACAATCGTGATTGACTAGTCAGACCAAATTATCTTCGTAGTGCTTAATACTTGCAACAGGACACTAGATTGATTCCAAGATCTCTATGCAAGACCGAGGAATTTATGCATGATTATCGACCCATTATGTTAAGAAGGATCATACTATCACCAATCTCCATTATCTGCTAGAAACCCCCTATTGCTTTCTGTCTGCTGTTTTTATATTCTTAATTAGATTTGATAAAGCTAGTATAGTCCTGAGAGAACGACACTCGAGTCATTCTACTACTACACTACGGTTTTCGTTGTAGTTGTGGATTGCCTTTGGCTAATTACAAATTTATTTGACTGAATCTGACACGTTCATCAAATTGGCGCCGCTGCCGGGGAGTATACTCCTTTTTTCTGTTTAATTTGTTTATATTTACAGCTTTAGATTCCTAATTCTATTAGTTTTAGTTTTCCTTTTTAATCTCACTACTAAAAAAATCCCCTAATTAGACACTTTTTGTAGTGACACAATATAATTATGGTTACCATAGCACATCTAATATAACCCTCTAGCTAATGTAACGGCCCGAGTCGAGAAACTATATGCGTATTGCCACACTTGTCGAAAGGGTCGTTACATGTGACTGTTGAGACGCATATACATACTACTAAGTTGATGATTCTCGGTGCCTACTTTGCAATTAAATCTAACACCGGGTACTCTTTTGTAAAAATGAAATCACAAATAAATGGGTAAATAAAAAAATATTCTTATCTCCCAAAATCACAAAATATATCTCTCTCTCTCTCTGAAGCCAGAAGAGTCGATCGAGCCCTAAATCAAAATTATCATACCAATTTGGTGAGCTCATCCACTTTGTTCGTCAAGTGTTTCTTTTGGTTTCTGTTTGTCTTTTCTGGTTTTATTCGATCTATCTGATGTTTTATTTTGTTTGTACGTATAGGTTTTCGGTAATACAATTACCTACGATTAGTCTCTCCCTGGGCATCAATTGGTCAATGAATTGGAAATAGTATAAGCGTTTTTTCTTTTGGGGCCTTTTGATTTGTGATTCGTTTAGAACCTGGATCTGAGCTCTCCTTTATGGATTTGCGAGTCCTTCCTCCTCCTAACTACAATTCGAATTCTACCCAGTATCTCTACCATAACAGTTCAACAACCCAGGTGAATTTGGTATCTATTACTGTTTCAACAAGTGAAATTGAAGCATTTTGTTTTTTCTGAACAAAATCTTACTTTACGGAAATGTTCATGATTTAGATAACTCGTGTGTGTATGGTGTATGTATTCTTTTGTGAGAATTCTGTAATTAATTTCCTCATTTTTCTTATATCGGATTGAGTGTGTATTGTGTGATTTCGACATAGCGAAACTATATTGCTGTTTTCATTTGCGTTAACAAATTGTTTGAAACATGGATTTTTTTTCCTTTCCTTTCGTGAGTCGTAATGGGTTACTTCTCAGCCTTTTTCAGTTGTAAAGTGAAATGGCCAAGCCATGGCTGATTATGGTAGCAATTGTCTGCTCCTTGAGCTCAGTGTACCAAGCTTCAACAACCATTGATGAATTCGGTGATACTGTTTAGCAGGGTCAGCGAAGTAGCTCCTCTTGTCTTGGACCTGTTAAATGGTTGAAAAGCTGATGAATTGCCCTCTCCGCAGGTGATTAAAGAACATGTTATTATGTTCAAAATTCAATGGGAAAGTTTGTTACGCTTTATTTCCCAGCATTTTACCCTCATTTGGTCCTGGTAATTGTAATGTTTTACCTTCTCATTTTCAGGACCGAGTATGTTCAGGGTCGGAGCAATTATCCATCGATGTAACAACTGCTGCAGACATTCTCAACTTTTTTGTTTGTAGTCCTTGTAATGTTGAGAATGACAAAAAAGGTCTTACCCTGTTTTGCTTTTTTATTCTGATATATGGAGAATTTTAGTTTTTTAAGGTCAGTAAGAGTTGCGTGTATTGAGTTGGTACTTATTTTACAACAGAAATAAATTTATATATGGAATCTCATACTAGTGTCTAAGCTATGTATTGTTTCATTTGGTAGAGATAGACAACAAGCTTTTTTTTACTCGATAGTTTCTTTTAGCTTTGTTCCTGTTTGTCATGCATTCAGATTTTTCTGGTTTTACTTAATTACTTGTGTAACTGAATTAAATTATAATCTCCTGCTGAAATGCTTAACTTGTTATTTTTCATTTTTTCAGAGTTCGACATTTTGTGTTTCAGAGCGAGTTCGTTTGTTAAACTTGACGATCATATCAACTTATCAAGTATTCTAAGGTCAGAATCCTTCTCACATTCATACTAGTATTAATTTGAATTTTTCTAATACCATTATAAAACCATGTTTTCTGGATTGTTCTATCTTGCAACTACATACTTGTGCAAGTTCTGTAGTTTTGAAGACCTTTTCATTGATAAAGGAATGTGAATTGGGTTATTAGCAAATGAGATGTGATATTGGCTAATAAAAAATATATCGTAAAACTACTCGATCATGTTTGGTGGTTCATAGTATTTTCTGAATTTTGGTGACATACTTGCAAGATGAGGGAAAAACAAACGACAAGAACATGTATATCAGAATTTAGTACTGTGATACTCTATTTCTTTGCTACAGTAGTAACTTAATAGTCTTCGCTATTGATCATACAAAGCTATCTAAGATTTTACATCTGTATGCTAGATATAGAGTTAAAAAAAAACAATGAAGCATGCTTTGTAAGCTCAGAGCAAAAGTTAATTTTGGTTCATTCAGTGGATGGAGTTTGGTGTGCTATAAATGACTTAATGTTCAGAAAAGAGGGCATAGAAATCAAAAGGGGGAGAAAATAATTGCAACTATTGTTGTGAAAGACTTGGGATGATGTACTTCAGCCAAATTAGATATTCATGTGCACCAAGAGATATTCTCTACCAACTTTTGTCAACTGTGCTAAGACATATCGTAGATTAATCATATTCCATAGACTTGGCGTCTACCATTTGTTGAAGTGCATTTATGTGACGAAAGAAAAATGGATAGTTTTATAGCTGACCAGGTCCATGTGTTTAATATTTTTTGGAGTTTCGTTCCTAGTCTTTCAGTTGAGTTTAGTTGTTTAGTTGCCTCCTTCCTTAAGCTTAATATCTCTTTATTCCTTAAGCTTAATATCTCTTTAAAATGCTGGTGATATGTAAATTCATGACAAAATTGCCTATATACCTTGTTTGCATTGCTTTCCCTTCTTAGTTGATATCGTTACGAGGACAATCCATATATTTTCTTTTTTAAGGCCATTGATATTCTGTTCAGTAGAAAGGTCATCCAGGTCTCAAATTAACATTTTGTTTATTATTTGTAGATTTGCGCCAATCACACTGCTGGAATATTACAACATGAATTGCAAAATATATTCATGTTTTTTAATGTTTTTTAATGCTCAGACTCTGCCCTTCTTGATTGATTTCTCAAGAATACTTCAAAATTCTGATGCATATTCAGATTTCTAACATTGTGTGCTTTGCTTGGCTATCATGATTGAATTCATTCTCGCTAGTTGTTATGTTATACTATGCACATAGATGTTATTATCCTATAGCTTGACTAAGAATGTTCACATTGTATGTTTTGTATGATAGAGCCGGGAATGGTTAAAGTATCTATGCTAGCTAAATCATTGGAGCTAGTTGTACAATGATAGATCCGAAACTATCCATAAAAATAATTAGCTTGCGGCTTCTACTCACTATTATGGAAGCTACTATAGAGCTTTGTATGCGTTATCAAAAATCCGTAGATGCTCTTTGTAAGTATTCCACATCATACACTGATTTAGATTTAGGATGGTGAACCATAGATATTTGTTCTGTCTTATTGCTAAGTTTCAAATGGGTGTTTGGTCTAGTGGTACGATTCTCCTTTTTTGTGAGAGATTGCGAGTTCGATTCTCGCAACACCCCTATAATATATAATAAGTACTAGAGAATGTATTTGTTTTGTAACATTTGTTTTGATTGAGGAGCATAACTAGTCGTTGATGATTAATAATCTGCTTAAATTCCATGTAGTGAAGCGTCACAAGAAAGGGCTATTGTGATGCGACGTTGGTTACGATATACATATATTGTTACGCAATATGGCGTCACTATAATACTTTGGGATCACCCAACTCTGTGTCTATATAATCACCTATGGTGACACTTACTCAACCCCACCAGACTCGAAAAATGTAACCAAATATAGCTATTGTGACACATTTAGGGTAACAACATATGTTTATGTGCAGCTTTGTGGTGTCACTGTAGAAAGTTATAGTGACTCCTTAAGCTATTGAAACCCCTTAACACGTGACACTTATTAAAAGTGTCACAATAGCATAAAGCGTCACCATAGGGCTTTTTAGTGACAAATTGTGGGGGTCACTAAATCCATTTTTTCTAGTAGTGTCTCTCTCTGATACTACTTTCCTAGTCTGTTTCTAATCACCTTTCCTAGTCTGTTATAGATAGTGTATGCCGCATACACGTTCTGCAGGAACACCGCTTGCTAATTCAATTGCTGAGATCGACAGAGTCTACCACCAAAGAAGGCGACTACTTGAAAGGCGCGCACTAGAGGAAATAGAGGAAACCGATTTCTCTGAATCTCTACTTAGTCTCTTCAAGGAAATCGACGGAATGGCAGAAGCTAGACCACTGAAGGCATGGGTTCAACCCACCAAGGATCGTATGAGGGGACCGGCGATTGTTCTTTCGTCTGCAACCCGAGATCTGGAGATCAAGAACCACGCATTCCAACAACTTCCGAGGTTCTATGGCTTATCAAGGGAAGATGTGATGGGTACTTGCACGATATCGATGATTTCGTCAACCAACTCCCACGACCCGGAGTTGACATAACAACGGATGAGTTGAGGATGAAGGTTTTTGCTATGGGACTTGGCGACAGAGCCAAGTCATGGCTGAGTTCTCTTCCAGCAGGCTCGCTGGACACTTGGGAAAAGGTTTTTTCAGCTTTCATGGAGAAATACTTCCCTCACACCTTGACTACCGCGCTAAAGGTGCAGATCACTGGATTCAAACAGGACTATGATGAGACCATCTACACCGCGTTCGAGAGGTTCCAAGATCTCACGAACAAGTGCCCTCACCATGGTTTTGAACTTTCCGACCTAGTCCAACACTTCTACAATGGACTAACCTTCGAAAACCAACAAGTGGTGGATTTCCAATGCCGAGGCAATATTTGGGAGGAAACCGCAGAAGCCGTCTGGGCAGTTTTCGAAAGGCTTGCTAAGGGTTCGCAGTTCAAGGACCCAAGAGCAATGGTTAGGAGACGTGGACCTGAAGCTCCACTGACTCAAGAAGCCCCTATGTATAGGGGGAATGGGGATCAATTCGAGTGCTTTACCAACGAATTGAAGCAAGTCCTCAAGAGCGCCACCGGAACAACTGTTTCGAACGAAGTATGCCGAATATGCAAGAACTATGGGCATGGGGCTCATATGTGTAGATCGGAGCTGGCATACGATGATGGCAACTGGGCTCGAGGAGGCGAAGAAGAAGCCTTTGCTACGGAGTTTGGCACTCAAGAAGTTAGCTACGGACAAGATGGTAGGAATCCTCGAGGTGGATTTTGGAGAAGAGGATACCGTAACAATCAAGGATATGCACCGGCTAACCAAACTTATGGACCTAACCAAGATCGTAGTAGGCTGAACTATGGTAATGATCACTGCGAAAACCCCGCTCCGAAAGAGCCACCGAAGTCGAAGTCGGCTCAACTGATGGAGAACTTGCAGAAGATGGTTGATCACACACAGAGTTTTCTCAAACGTTATGAAGAAGATTCTGAGAAGACTAGGGTAAGGCTTGATAAGTTGGAAGAAAGCACTAGGCTTGCCCATCAAAAGTTGCAAGAGTTGATCGACCGAGGAGCAAGTAGAGAACAAGGCAAACTGCCTAGCAACACTGTGAAGTCGAAATTGACTGGTGATGTACCTGACGAAATCACCATCAGGAAGGTCGTTAGGTGCGAGTGTTGCATGAAGGAAGAACTTCTACAGGCTGAGGAAGAAGAGGAGGACCTTGGTTCTGACGCAAGTGATGAGGAGCAAGAGGATCCCGAACCACTCCCTAAAAGTTTCGATGTTAAGGTAGGGATTGGTGAGCTTGAAGATGTCCGTGCCACACTAGACACGGGATCCTACTCAAACATAATCCCCTTGAACGTGTTTGAAAAGAGCAACCTTGGAAAACTATCTGAGCAAAGGGCTATTGTGCGTCTGGCGGATGGATCCTTTATGAGACCCGAGGGCGTTGTGAAAAATGTGTTGGTCAAGATTGGTGAAGCATCTATATACACCAATTTCGTAGTTATGCCGGCATCTGCACCTGGGACGGGGGATGTCATACTCTTAGGGCAAACATTCTTGACTAAACTACGCTCCGTGATGGACATCTACCAAAGAACTTGCACTATTGAAGTAGATGGCAAACAACACGTGTTGAAAGCCTTACCTGATCCACCTGAACCGCCCGATATTACTACTCACTACTGTGGTCTTGCAGCCTATATTCTTTCTTATTCACAGGTTCGTGGCATGGAAAGGAGATCAATGAAGGGGAAGCCTAGTACCCGCAAAAAGAAGAGATAGGCGCAAACAGGAGTCGAGTCAAAGACTTTAAACAATGACGCTATCCGGGAGGCAACCCGGAATTTTAATCGCTTTCTTTAACGCTTTAGATTTTATCTCACGAGTTTGATTGAGTATTATAGGTAACTTATACAAGCATTAGCTCTCACCTTGGATCCACTTTCGGCGTTCGGGACGAGCGACGACGTTCAGGTTTGGGGAGGAGGTTATCGCTGGTTATCTCTATACTTATCTTACTTATGAAAAACTCGTGAAAATTTTTGCATTTTTTGCATTTGCACGTTTACTGCTTTCCTAGGATAGTCTTTCATGTTTTATATGGAGTTTATTGCCGAATTTTTTGAACTTTTTTATTGGGTAGATCAACTAACTATGCCATTAATCGTATGCTTCATCTCTATGAATTTGTTTGAGGCTTTTCTCGCTTGGCCTGTCTCATGTATGTATTGCACTTAGTTAAGCATGGTAGTCTCGACATCACTTAGTGGTGTTTTTTCTACTGCGGTTCACGAAGACCTTTATAATAGGATGATGCATGTTAGGGTCTTATGGTTGTTTTCCCGAGTAATTATGTACCTAAGAGGCAACAAGTCTTCACCATGCTTTGAGATTGCTAAATGCCTAGGAAGGAGGTAGTGTGATCCTTTGTTTATAACCTATTCTTCCGAATAGGTTTGGGGAGGGGGTTACACCATCATAGACTTGTTTCTGTTTTTCATTTTCGTATCCTGAGTTTATTTTTCATTTTTCGTGAATTTTGTACTCCAACCTATTCTTTCGAATAGGTTTGGGGAAGTCGTGTGAGTAATTTTGCTTCTCTTTTTGTTATGCTACTGCTGGCTAAAAAAAAAAATCGAAAAAAAAGAAAGAAAAATTCCAGAGAAAAAAAAGAGAAAAAGAAAAAAAGAATCTGGAAAGAAAAAAAGAAAAGACCCCAAAAAGCAAAGAAGGGTCCAAAAAAGAAAAGCCGAATAGCAGTTTAACAAAGTTTGAATCTTTTCCATTTTTTGTATTGTTCGTAATCGTGTTTTTCTATTTTTTATCTTTTTTGTCTTAAGTGTCATCTGTTCTAGACCACCCTCGTCCTGCCATTCAGGAAGTGGTGAATAGCTTAAAACTTTACTTGAAAGATGGGTAGAATAGGGGAGTGTTATCTTTTATAGGGAACCCTCCTTCGTTTGATGAGAGCCAGTACTAGTTCGACCTCTTTTGAGGGAAAGTCTTAACATGGTGGAACAGCAGTAAGTCCTCAGTTTCATAGGCACGGGGCAACCATTCGTATCTTAGCATGCTTCATTACGTCGTTACTGACTAGGTCCAGGTAGAGAATGTTACGAGAGACTATCTTGTCTTGACATAAATGCTTATGTAGATGTGTATAAGTCAATCGAGGTATTCTTCAACCTATATTCATGCTTTGATTTATATGGTTTTTGTTCATATGTTATTTGGTAGATTCAGTAGATTAGTTCGTTTTATTTTGGCATGAAACTCCATTTTTGAGTCTTGCATGTTTTTTGTATTAGAGTCTAGCTTAGTTGCTTGAGGACAAGCAAATGTTCGGTTTGGGGAGTTTGATGAATGTGTATTTTACACTTTCATTCGAGTCTTTTTCACCTATTTTAGCTATCATCTATGTTAATTTAGCTATATTTTAGTACATTTTATTAGAATAGTGTCACGTTTCCCTTTAGATTTTATTTTACAGGTTTTGGTTGAAATTCGGAGATTTCCGGGCAATTATATTGAAGTCTACAAGGAATTGGTGATCCAGAAGCCTATTTGGAGTATCTGAAGGTTTCCGGATAGGATTTGGAGTCTAGGGGTCGAATCTGGAGGTTAGAAGGCCACTAGAAGTCTGAAACCGAGTTCGAAAAGGTGAAGAAATCCAAAACCGCGTCGAAAACGCGGAAATTCCGCGAAATAACTCTGGGGCGAACTGCCGCGTGCTATTTCGGGGCCTATATATAGTGCTCAGTTTTCTCTCCGAAAATCATATCTTTCCAAGCCTACTTTCTCACCTCTCTCTATAGTTTTAGGTAGGAACTTCCCGGGGCCTGTCCTGGGAGTTCCATAGCTTAGGGGATACTTTTTCATAGCAGATTGGAGCGCATAGGATCGCAATCATCCGGAGATTGACAACCTTCGGTAACTTTGTATCTTACAGTTTTTATCTACTCATTTTATCTTCTTTCAATATGTTTTCTTCTATGATTTCTATTGATTGCATGCCTATTATGAGTAGCTAAACTTATCGTTGGTGGTAGTATGTGAATTCTTAGCGAGGGAAGATAATCATGCTAATGGCTATATCGCGCATTATACTCCGTGTCATTGCTTTATTTCGTTGATCAGTTGTAACCAAAATTCTCGTATGTTGTATTGATCATTATGCACAATTGGACACTAGTCGACCATCAGACCAATTATCTTTGTAGTGATGAATAATTACGGAACACATTAGGACAATCGTGATTGACTAGTCAGACCAAATTATCTTCGTAGTGCTTAATACTTGCAACAGGACACTAGATTGATTCAAAGATCTCTATGCAAGACCGAGGAATTTATGCATGATTATCGACCCATTATGTTAAGAAGGACCATACTATCACCAATCTCCATTATCTGCTAGAAACCCCCTATTGCTTTCTGTCTGCTGTTTTTATTTTCTTAATTAGATTTGATAAAGCTAGTATAGTCCTGAGAGAACGACACTCGAGTCATTCTACTACTACACTACGGTTTTCGTTGTAGTTGTGGATTGCCTTTGGCTAATTACAAATTTATTTGACTGAATCTGACACGTTCATCAGTTTTATTACCAAAAACATTAACTACCTGCAGAGCAGGGAGTGTTGGTTCTGGTGCAGAGGCTTCAGCAACCATCTGACTTGCATCTTGAGAAGTCTGTAGAGATAACATAATATTATCAAAAGAATAGGTTTGAGAAATTGAAGTTTTACTGATGGTTGAATTAACTACCTGCTGAAGAAGGACAGGT
>CM051457.1:29255259-29375094 GCA_028274465.1 Plantago ovata
TAACATATAATGTGACACCCTACATTGTCACGCCCCAAAATCTGAAAATGGCCAAGTCTCACTAATCACTATAGTGACCAACTTCAATGCACAACATGCATCAGAAATAACGAACATGCATAATCGGCAATGGGGCGCTACAACATGACACTAGATTAAACTTCAATCTTACTTCAGACATACATAACAAAAGAAAAATGAATCCCGAACATATCAAATACCCAGGAAAGTATGTAAATTACTGCATGGTGAAAACTGAAAAGCATATTTATGCAGTGCAGTGCTCTAATGGCATTGGGAGTGCCCAAATTTACCATCTATTCCGTACAAGATATTTAAAGGTGACAGTAATGATTTAGTAGCATATCTTATCTAACGTGGACGAGTAATGCAGGTGGAAGTGAAAGAAACAAGTGAGGAACACGACACGGAAACAAATGAAGATCAGAAGAAAACAAGAAAGAACCAGCAGATGATGCGCAGGTGCCAGGGAGGATGCCTATCATTAACGAAATTGTGGATGAGAAAAAGGCCGAGGGAGAAGTAAAAGAACAAAGCAACCTCAATCAGAGTACTTCACCTCCCATTTACCATATAAATGGTTGCTAGAAATGAACTCAAGAAGCTCGTCTTTGTTGGATTGTAGAAAAAATCCTCATGTATAAACCGCCAAATAAGATATAAGCAGCAAAGGCAATAATGATAGCAGAAGGGCAGAAACAAAAGCAAGCTTGGTTGTATAAAGGACCGAAAAATATGGTTCTTTTGGTGTATTCTACTAGTTTTGTTACAATGCTGTAATATTTTGCTTGTTCTGATCATTTTGAAGGAAGTGTTGACGAAGCTTATTATTTACTATCAGCTAGCAGCCTTGAGGCCCTTGACATGCAATCATGTCCTTTTAACTACATTTAAAACTGGAACTCCATATACTCCTAAGTCCTAACACTCCACCTAGAGGCGGAATAAGACTTAAGTTCAGGGAACACCATACTAAAATGTCCCGACAGGTAAAAAAAAGAATCTTTTCCCTAGCACCTTCCATTTACAGACCCCAACCACAAACCTACCTCATCAAAGAAATGCAAACACTTATACAGAAAAAGGGATCCTAGCTTTGAAGTACTGATGTGATATAACTTACAGTGGTCAAAATAACTTGAATGCCATGAATGAGGCATTGAGGATCAAATCTTTTGTGGATCACATGTCTAGTCAATGAGAATCTTTTTATCTAAAAGCTAATAAAAATTTCTGTGTGGGGTTAAATCATAAAGAAGAATCTCCCCAAAACGATAAAACAACGAAGCATAAAAACACATTGGGTGGAATATGATGAAAGTATACTTGAAATGGTTCTTGAAAGTGAAACCTATCCGTTCAGACAATTCGTCATATAGCTGGTGTACAACTTCCAGAAAAATATTTCCTCCATTAGGCCGCTAGTGAAAGTAATGTAGTACAATAAAAATGCATTATAGAACTTGAATAGTAGAAAGTTTATGTGACACAACACATGGTTCCGTTGAAACAGTAAAAGAAAGTACCTGGTAATCATCATCATTACAGTTGAATTGTCTTTATTTTGGTGGGAACTGGGAAGTGAAGAGGGCGACGAGTGAGTATTGCAGAGTACTGGTGAATCCGATGGGCTAGAGCCTACGGTCCATGAGTTATCAATCATTTTTCTGTTGGAAATTTGGTCCAATTTTGGCCCGGTCCACCTTGATCATGGGTGTTAGACTGTTAGTGTCATGGTTGTTGGATTAAAATCTGGGTTTCTTTAATATGTTTCTTTTCTTTTTTTTTTCTCAGTCTAGAAAAAAAAAACTACTCAAACAAAGACAAAGAGTACTAAAATATCACCACAAGATTCTCAGTTGGAATTAGCAACACCAATCCAACAAATATTGCTAAAAGAAGCGGTCAAAAGAATGGAAGAAATGGAAGAAGTTAGAATTCAGTTTGTATATAGAGAGTGCAATCAAGTAGCTGACACAATCGCTAAAGAAGCAAGCAAGCTAACCTTTGGTGATCCACAACGACGTTTGAATAATAACATCGCCCAGTGCTTCTATTTTGTGTGGGACTCTTGTCCACAGTGGATGAAAAATGTAACAGATCAAGTTAGTAAGATTTTTATTCGTACTGTTAGGAACAATATGTAATTTTTAAATAAGTTCAGTTATGAAGCAATTTGATTTCAAAAAAAACTATCAGCACAAGATTCTCTACATTTTTATTTAAAGCAGGAAGGAGAGACAGAGGCGGTAACTCCCAAAGGTGTAACCCGTCCACCTCATGTCCTAAGTTGGCCAAGAATTCCGCACAAACATTCCCATCACGTTTGGTATGTCTTAATTCACTCTCCCATGGTCGGTGTAGGAAGCTCTGCACATCTTCTAACAAGTTGTGTACTGTTTTTTTTAATATGTTTCGAATCATTGAAACGAATGAAAATTTTAATAATTTTTGTTCGAATAATGTATTTTTAAAAAGAATAACATTCTTGTTGGTATGAAAATATGTCTAGTTCGTACGGCACGTCCTAGTATGAACTATGAAGCTTTACTCATGGTGAATTACCCTTTGGGGCACACGTCTGATCCTCCTCCATACCACGAGTCTCCTTACCTCAAGTTTCCTTACCTCGGGCTTCCTTACCTCCAGTCTTCTTACCTCGAGTCTCCTTACCTCTGGTTTCCTTACCTCGACTCTCCTTACCTCCGGTCTCCTTACCTCCGGTCTCCTTACCTCCAGTCTCCTTACCTTCATTGATCAAGAACCTCAGAGCCACCGGTTGCCGCATGCATGCTAGCTTCACTAGTGGAGAAGAAGGTCCGGACGGGAGCCAAGGAGAAGATTAGGCACGTGATCTAGATATTTAGAGGAATGTTTTGGATTACACATTAAGGTGTACCTAGTTGGGCTTGGTCTAGGCCCATTAGTGTCAATGTTGGGCCTACTAGGGCTACGTGGAACGCTTTAAAGGCAACACTTGTCGGTTGTCACAAGAAGATTGGACCGACTTATGGAGTAACATTGGCTATAAAAGGGTTCAACTCCCAACATCAAGGAGAAAGTACTATCTAGGTACTAAAATAGAACTTACAACCTCCTTTGAGTAAAGTCTATTCCCGGTTTGACCATACGGAAAACCGATAATATTGCACTAACTCCCCTCCGTTTTGGTGGTTTCAGGTACTTAAGGAATCAATCATCATGAAGAGGTACTTAAGATGGGAATTTTGTAATTAAAGAAGAAAACTTATGCTTAAGGAGATGAATGCAACTTGAAGAGGACATTGTATTATATGTATCAAAGTGACTTAGTGAGTGTTTGCAAATGCTTTTGAAACTTACTTTTAATTTGCTTCTCCGGAAAGTTGAATAAAAGTGATTTTAAAAGTCATGGGTGTTTGCAATTTTGATAAAAAAAGTCACTGGGTAATTTTAGAATCCAAAAGCATCATTTGACATGCTTCTCAATTTTGTACGGTTACATGCTCTTTAAAAAAAAAGCCACAAAAGTTGGCAAATCAATCACTCAAATTTCAACTTCTCTACTCCAATATCACAAAAGTATTTTTCTTTTAGCATTTGCTAACACTTAGCAACATAGTTAAAGCGGCGTTTCGACTTACCTAAAAATAACCTTATAATTCTCAAACTATATGAAGAATAATGCATTTTAATTCTCAGGGAACACATTACTAGAACTTAGTTTAGTGATTCTATTAAGGACCATGATCCACGCAAAACCCAAGTATCATTCATGCCACAATATATGACAACAGGAACTTCATTCACTGTGAATCATCAATGAGTCAAGCATTTAATGCCGAGCGACTGTTACACAAACAACTGAAACAATCATCACAAACCGGACATACCCAATCCCATACATTCAGTATCAAGCAATTCAGCTCAGTCCAACCAAGATTGTATATTCAATATATAGCCTCTCAACCATCACTATCAGAGAGCTTCAGCATATTTGCAGTCATTCCAAGTATCATAATGAAGAGTATTTGAGAGGTTTTGGAGAGATGCTTGATGAAAATTGTTTGTAGTTTTCAGGTTTGATAATTTTAATGTCAATTGTTAGTTAGATGTCTGGAGAAATTCATCAAACTACCAAAAAAAATTCAGAGTAGATTGTTTAAACACGTAGATAAGAATGGTTCCTTAATTTAAGCAAGTTATAGTCGCTCCACATTAATCAAGATATGAATATGTAAGAAGATTGAATTACAGGTATCACTTACGTGTAACAAAAAATAAAAATTTACACAAATTTATAATTAACCCCAAAAATAAATTAATCATTATTCAGAAATGTTAATAAAAAGTTCAGTTTACTAATAGTAATTCGTAGCCTAGCAATATTTAGTGAACAAAAATGAAAATTATGAGTTGAAAAACAGGCCACGTCATCAAAGTTGGAGAATTTTGCAGTTTGAGTGGATATCGTTAATCTTCTTCCCTTCCCTCCAATCTTACTACTTCTCTTCTCTCTCCTCCTTCCTTCCAGCTGCCTCACCTCACACACACCCATGGAAGCAACGGCGGCTATTGTCGGAACTAGCGGCGGCGGAGCAGTATTCCTCCGCTCTCACCGCTTAACCACCTCTTTCCTATCCCTAACCCAACCTAATAAATTCTCTGCCACATACAATCAAGCTCCACTACTCCTACGGTCCAAAACCAAAATCCAATTCAAAATTCACACTACCAGACTCTCCGCCGCCGATTCAACTCAGTCCTCACCCTCCGTGGCCACCGGTGCCGGTGAGAAGGATGTTGTATCCGACAGCGATTTTACCCTCGCCAAGGTACAACTTACACAGATACAATTTAGATTTCGATTTTCGAATAATCATCGAACTTGTCATTTAGAGATACATAATAGCTAGAAATGGAAGATAGATTATCATCTACGGTTACTATGCTAGATAAATTTATGTTACCTGGTTTGATTTGAGCATTATATTCTCTCTATATGTTCAGGTTTCATTTGGCGTGATTGGATTAGGCCTCGGTGTTTCGCTTCTTGGGTGAGTAGTTACATTCGTTTTCGTTGCCCTATGATTCATTTGGAGCTGATTCTGTGGTACTGCTTTAGTTGGCTATATTTGTAAGATGAATCAGACTCGTTGGCACATGTTGAAGAACACATCATTGATCAAATCGATAGGATTAACCAATGTGTATATGTTACTTAGACTTGCACTGTAGGCTGGTTTGTCAAAGCTCAACATTAAGCATGATGATTTTACATGATTTCTGAGTTTTTATTACTGAAGCGGCACTTGTACCCCGATAGAACCCAAGCCTGCACAGCAGGAAATGTTTGAATTGCATGATGACTTCAATACTTTCTTACTGCTTATTAGGTTAGAGCAAATCTTGCAACAAAGTTTAGAGTGATGTTCATAAAATGTGATCTTTTCTAAATATCACCAACTCTTATTAGTTCTGAAAAGTTGGACAAGTCTCACATATGTTTGTAACTCAAGGTATAGACTTGGCACTTCATATCATGAAGTCTGGTAATATAACTTGTCGTTGTCAGTAAGATTCTGGGTTGTTTCTAAAACTCTTCCTAAAGTAGCTGACTAGAAGGGTAGATGACAAAGAAATGACTTTACAGAATTATAATTACGACTTGTGCTTCTATAGGTATGGTTTTGGAGCATACTTTAATATCCTTCCAGGATCTGAGTGGTCAGCGCTGATGCTGACCTATGGCTTTCCTCTAGCAATTATCGGCATGGCTCTCAAGGTTGCTAATTTCTTTCTGTCATTATGCTTCCAAACTATATACATTTATGGCACACGTTCCACATTAAGGTTAACATCATATGTACTCTAAGGTACTTGATGCATGCGAACCATAAACCTTCACTTAGTTGGTGAATGCTAATCAATAATAGGAGGGAGTTCTCGTGAGTTTCTTTTTCGTTACTTACTGGTATATCGTTCTCTAGTATGCAGAGCTTAAACCTGTACCCTGCCTGACCTATTCAGATGCTCAGCTATTAAGAGAAAAGTGTGCAACAGAAATTCTGAAGCAGGTAATTTTGTATTCATGGCTCATACTCTGCATAGAATTTGAATTCTAATCCAACTTATAGCCATCTTAAGTCTTAAGATTCCATATTTTCAAGAATCAGAAGAGCGTGCAATTTAGTTTACTTTGAGAGTCGGCGTTTCTGAATTTGTTACCCCACTAATTATGAGAACCTCGCTTTTATTTCATATAAAAGAGATAATAAGATGTTCCACTTTGAAATCCACATGATAGGTTCCTGAAACTCACGTCAACTACCAATGATCAAGTGAAAGATTATAAATTATTTCATAAAGCAATCTAGGCCTTGAAACACTGAAGGTTCCTGTATTTTCATGTCAGGAGTTTGCTTTAAGAAAAAATAGAAATAAAAAATAAAAAATAGCTCCCAGTATTCTATGTAGTCTTGTTACATATATATGGTCATGCATGCACCTCTAGTTTCTCGTCTTCTTTTGCCAGGGATGACATTCTCTCATAATCGCTAGGTCAGAAACGATGTTATAAGATACCGTTATGGTGATGAACAACATCTGGAGGAAGCATTAAAGAGAATATTTCAATATGGCCAGGTAATCAACACACACAAACATTTTCCTCTGCTAATCTTTGTGTTCATACTTAAAGGTTAATATAAAGTTATGGTGTTATTTACCTGTATGATTATTATTCGTGGAAGCATTTAACATGGAATATTCCTCTACTATTATCAGGGCGGAGGTATTCCCCGAAGGAGTGCTCCTATTCTACAAAGTATCCGGGAAGAAGTATGATCTTCAAGCGTTTTTTTTTCTTTTTCCAAGCATTATATATTTTATTTTTATCATGTTTAGCACTTTAGCTTGGTATTGAGGATTCCCTTTTGAATTTAAAATTGGATCACACCATTTGTTTTTATCCATTATGCATGAATAATTTGCATGTGAATATTATTCTTTATCTGAGTGTTGCTACTTAAACTTCAGCTGCCAAATTGATAAGATGTTCTAAAATTCTACTAATATTTTGAGTTGATTTTCATGCCTAAGGTAAATGAGGATGGAAAATACTGTTTGGTATTGGTGTTTGAGGCAAAAGCACTGCGATTATCAGACTTTGAACAAAGACAGGTGATACATGTGATGGTTTTCGGTCTTCATTCACCTCCTAAACACAATCAATTGCTCTGTGGCGTGTGCATTTGTTAACATTTTTTTTTCAAATTTGCAGGCGAAATTTGCATCTTTCTTTGGACCAGGAATCTCTGCTGAAATCGGTAAGATACCTTGGTTGTATTGTATACAATCTTTTCTATTTTTATGCGAACAAGGCAATGACAACACAGCTGCAAGACAAAAGGTTTTGACGTATTGTCTTTCTGAATGCAGCGATTGGAGGCAAAGATTTATATGAAGTCCGCCTGATTTCCAACACAATGCCGTGAGCAACGAAATTCTAACAAGTCAGCAGCAGAAAAAAAAAAAAAAAAAACTATATGAGACTTGTCCCAACAGGTTCTCTGTAAATTTGTACCCAATATATACACCCCTGTTTTCCCCTTGCTTATACAGCAGCAGGACAGAAGTGATACATATGAAATGCATTTTCTGTCGACTTGCCCTATTGAACAATTTCCATAGCTTTTCCTTTGTAAATGCACTCATACATTGTAGAGTTATATATTCCTTTTCAGTGAGAAATTATGTGTACTTATGTAGCATCCAAGTATTTGTGAATCCTTACGTATATATGTGCCAAACTTCTATTTTTCGAATTCATTTTAATACCTACAAAAACCTAAGAGCTTAACTTAATCCCAGTCGAGTCCTCTTTTTAGAAGTCCTTTTTAACACTCATGACTTAACCATCTCTATCTGAGCCTTTAAAGATCACCGTGTGAATTTTTTATCAAAGAATCCAACAGCTGGATTCATGTTCAACCAAATTGTTTGAATCCATAACAATAATAGTTATGATTAAATCGGCATTTTGTTGCACAGGATAAGAAAATTGATCAATCAATATGCTATCCTGAGAAATATCGAAACCATCTAAGGAGGTACTCCTGCCCTGCTTTATTCAATATGCTATTCTCAGAAATCTCCAAACCATCATCAGGATATCAATCATTTGATAACCAAGTCGGTTGTTAGGGTATTACACAAAAACAGACATTATTTCAGTTCATTGCAATCCGTTAAGCATTTACAAGTATATACGGATACAAACATGCATAAACATACATGTTTATAGTTGTTTGGCCCCAATACCATAGAATTTAAAAACTGGAATTCATGTACAATGAACTATTGAACTCTGTTACTCAAATAGTTCTAATACAAAAGGATAATTTGTGTTAGACGGTCTAACAATTAGACCGCAGCAAAATAGGAGAATTTGCTTAACAATTGGGTGGCCATGGAATAGTACATTGTGATGTGTGAATAACTGTTAAACGGTGATGATGCAAGTTTTGAAATGCAGGAATACATTAGCAGAACAAATAGAATGTTACTAATAAACTGTTCGCTCAATATGAGACTTTAAAAAATCCTTAAGGTTAAGGAAGCAACCAAGTTCGAGGTGAGGAGGAATTTGGCGTCGATGATGCTTCCTAAACTCAAAGATGATAGGGAGAAGTATGAGATGCTTATTGACGTCCGAGTCATTCCATTACATTAGGAACTCTTACTGGAAATCTCTGTGTGCTGGTCAATTAACGCAGTTCACAGAGATCTCCTAAGGGAGTGGTTTTTGTTGGTAAGTTCCAGACAGGCATTCTTTGAGCACATCGAACCATGATTCAGCAGAAAGAGTTGATTCTGAACTTCTGCATGGATAACAAGAGATCAATCAAACTAGGGCAGAACCCGTACATTTTTCCTTGGGTGTCATTCTTTAATATACATAGCAGATTAAAAAAAAAAAAAAGAACTGCACAGTTGAAGAAAATTTTACCGTGTCCGGATCGCTCATGAAAAATGTCCTGCAGAACATACAACATGTTTCGCCTATCCCTTCTCCCTTAAAGAGCACCTCAGAAACAAATGAAGGATCTTGTATTTATTATTAAAGGTTTCTAAACGACTTTCCCTGGTGATATCACGTCCTCCAAACTTGAGTTCAGCCTGGTTTGACACTTGACTAGAAGTGTGGATTTCTCTATGACTCATCTTCTTGGCTAAAGTGACATCCTTTTTCTGTATGATATCAGTCCTCTGATTCTTGCACGCTGTTATGAAATCTCTAGTCTTCTGTGGGCACTACAAGACACAAAAGTGATTCACCAATTCAATAACAATCCAGTAATCAGGAAATCATGTTCTTACTCCAATTAAATATCATTGCACCAATCAATTTTTCATCAAAGTCCAGATTCAAGACCTAAAGCTAACATTCTAAAAATCCAAGGCAACAGCTAAGATGAACAAAATCCACGCACAGAAATATATAAGAGCTTTTTCCATAGAGTAAACGTATACCTGATGACATGTTTTGCCATTCATCAAATCACAAATCCGGTCATGCACCATAAAGACTCCGGTGATTTGTTCCTCTTCGCCTCAGGAAGCCTCATCCTTCTGCTTGCCAATGGAACCAGAATTAACCGCCATCACTGTCCTATGGCATAATTGGTTTCGGATTTTCTGGGAAATGTTCTGCAAAAATTTTTAGATTGATTTTGAATGACCTAATTTCGCACTAATTTGGGATTTCTGAATATGAAAATGTACCTGGGAAATGTACTTCTCTAGAATTTCTAAAAATAAACCTTAATTGGTTCTGCGCCAATCTGATCCAATGGTTACCAGGTTGTCTAGTTGGATGTTTCGTCCAATCGATATCTGCAAATCTACCGTGGATTAGTCCAAACATATACTAACATATACTATATAAACTTTTAATGAGAAAAATATAATTCAAAACAAATTAAACAAGATTGAATCTAATCTAATGTACTTATATACAATTAGATTAAACCCAATTAAGTTTAGATGGTACCTGGGGATAGCAGTTTTGGAACACAAGTTTTTTTAGATGGATTTCCAAGAATATAATGTAATTTTCGACGAAAGTATAATACCAATGTATAATGTGTATATTTATAATACATTTGTGTTGCCCTAGCAACATTTGTGGGCTTGGGTCTTGAATTGGAGTTGGACCCGGGTTATGGGCCAAGCAAACTAATCTCGATATTATTGGTGGGACTTGTTTTATAATAAATGCAGGAACATCGAATTTTTAAGCAATATATTAATTTACTATTATTCTTTTTTCTTATGAAGAAAATAATTATAAATTGTCGTTTGTGTTAGACAATCTAGTGTAAATTTTATATTTCAAACATTTTTCATTTAAACGAAACTTTACTCAAATCGAACATTTTAATCGTCTAAACATGATTCGGTTAAAATAATTATATTTTAATCATTTTCAAAATGAGAACTTTGACCTCATTAAGTAATTGAGTCATTTCATAACCTTTCGTTTAATTTCAAAACTCCAAGAATCCTTTGCAATTTACCACCCTGGATTATTACGTAATTTGTCAAGCATATCCTACAATTAACTAGACTATATGACTTCACTATGGCCTTATATTCTCTTTGTTTGCAACATGAAATTCGCTCAGAAACCTTAGCGCGTAGCTCACGATTGAATTCTGAAGATTCCGGCGCAAAAACGGAGTTTACAGTTTCAAATAGAGATTAATGTCAAAGTGACACTACTCCAACTCAGTTAAAATCTTATGCACTAAACAAGAGATATACCCTCACATATTTCTGTAAATACAACCTAAGGGGGGCTACAAGGACCTATCATCTGGGTCATTGAACCTTTGAAAGTCACTATGTAAATTTTCTCAATGAAGTCAACAGCTGGATTCCTGTTAAACATAATTGTATAAATCCATAACAAGAATATTTATGATTAAATCTTCAATTTCTAACATAATAGACAACCATTTAAGGAGCTACCTCTGCGCTCAACTGTCTGCGAATCAACAGAATCTATCACTTTTCTTCTTTTATGCTCTTTCATTTATATTTTTCTGTGCTCGCTCTTCAGATTTTCGCTTTTTCCTGTGATCAAAGAGTACGTGCCACTACAAGAAATTCATCATATAGAGACGGATCGCGAGCGACGGAATCCACCCGTCGCTATTCGCTAAAATAGCGACGGATCGCTAAATTTAGCGACGGATGAGAAAATAGAGACGGATAAATTATCCGTCTCTAAATTTAGCCATGTTGGTTCATGCATCAAAATTGGGACTAGAGGAAAATTCTTCTTTAATACAAGGAAGAAATCAGTACAAGGAAATACTCCTAGAAGTAAAAGAATTCTTACTTGGAGAAGTCAAATTCAAGAAGGATTTCCAGACTCAAGGATTCCTAAACAAGTTCACAATTCTAAAGACAAGTGATGATGGTATACGAATAAGTTTCACCACCATATATACATTAAGACTTTGACAGAGAAGAAGACACGAGCAAAGGATTTACGAATCTTGAGAGCATAGTTCTTCATTGTTTAGTTTCTTTTGTTCATGTCTCACAAGTTTATAATCTTTAGCTTAGGCAGTGTCCTGGGATATATATAGATTTGGTGGACTGCATCTCCATATCATCGCGTGTGACTAGTGTGAGTTTTTATCTTGGATAGAAACAGTGAGTTCAAGCAATTTCATGTACAAAGAATTTCTATCTTAGTGCTTTTCGCGTTTGAGCGTCGAGCTGTTGAAAAGAAGATCGAATGTTTTCAAACAAAGGTTCTACTTTATATACCGTTGTGCATTACTCTATACTATTCCGTGTTTGATCTAATATGCATATTGCATGTAAACCAATGAAGTTCACCTTGGACTGGACCCAACTCTGTAGTCAACACCTACCTTTCGACGTGTACTTCTACTTAAAAACAATTTATATATGTGGCAGTAGGAGGGAACCTATCGAGCTAACTGTGAAAACCATGAGAGGCCAATAAGATTGGATTTATTTGCTTTAGGCTAGGTTTCACCATGATAAACAATTAAATGTAGAGAAGTAGAACTGTTTGATTGTAATATCGATAGAATTTTCAAATATAGTTGTTTCCCTTAGGACTGAATTATGCATACGAACAAGCGAGCACAATAAAGTCAAAGTCATAAACACATAAGCAACATAATTATTAATAAAATGTCATAGAACCAGAAGCTGGAATACTACATTTACAATAGAACTATTTAAATGGGTCACACGAACAATTAGATCTAATACAAAAGGACACCTTGTCTATTTAGACTGATTAATAATACATCCACAAAACCGGAGAATTTGAATGACAATTGGGTGGTTGGTGGTATAGTTACAAGGGATGTACAAGTTTTTGACATACAAGAATACATTAGCCAAACAAATGAGCTGCTTATTTCTTCACTGTAGCCAACCATGCATCTAAAGGAGTCACACGAAACCCAGTTCCCTTTTCAATGATTAGAGGGGCTCTGAAATTGTACAGTTTGCATGGTTGGAATTTTTTGGTACCCAAATATCCCAGACCAAATGCTCAACGTTCTATTTGAGGCTGTCATTCAGTGAAATCATTAGATGCAGCTGCCTCTTTTATATACTTTTATGCTCTTTCATGGCTTTTGTCTGGGCTCTCTTCTCAGCTTTCAGCTTTTTCCTATATGATCAAAGAGTGACATGGGATTTATCAGTATGAATGAAATCAAACTATGCTAGAGTTGTCCCTATGATTAAGGAAAAGGTCGTACCTAAGGAAATGGGCATGCTTCTCTATTATTTCTTTCCCTTCAGTGTTGATGCTTGACCATTTCTCATCCAATGTATCAGTATAGTCACCTTTTCCAATCTCTGTTAGTTCAAAGAGAAAATAAGACCAAAACACCGGACATGAAATTAAATGAATAAACCAGAAAAAGAAGAGAATGAGAGCTCACGTTGGCATAGTACATCTCCTTTTCCTGAAATGTTGAGTCTCCAATATGCATGACCCTGATCCATTACGATGGACTCAGCTCTAACAGCATCAGGATATTGATTATCTGCAATCCAAAGTGAACCTCATTAAGAAATTATAAGATTGTGGTACCGCATCCATCTATCACAGTAACTGATCTAAGTAAGATACGAAAAGCGCAAATGACCATAAGTAATAATATAATTAAAAAAATCGTATAGCAATATCTGATGTCGCAAAAGATTATGTTCAGAGAACCATACTATGCGAAGTGTACTGTGTCCGTTTTTATAGGACCAGGACAGGTGGATAAAAGATCAGCAAGAAAAGCCAGAGCTGACAGGGTTGGTGCCATGCATGTGTGTGTAGAGAAATAAACTGCTGACATGACATGCCTCTATGAATAATGGTTTTACATCTAGGAATGAACAATTAATTATTTTTGAACTTTTAATTTTGATGTGTGAAAAGATATATCACATCTTACAATTCAGAATATGGCCCTTTAACTCGAGGACCTTGGCACGAGCTATTTCAATCTCAGCTTTCACATGCGAGACAATGGAGGCATGCTCCCCAGTTGACAAAGGGGAACCATTCTTAGCCACAATTGCCGCATTGGCATCATTTCCCAGTTGTTTCTTCAAAGTGCTCACCTGAATGACGGGTAGATGTTTGATCTTAATATCAGGCTTCAAGTCCCTACGAGTACAAATTAAGTAAAAAAAATACATTCATGATGCTATTACCTCTTCTTTCGCAGCACGGAGATTTTGTTTAGCTTCCTTGACATGGTCAGCAAACTCTTCATTTTGTTTTACAATCCAGTTCCTGACCTTTCTACTCACAGGAAACAAAAAGTGAAGATGGTTACATCGAGGTGATATTTACAACAAGGAAAAACACAGGGCCATCAAAACTTCAAGAATCACAAAGCTGGTCCTTACTCTGTTCCAAGAACCTCATCACACAGCACATTTAAGAGCCTGAGTTTTTGTGAAGAACCTAAATTCTCAAAATTAGCTTGCTCATCCGAAGAATCCATCCCTTGTGCTGCAAGAACCCCTTGTGAATCGGACAAGCATTCTTTAAGCACATCGAACCATGAGTCCCCAGAAAGAGTTAATTCTGAACTTCTGCATGAGAAACAGTGGATTCAATCAATTGTTAGTGGTGAAACCTCACTTCCAAATTTATTATAAAGTAGACTAGTACCTTTCTCCTTTCTCCTCCTTTACTATGGATAACAGATCAATAAGAAACTGGACAGTTGTAGAGAAGTTTCCTATGTGTCCACTTCTCCCATGAAAAATGTCCTGTAGAACATGATGTGCACGTCCCTTTTTCACATGAAGAACCTGTCAACCAAAGAACAAAAAAGTTGAGGAGAACATGAAGGAAAACGGTTGCCACTGTAGGAAGATATTCAAACCAAAACCAAAAAAAAAAAAAAAATGCGCGAGACAACCTATACACATTTGCGCAAGAAATTATACATAAGGAGCATGCAAAGTGCAAGTAGCACTTTTAAATTACATCACAGAGATGAAGTAATGGAGTTTGAAATATTTCAAGATATAACTAAAAATAAACAAGATAAACCTATACGTCACTTGCCTCTCCGAAAACTGCACAGAATTCTGAGAACTGCAAGGCGTTACCAACATCTTGTTCTTGCACTTCGGTTCCCGCCACCATCATCATATCTTTCCCCACCGTCAATGGAATCTCAGCATGAGAAACAGAAATGGAATTATTTCTTGCTTTCTTTGGTTTATTTGCAACAGAATCAATGCCATTTACTCCATCGTTAGATACACCACCACCAGTTTCCTTAAGTGTATCTAGAGCCTTCCTCTTCTCAGTAAGTTTTGCCAACTTTTTCGACTCCTTAGAGTCAATTTTAGGCAAAACTTCACCCACTTTCTCATCAAAAGGGTTAATATTTTCGATCTTTTTTGATGAAACCGAAGTATCCTGTTAAATTGACCATCATAAATCAAGAGTTATTATCAGATAAGATATGGCTATAATAATTGCACAACACTAAGAAACTTAACGAATGTAGTTACCTTTGTTGACAAGTTCAGTGTGTCTAGGGTAGAGTTTTCAGGGTTAGATTGTTCCCCGCCTCTATGAAGCATCTCAGAAACACATGAATATCCACTTGCCTTGGCAGTCTTGACAAGTACACCTGTTGGCTGATACCCTTTCTTCTTCCTGTACGAAGAAGTACGGTCAATGTTAATATCATGAAATACATGCAAGAGGTCCGATTCCGAAATATGTTAGGACACTAACATGCAAAAACTGCAGTTACAAATGCCTCGGCACTTGGGACAACTCCACTCCGCAAGACAAGTCACCTCTTCTGCCTTCTCACCGTATCTAATATTGTGATGAAACATAAGTCAGAAATAACTGGAATGTTTTCCCTAATTCAAACATGGTTTAACTTAGAGAAAGCTTGAATAATAAAATTTATATAAAACAACAGGAAAAACCACTACACCTGTTCGGAAGGCATTTACAACAATAGGTAAGTGTACATGGTTTGCCATTTCTCAGATTCTTGCATGATGCTGTTAGATCTGTGGTCTTTTGTCGGCACTGCAAGACAAACTCCGGTGGGTGAATAATTAGTCTAACTTAGGTATATTTTGGCACGTCATAATCATAAAACAAAACCATTTTCATGATGAAGAACTCCATTGTGTGCGAAGCTTATCGATCACTGGAAACATGCTAGAAACATAATTAATGGGCTGGTCTAATTCTTGTCTTGCTAATCACTACAGCTTACAGTAATCAATCAAGTATACAATAACATATCAAGGTTTACTATATCAAGGAGAATCCAGCTTCAAAAATTCAAGAAGGACTTAAATTCTCTTTGTTTGCAACATGAAATTCGCTCAGAAACCTTAGCGCGTGTAACTCACGATTGAATTTTGAAGAATCCAGCGCGAAAACGTAGTTTCCCATTTCAAAATAGAGATTAATGTCAAAGTGAAACTACTCCAGCTCAGTTAAAATCTTATGCACTAAACAAGAGATATACCCTCACATGAACCCAAAAGAGCATCATCGGTGTCAACGGACGAAGATACATTATGAACTCTATAAAGAATCCACATTTATGAACGCTCCATAATGTGACACTCAAACTGAAAAAAAATCAAACTCATTATCTTGTAAACAAAAAATCATTTTCCACCATTACAATTCATAAATCTAATTTAGATCCACTCATTCCAATCCCCATATTACTAAATAGAAAAAATAATTGAAAATAAAATCAACCAATTCTTCAACCTCAAGATTCAAAACCTTAACAAAGCGTGCTCCACATACATAACAGCAACAAAAATCGATCAAGTAAAAGTAATACCTGATGGCAATATTTTCCATTTGTAGAATCATAAACCTGGCCATGCATCACACGAACACCGGGCGATTTCGTCCTCTTTGCCTCAGGAACTACAACTCCTTCTGATTTGCTTGGCTCATTCTCCTTCTCCAGCGGAGCCTTACCCCTGTTCTTGGGTGGTAAGCTCTTCTTCTGTTCTCCCATGGAACCTGAATCAACAGAGACATCGCTGTTAGCATGCAAACTGGTTTCCGATTTTTAGGGAAATGGTCTGCAAAACTTCTGGTTTGATTTTACTGGTAAAGTTGTTTGGAACATGCAATTACATTCAACAGCGATGAAACTGGAGTTTTTCCGAAATGATCTGAGAAGGAATGTCAATTGAAACTTTTGTAATTCCCGCCCGCTGAAACTGATGATTTGGGGTTTTCTGAATATTATTTTGTTTCTCTAATTTGGGATATCTCTAAAAATTGAAAAATACAAGTACTTTTGTTTTCCAATTACAAAAATTTGGTAAATGAGAGATGAAGATATAAGTAATTACAACAAAGTTAGAATTGAGAGAAGAAGACTAATGTAATTTTAGAAAAAATGTTTACCTTCAATTAAATTAAATCCGTAAGAACACAATGTAATCGGAGATGAAAATATAAAGTGCTTACTCTATATTATATAAATAAAAATTCAGATTAAAATATGTACTCCCGTACTCTATAGGTATCGTATATATAGGGAAATCTTGTAGCCCTAGCAACATCGGGTGGGCTTGGGCTTTGAGGTGGATTCGGACCTTCGAGATGGGCTGAGTGAATTGATGTGGATATTGCTACATGGGATTTGTCATGTAATTGCATTTATTTCTTTCAGTTGGTCCTAGCTAGTTGAGTTGACTTCGAGGTAAACCTACTCCCAACGTCCTGATGATATGCCTACGTTTACTTTTTGAACGGTTTTTTATGGGTTGTTTTGTTTGATAGTGTTATATTAATATTGTATGTACATCTACGCCCATGGGTTAAAAAACAACTCATTAAAGAATCGTGCAAAAACTAAACGTGGGCATATCATCATGACGAAAAGAGTAGCTAGGTTTACCTTGAAGTTAACACAAATAGGACAAATTAAAAGATATAACTGCAATTACATGACAAAGCCCATGTAGCAATATCCATAGCAATTCACTAGCCTTTCTCGAAGGTCCGAATCCACCTCAAGTCCAACCCCACCCGATATGCAGCTAGGGCTACAAAGCTTTTTTTTTCTTTTTTCCAAGCATTATATATTTTGTTTTATCATGTTTAGCACTTTAGCTTGGTATTGAGGATTCCCTTTTGAGTTTAAAATTGGATCACACCATTTGTTTTTATCCATTATGCATGAATAATTTGCATATGAATATTATTCCTTATCTGAGTGTTGCTACTTAACTTCACCTGCCAAATTGATAAGATGTTCCAAAATTCTGCTAATTTTTTTAGTTGATTTTCATGCCTAAGGTAAATGAGGATGGAAAATACTGTTTGGTATTGGTGTTTGAGGGAAAAGCACTGCGATTATCGGACTTTGAGCAAAGACAGGTGACACATGTGATGGTTTTCGGTCTTCATTCACCTCCTAAACACAATAAATTGCTCTGTGGCATGTGCATTTGTTAACATTTGTTTTTCAAATTTGCAGGCAAAATTTGCATCTTTCTTTGGACCAGGAATCTCTGCTGGAATCGGTAAGATACCTTGGTTGTATTATCTACAATCGTTTCTCTTTTTATGCAAACAAGAAGGCATTGACTACACAGCTGCAAGACAAAAGATTTTGACGTATTGTGTTTCTGAATGCAGCGATTGGAGGCAAAGATTTATATGAAGTCCGCCTGATTTCCAACACAATGCCGTGAGCAACGAAACTCTAACAAGTCAGCAGCAGAACAAAAAATATATGAGACTTGTTCCAACAGGTTTCTGTAAATTTGTACCCAATATATGCACCCCTCTTTTCCTCTTGATTATACAGCAGCAGGACACAAGTGATACATATGAAATGCATTTTCTGTCTGACTTCCCCTATTGAACAAGTTCCATAGCTTTTCCTATGTAAATGCACTCATACATTGTAGAGTTATATTCCTTTTCAGTGAGAAATTATGTGTACTTGTGTAGCATCCAAGTATTTATGAATGCTTACATATATATGTGCCAAACTTCTATTTTTCGGATTCCTTTTAATAATACCTACCAAAACCTTGGAGCTTAACTTAATCCCAGTCGAGGGCCGCTGCAAACACTCATGACTTAACCATCTGGCTCATTGAGCCTTTAAAGATCACCATGTGAATTTTATCAAAGAACCCAACAGCTGGATTCATGTTCAACCAAATTGTTTGAGTCCATAACAATAATAGTTATGATTGTTTGAGTCCATAACAAAAGGATAACTTGTGTTAGACGGTCTAACAGTTAGAGCGCTGCAAAATAGGAGAATTTGCTCAACAATGGGTGGTCATAGAATAGTACATTGTGCTGTGTGCATAACCATTTAACGGTGATGATACTAAGTTTTTGAAATGCAGGAATACATTAGCAGAACAAATGGGTTGTTACTAATAAACTGTTCACTCAATATGAGACTTTAAAAAAATCCTTAAGGTTAAGGAAGCAACCAAATAGAACATGTTTCGCCTATCCCTTCTCCCTTAAAGAGCACCTCAGAAACAGATGAAGGATATCTTGTATTTATTATTAAAGGTTTCTAAACGACTTTCCCTGGTGATATCACGTCCTCCAAACTTGAGTTCAGCCTGGTTTGACACTTGACTAGAAGTGTGGATTTCCCTATGACTCATCTTCTTGGCTAAAGTGACATCCTTTTTCTGTATGATATCAGTCCTCTGATTCTTGCACGCTGTTATGAAATCTCTAGTCTTCTGTGGGTACTACAAGACACAAAAGTGATTCACCAATTCAATAACAATCCAGTAATTAAACAGGAAATCATTTACTCCAATTAAATATCATTGCACCAATCAAATTTTCATCAAAGTCCAGATTCAAGACCTAAAGCTAGCATTCTACAAATCCATTGCAACAGCTAAAATTAACAAATCCACGCACAGAAATATATAAGAGCTTTTTCTGTAGAGTAAACGTATACCTGATGACATGTTTTGCCATTCATCCAATCATACTTCTGCTTGCCAATGGAACCTGAATTAACCGCCATCACTGTCCTACGTCATATTTGGTTTCGAATTTTCTGGGAAATGTTCTGCAAAATTTTTTAGATTGATTTTGAATGACCTAATTTCGCACTAATTTGGGATTTCTGAATATGAAAATGTACCTGGGAAATGTACTTCTCTAGAATTTCTAAAAATAAACCTTAATTGGTTCTGTGCCAATCTGATCCAATGGTTACCAGGTTGTCCTAGTTGGATGTTTCGTCCAATCGATATCTGCAAATCTACCGTGGATTAGTCCATTGGTGAGCCTTTCCCAAACATATACTAACATACTATATAAACTTTTTTAATGATAAAAATATAATTCAAAACAAATTAAACAAGATTGAATCTAATCTAATGTACTTATATACAATTAGATTAAACCCAATTAATTTAGAGGGTGCCTGGGGATAGTAGTTTTGGAACACAAGTTTTTTTTTTAGAGATGGATTTCCAAGAATATAATGTAATTTTCGACAAAAGTATAATACGAATGTATAATGTGTATATATAATACATTTGTGTTGCCCTAGCAACATTGGTGGGCTTGGGTCTTGAATGGACTTGGACCTGGGTTATGGGCCAAGCAAACTAGTCTCGATGTTATTGGTGGGATTTGTTTTATAATAAATGCAGCCACATCGAATCTACCCACTTTTTTCAAAGGCAGAGCAATCTCCGAATGGTATGGCTAAAGAGTTGTAAAACCCCAAATTTTTAAGCAATATATTAATTTACTATTATTCTTTTTTCTTATGAAGAAAATAATTATAAATTGTCGTTTGTGTTAGACAATCTAGTGTAAATTTTATATTTCAAATATTTTTCATTTAAACGAAACTTTACTCAAATCGAACATTTTTACCGTCTAAACATGATTCGGTTAAAATAATTATATTTTCAAAATGACAACTTTGACCTCATTAAGTAATTGAGTCATTTCATAACCTTTCGTTTAATTTCAAAACTCCAAGAATCCTTTGCAATTTACCACCCTGGATTATTATGTAATTTGTCAAGCATATCCTACAATTAACTAGACTATATGACTTCGCTATGGCCTTATATTATCTTTGTTTGCAACAGGACATTCGCTCAGAAACCTTAGCGCGTAACTCACGATTGAATTCTGAAGATTCCGGCGCGAAAACGGAGTTTACAGTTTCAAATAGAGATTAATGTCAAAGTGACACTGCTCCAACTCAGTTAAAATCTTATGCACTAAACAAGAGATATACCCTCACATATTTCTGTAAATACAACCTAAGGGGGGCTACAAGGACCTATCATCTGGCTCATTGAACTTTTGAAAGTCACTATGTAAATTTTCTCAATGAATTCAACAGCTGGATTCCTATTAAACATAATTGTATAAATCCATAACAAGAATATTTATGATTAAATCTTCAATTTCTAACATAATAGACAACCATTTAAGGAGCTACCTCTGCGAATCAACATAATCTATCTCTTTTCTTCTTTTATGCTCTTTCATTTATATTTTTCTGTGCTCGCTCTTCAGATTTTCGCTTTTTCCTGTGATCAAAGAGTACGTGCCACTACAAGAAATTCATCATATAGAGACGGATCGCGAGCGACGGAATCCACCCGTCGCTATTCGCTAAATAGCGACGGATCGCTAAATTTAGCGACGGATGAGAAAATAGAGACGGATAAATTATCCGTCTCTAAATTTAGCCATGTTGGTTCATGCATCAAAATTGGGACTAGAGGAAAATTCTTCTTTAATACAAGGAAGAAATCAGTACAAGGAAATACTCCTAGAAGTAAAAGAATTCTTACTTGGAGAAGTCAAATTCAAGAAGGATTTCCAGACTCAAGGATTCCTAAACAAGTTCACAATTCTAAAGACAAGTGATGATGGTATACGAATAAGTTTCACCACCATATATACATTAAGACTTTGACAGAGAAGAAGACACGAGCAAAGGATTTACGAATCTTGAGAGCATAGTTCTTCATTGTTTAGTTTCTTTTGTTCATGTCTCACAAGTTTATAATCTTTAGCTTAGGCAGTGTCCTGGGATATATATAGATTTGGTGGACTGCATCTCCATATCATCGCGTGTGACTAGTGTGAGTTTTTATCTTGGATAGAAACAGTGAGTTCAAGCAATTTCATGTACAAAGAATTTCTATCTTAGTGCTTTTCGCGTTTGAGCGTCGAGCTGTTGAAAAGAAGATCGAATGTTTTCAAACAAAGGTTCTACTTTATATACCGTTGTGCATTACTCTATACTATTCCGTGTTTGATCTAATATGCATATTGCATGTAAACCAATGAAGTTCACCTTGGACTGGACCCAACTCTGTAGTCAACACCTACCTTTCGACGTGTACTTCTACTTAAAAACAATTTATATATGTGGCAGTAGGAGGGAACCTATCGAGCTAACTGTGAAAACCATGAGAGGCCAATAAGATTGGATTTATTTGCTTTAGGCTAGGTTTCACCATGATAAACAATTAAATGTAGAGAAGTAGAACTGTTTGATTGTAATATCGATAGAATTTTCAAATATAGTTGTTTCCCTTAGGACTGAATTATGCATACGAACAAGCGAGCACAATAAAGTCAAAGTCATAAACACATAAGCAACATAATTATTAATAAAATGTCATAGAACCAGAAGCTGGAATACTACATTTACAATAGAACTATTTAAATGGGTCACACGAACAATTAGATCTAATACAAAAGGACACCTTGTCTATTTAGACTGATTAATAATACATCCACAAAACCGGAGAATTTGAATGACAATTGGGTGGTTGGTGGTATAGTTACAAGGGATGTACAAGTTTTTGACATACAAGAATACATTAGCCAAACAAATGAGCTGCTTATTTCTTCACTGTAGCCAACCATGCATCTAAAGGAGTCACACGAAACCCAGTTCCCTTTTCAATGATTAGAGGGGCTCTGAAATTGTACAGTTTGCATGGTTGGAATTTTTTGGTACCCAAATATCCCAGACCAAATGCTCAACGTTCTATTTGAGGCTGTCATTCAGTGAAATCATTAGATGCAGCTGCCTCTTTTATATACTTTTATGCTCTTTCATGGCTTTTGTCTGGGCTCTCTTCTCAGCTTTCAGCTTTTTCCTATATGATCAAAGAGTGACATGGGATTTATCAGTATGAATGAAATCAAACTATGCTAGAGTTGTCCCTATGATTAAGGAAAAGGTCGTACCTAAGGAAATGGGCATGCTTCTCTATTATTTCTTTCCCTTCAGTGTTGATGCTTGACCATTTCTCATCCAATGTATCAGTATAGTCACCTTTTCCAATCTCTGTTAGTTCAAAGAGAAAATAAGACCAAAACACCGGACATGAAATTAAATGAATAAACCAGAAAAAGAAGAGAATGAGAGCTCACGTTGGCATAGTACATCTCCTTTTCCTGAAATGTTGAGTCTCCAATATGCATGACCCTGATCCATTACGATGGACTCAGCTCTAACAGCATCAGGATATTGATTATCTGCAATCCAAAGTGAACCTCATTAAGAAATTATAAGATTGTGGTACCGCATCCATCTATCACAGTAACTGATCTAAGTAAGATACGAAAAGCGCAAATGACCATAAGTAATAATATAATTAAAAAAATCGTATAGCAATATCTGATGTCGCAAAAGATTATGTTCAGAGAACCATACTATGCGAAGTGTACTGTGTCCGTTTTTATAGGACCAGGACAGGTGGATAAAAGATCAGCAAGAAAAGCCAGAGCTGACAGGGTTGGTGCCATGCATGTGTGTGTAGAGAAATAAACTGCTGACATGACATGCCTCTATGAATAATGGTTTTACATCTAGGAATGAACAATTAATTATTTTTGAACTTTTAATTTTGATGTGTGAAAAGATATATCACATCTTACAATTCAGAATATGGCCCTTTAACTCGAGGACCTTGGCACGAGCTATTTCAATCTCAGCTTTCACATGCGAGACAATGGAGGCATGCTCCCCAGTTGACAAAGGGGAACCATTCTTAGCCACAATTGCCGCATTGGCATCATTTCCCAGTTGTTTCTTCAAAGTGCTCACCTGAATGACGGGTAGATGTTTGATCTTAATATCAGGCTTCAAGTCCCTACGAGTACAAATTAAGTAAAAAAAATACATTCATGATGCTATTACCTCTTCTTTCGCAGCACGGAGATTTTGTTTAGCTTCCTTGACATGGTCAGCAAACTCTTCATTTTGTTTTACAATCCAGTTCCTGACCTTTCTACTCACAGGAAACAAAAAGTGAAGATGGTTACATCGAGGTGATATTTACAACAAGGAAAAACACAGGGCCATCAAAACTTCAAGAATCACAAAGCTGGTCCTTACTCTGTTCCAAGAACCTCATCACACAGCACATTTAAGAGCCTGAGTTTTTGTGAAGAACCTAAATTCTCAAAATTAGCTTGCTCATCCGAAGAATCCATCCCTTGTGCTGCAAGAACCCCTTGTGAATCGGACAAGCATTCTTTAAGCACATCGAACCATGAGTCCCCAGAAAGAGTTAATTCTGAACTTCTGCATGAGAAACAGTGGATTCAATCAATTGTTAGTGGTGAAACCTCACTTCCAAATTTATTATAAAGTAGACTAGTACCTTTCTCCTTTCTCCTCCTTTACTATGGATAACAGATCAATAAGAAACTGGACAGTTGTAGAGAAGTTTCCTATGTGTCCACTTCTCCCATGAAAAATGTCCTGTAGAACATGATGTGCACGTCCCTTTTTCACATGAAGAACCTGTCAACCAAAGAACAAAAAAGTTGAGGAGAACATGAAGGAAAACGGTTGCCACTGTAGGAAGATATTCAAACCAAAACCAAAAAAAAAAAAAAATGCGCGAGACAACCTATACACATTTGCGCAAGAAATTATACATAAGGAGCATGCAAAGTGCAAGTAGCACTTTTAAATTACATCACAGAGATGAAGTAATGGAGTTTGAAATATTTCAAGATATAACTAAAAATAAACAAGATAAACCTATACGTCACTTGCCTCTCCGAAAACTGCACAGAATTCTGAGAACTGCAAGGCGTTACCAACATCTTGTTCTTGCACTTCGGTTCCCGCCACCATCATCATATCTTTCCCCACCGTCAATGGAATCTCAGCATGAGAAACAGAAATGGAATTATTTCTTGCTTTCTTTGGTTTATTTGCAACAGAATCAATGCCATTTACTCCATCGTTAGATACACCACCACCAGTTTCCTTAAGTGTATCTAGAGCCTTCCTCTTCTCAGTAAGTTTTGCCAACTTTTTCGACTCCTTAGAGTCAATTTTAGGCAAAACTTCACCCACTTTCTCATCAAAAGGGTTAATATTTTCGATCTTTTTTGATGAAACCGAAGTATCCTGTTAAATTGACCATCATAAATCAAGAGTTATTATCAGATAAGATATGGCTATAATAATTGCACAACACTAAGAAACTTAACGAATGTAGTTACCTTTGTTGACAAGTTCAGTGTGTCTAGGGTAGAGTTTTCAGGGTTAGATTGTTCCCCGCCTCTATGAAGCATCTCAGAAACACATGAATATCCACTTGCCTTGGCAGTCTTGACAAGTACACCTGTTGGCTGATACCCTTTCTTCTTCCTGTACGAAGAAGTACGGTCAATGTTAATATCATGAAATACATGCAAGAGGTCCGATTCCGAAATATGTTAGGACACTAACATGCAAAAACTGCAGTTACAAATGCCTCGGCACTTGGGACAACTCCACTCCGCAAGACAAGTCACCTCTTCTGCCTTCTCACCGTATCTAATATTGTGATGAAACATAAGTCAGAAATAACTGGAATGTTTTCCCTAATTCAAACATGGTTTAACTTAGAGAAAGCTTGAATAATAAAATTTATATAAAACAACAGGAAAAACCACTACACCTGTTCGGAAGGCATTTACAACAATAGGTAAGTGTACATGGTTTGCCATTTCTCAGATTCTTGCATGATGCTGTTAGATCTGTGGTCTTTTGTCGGCACTGCAAGACAAACTCCGGTGGGTGAATAATTAGTCTAACTTAGGTATATTTTGGCACGTCATAATCATAAAACAAACCATTTTCATGATGAAGAACTCCATTGTGTGCGAAGCTTATCGATCACTGGAAACATGCTAGAAACATAATTAATGGGCTGGTCTAATTCTTGTCTTGCTAATCACTACAGCTTACAGTAATCAATCAAGTATACAATAACATATCAAGGTTTACTATATCAAGGAGAATCCAGCTTCAAAAATTCAAGAAGGACTTAAATTCTCTTTGTTTGCAACATGAAATTCGCTCAGAAACCTTAGCGCGTGTAACTCACGATTGAATTTTGAAGAATCCAGCGCGAAAACGTAGTTTCCCATTTCAAAATAGAGATTAATGTCAAAGTGAAACTACTCCAGCTCAGTTAAAATCTTATGCACTAAACAAGAGATATACCCTCACATGAACCCAAAAGAGCATCATCGGTGTCAACGGACGAAGATACATTATGAACTCTATAAAGAATCCACATTTATGAACGCTCCATAATGTGACACTCAAACTGAAAAAAAATCAAACTCATTATCTTGTAAACAAAAAATCATTTTCCACCATTACAATTCATAAATCTAATTTAGATCCACTCATTCCAATCCCCATATTACTAAATAGAAAAAATAATTGAAAATAAAATCAACCAATTCTTCAACCTCAAGATTCAAAACCTTAACAAAGCGTGCTCCACATACATAACAGCAACAAAAATCGATCAAGTAAAAGTAATACCTGATGGCAATATTTTCCATTTGTAGAATCATAAACCTGGCCATGCATCACACGAACACCGGGCGATTTCGTCCTCTTTGCCTCAGGAACTACAACTCCTTCTGATTTGCTTGGCTCATTCTCCTTCTCCAGCGGAGCCTTACCCCTGTTCTTGGGTGGTAAGCTCTTCTTCTGTTCTCCCATGGAACCTGAATCAACAGAGACATCGCTGTTAGCATGCAAACTGGTTTCCGATTTTTAGGGAAATGGTCTGCAAAACTTCTGGTTTGATTTTACTGGTAAAGTTGTTTGGAACATGCAATTACATTCAACAGCGATGAAACTGGAGTTTTTCCGAAATGATCTGAGAAGGAATGTCAATTGAAACTTTTGTAATTCCCGCCCGCTGAAACTGATGATTTGGGGTTTTCTGAATATTATTTTGTTTCTCTAATTTGGGATATCTCTAAAAATTGAAAAATACAAGTACTTTTGTTTTCCAATTACAAAAATTTGGTAAATGAGAGATGAAGATATAAGTAATTACAACAAAGTTAGAATTGAGAGAAGAAGACTAATGTAATTTTAGAAAAAATGTTTACCTTCAATTAAATTAAATCCGTAAGAACACAATGTAATCGGAGATGAAAATATAAAGTGCTTACTCTATATTATATAAATAAAAATTCAGATTAAAATATGTACTCCCGTACTCTATAGGTATCGTATATATAGGGAAATCTTGTAGCCCTAGCAACATCGGGTGGGCTTGGGCTTTGAGGTGGATTCGGACCTTCGAGATGGGCTGAGTGAATTGATGTGGATATTGCTACATGGGATTTGTCATGTAATTGCATTTATTTCTTTCAGTTGGTCCTAGCTAGTTGAGTTGACTTCGAGGTAAACCTACTCCCAACGTCCTGATGATATGCCTACGTTTACTTTTTGAACGGTTTTTTATGGGTTGTTTTGTTTGATAGTGTTATATTAATATTGTATGTACATCTACGCCCATGGGTTAAAAACAACTCATTAAAGAATCGTGCAAAAACTAAACGTGGGCATATCATCAGGACGAAAAGAGTAGCTAGGTTTACCTTGAAGTTAACACAAATAGGACAAATTAAAAGATATAACTGCAATTACATGACAAAGCCCATGTAGCAATATCCATAGCAATTCACTAGCCTTTCTCGAAGGTCCGAATCCACCTCAAGTCCAACCCCACCCGATATGCAGCTAGGGCTACAAAGCTTTTTTTTTCTTTTTTCCAAGCATTATATATTTTGTTTTTATCATGTTTAGCACTTTAGCTTGGTATTGAGGATTCCCTTTTGAGTTTAAAATTGGATCACACCATTTGTTTTTATCCATTATGCATGAATAATTTGCATATGAATATTATTCCTTATCTGAGTGTTGCTACTTAACTTCACCTGCCAAATTGATAAGATGTTCCAAAATTCTGCTAATTTTTTTAGTTGATTTTCATGCCTAAGGTAAATGAGGATGGAAAATACTGTTTGGTATTGGTGTTTGAGGGAAAAGCACTGCGATTATCGGACTTTGAGCAAAGACAGGTGACACATGTGATGGTTTTCGGTCTTCATTCACCTCCTAAACACAATAAATTGCTCTGTGGCATGTGCATTTGTTAACATTTGTTTTTCAAATTTGCAGGCAAAATTTGCATCTTTCTTTGGACCAGGAATCTCTGCTGGAATCGGTAAGATACCTTGGTTGTATTATCTACAATCGTTTCTCTTTTTATGCAAACAAGAAGGCATTGACTACACAGCTGCAAGACAAAAGATTTTGACGTATTGTGTTTCTGAATGCAGCGATTGGAGGCAAAGATTTATATGAAGTCCGCCTGATTTCCAACACAATGCCGTGAGCAACGAAACTCTAACAAGTCAGCAGCAGAACAAAAAATATATGAGACTTGTTCCAACAGGTTTCTGTAAATTTGTACCCAATATATGCACCCCTCTTTTCCTCTTGATTATACAGCAGCAGGACACAAGTGATACATATGAAATGCATTTTCTGTCTGACTTCCCCTATTGAACAAGTTCCATAGCTTTTCCTATGTAAATGCACTCATACATTGTAGAGTTATATTCCTTTTCAGTGAGAAATTATGTGTACTTGTGTAGCATCCAAGTATTTATGAATGCTTACATATATATGTGCCAAACTTCTATTTTTCGGATTCCTTTTAATAATACCTACCAAAACCTTGGAGCTTAACTTAATCCCAGTCGAGGGCCGCTGCAAACACTCATGACTTAACCATCTGGCTCATTGAGCCTTTAAAGATCACCATGTGAATTTTATCAAAGAACCCAACAGCTGGATTCATGTTCAACCAAATTGTTTGAGTCCATAACAATAATAGTTATGATTGTTTGAGTCCATAACAAAAGGATAACTTGTGTTAGACGGTCTAACAGTTAGAGCGCTGCAAAATAGGAGAATTTGCTCAACAATGGGTGGTCATAGAATAGTACATTGTGCTGTGTGCATAACCATTTAACGGTGATGATACTAAGTTTTTGAAATGCAGGAATACATTAGCAGAACAAATGGGTTGTTACTAATAAACTGTTCACTCAATATGAGACTTTAAAAAAATCCTTAAGGTTAAGGAAGCAACCAAATAGAACATGTTTCGCCTATCCCTTCTCCCTTAAAGAGCACCTCAGAAACAGATGAAGGATATCTTGTATTTATTATTAAAGGTTTCTAAACGACTTTCCCTGGTGATATCACGTCCTCCAAACTTGAGTTCAGCCTGGTTTGACACTTGACTAGAAGTGTGGATTTCCCTATGACTCATCTTCTTGGCTAAAGTGACATCCTTTTTCTGTATGATATCAGTCCTCTGATTCTTGCACGCTGTTATGAAATCTCTAGTCTTCTGTGGGTACTACAAGACACAAAAGTGATTCACCAATTCAATAACAATCCAGTAATTAAACAGGAAATCATTTACTCCAATTAAATATCATTGCACCAATCAAATTTTCATCAAAGTCCAGATTCAAGACCTAAAGCTAGCATTCTACAAATCCATTGCAACAGCTAAAATTAACAAATCCACGCACAGAAATATATAAGAGCTTTTTCTGTAGAGTAAACGTATACCTGATGACATGTTTTGCCATTCATCCAATCATACTTCTGCTTGCCAATGGAACCTGAATTAACCGCCATCACTGTCCTACGTCATATTTGGTTTCGAATTTTCTGGGAAATGTTCTGCAAAATTTTTAGATTGATTTTGAATGACCTAATTTCGCACTAATTTGGGATTTCTGAATATGAAAATGTACCTGGGAAATGTACTTCTCTAGAATTTCTAAAAATAAACCTTAATTGGTTCTGTGCCAATCTGATCCAATGGTTACCAGGTTGTCCTAGTTGGATGTTTCGTCCAATCGATATCTGCAAATCTACCGTGGATTAGTCCATTGGTGAGCCTTTCCCAAACATATACTAACATACTATATAAACTTTTTTAATGATAAAAATATAATTCAAAACAAATTAAACAAGATTGAATCTAATCTAATGTACTTATATACAATTAGATTAAACCCAATTAATTTAGAGGGTGCCTGGGGATAGTAGTTTTGGAACACAAGTTTTTTTTTTAGAGATGGATTTCCAAGAATATAATGTAATTTTCGACAAAAGTATAATACGAATGTATAATGTGTATATATAATACATTGTGTTGCCCTAGCAACATTGGTGGGCTTGGGTCTTGAATGGACTTGGACCTGGGTTATGGGCCAAGCAAACTAGTCTCGATGTTATTGGTGGGATTTGTTTTATAATAAATGCAGCCACATCGAATCTACCCACTTTTTTCAAAGGCAGAGCAATCTCCGAATGGTATGGCTAAAGAGTTGTAAAACCCCAAATTTTTAAGCAATATATTAATTTACTATTATTCTTTTTCTTATGAAGAAAATAATTATAAATTGTCGTTTGTGTTAGACAATCTAGTGTAAATTTTATATTTCAAATATTTTTCATTTAAACGAAACTTTACTCAAATCGAACATTTTTACCGTCTAAACATGATTCGGTTAAAATAATTATATTTTCAAAATGACAACTTTGACCTCATTAAGTAATTGAGTCATTTCATAACCTTTCGTTTAATTTCAAAACTCCAAGAATCCTTTGCAATTTACCACCCTGGATTATTATGTAATTTGTCAAGCATATCCTACAATTAACTAGACTATATGACTTCGCTATGGCCTTATATTATCTTTGTTTGCAACAGGACATTCGCTCAGAAACCTTAGCGCGTAACTCACGATTGAATTCTGAAGATTCCGGCGCGAAAACGGAGTTTACAGTTTCAAATAGAGATTAATGTCAAAGTGACACTGCTCCAACTCAGTTAAAATCTTATGCACTAAACAAGAGATATACCCTCACATATTTCTGTAAATACAACCTAAGGGGGGCTACAAGGACCTATCATCTGGCTCATTGAACTTTTGAAAGTCACTATGTAAATTTTCTCAATGAATTCAACAGCTGGATTCCTATTAAACATAATTGTATAAATCCATAACAAGAATATTTATGATTAAATCTTCAATTTCTAACATAATAGACAACCATTTAAGGAGCTACCTCTGCGAATCAACATAATCTATCTCTTTTCTTCTTTTATGCTCTTTCATTTATATTTTTCTGTGCTCGCTCTTCAGATTTTCGCTTTTTCCTGTGATCAAAGAGTACGTGCCACTACAAGAAATTCATCATATAGAGACGGATCGCGAGCGACGGAATCCACCCGTCGCTATTCGCTAAAATAGCGACGGATCGCTAAATTTAGCGACGGATGAGAAAATAGAGACGGATAATTATCCGTCTCTAAATTTAGCCATGTTGGTTCATGCATCAAAATTGGGACTAGAGGAAAATTCTTCTTTAATACAAGGAAGAAATCAGTACAAGGAAATACTCCTAGAAGTAAAAGAATTCTTACTTGGAGAAGTCAAATTCAAGAAGGATTTCCAGACTCAAGGATTCCTAAACAAGTTCACAATTCTAAAGACAAGTGATGATGGTATACGAATAAGTTTCACCACCATATATACATTAAGACTTTGACAGAGAAGAAGACACGAGCAAAGGATTTACGAATCTTGAGAGCATAGTTCTTCATTGTTTAGTTTCTTTTGTTCATGTCTCACAAGTTTATAATCTTTAGCTTAGGCAGTGTCCTGGGATATATATAGATTTGGTGGACTGCATCTCCATATCATCGCGTGTGACTAGTGTGAGTTTTTATCTTGGATAGAAACAGTGAGTTCAAGCAATTTCATGTACAAAGAATTTCTATCTTAGTGCTTTTCGCGTTTGAGCGTCGAGCTGTTGAAAAGAAGATCGAATGTTTTCAAACAAAGGTTCTACTTTATATACCGTTGTGCATTACTCTATACTATTCCGTGTTTGATCTAATATGCATATTGCATGTAAACCAATGAAGTTCACCTTGGACTGGACCCAACTCTGTAGTCAACACCTACCTTTCGACGTGTACTTCTACTTAAAAACAATTTATATATGTGGCAGTAGGAGGGAACCTATCGAGCTAACTGTGAAAACCATGAGAGGCCAATAAGATTGGATTTATTTGCTTTAGGCTAGGTTTCACCATGATAAACAATTAAATGTAGAGAAGTAGAACTGTTTGATTGTAATATCGATAGAATTTTCAAATATAGTTGTTTCCCTTAGGACTGAATTATGCATACGAACAAGCGAGCACAATAAAGTCAAAGTCATAAACACATAAGCAACATAATTATTAATAAAATGTCATAGAACCAGAAGCTGGAATACTACATTTACAATAGAACTATTTAAATGGGTCACACGAACAATTAGATCTAATACAAAAGGACACCTTGTCTATTTAGACTGATTAATAATACATCCACAAAACCGGAGAATTTGAATGACAATTGGGTGGTTGGTGGTATAGTTACAAGGGATGTACAAGTTTTTGACATACAAGAATACATTAGCCAAACAAATGAGCTGCTTATTCTTCACTGTAGCCAACCATGCATCTAAAGGAGTCACACGAAACCCAGTTCCCTTTTCAATGATTAGAGGGGCTCTGAAATTGTACAGTTTGCATGGTTGGAATTTTTTGGTACCCAAATATCCCAGACCAAATGCTCAACGTTCTATTTGAGGCTGTCATTCAGTGAAATCATTAGATGCAGCTGCCTCTTTTATATACTTTTATGCTCTTTCATGGCTTTTGTCTGGGCTCTCTTCTCAGCTTTCAGCTTTTTCCTATATGATCAAAGAGTGACATGGGATTTATCAGTATGAATGAAATCAAACTATGCTAGAGTTGTCCCTATGATTAAGGAAAAGGTCGTACCTAAGGAAATGGGCATGCTTCTCTATTATTTCTTTCCCTTCAGTGTTGATGCTTGACCATTTCTCATCCAATGTATCAGTATAGTCACCTTTCCAATCTCTGTTAGTTCAAAGAGAAAATAAGACCAAAACACCGGACATGAAATTAAATGAATAAACCAGAAAAAGAAGAGAATGAGAGCTCACGTTGGCATAGTACATCTCCTTTTCCTGAAATGTTGAGTCTCCAATATGCATGACCCTGATCCATTACGATGGACTCAGCTCTAACAGCATCAGGATATTGATTATCTGCAATCCAAAGTGAACCTCATTAAGAAATTATAAGATTGTGGTACCGCATCCATCTATCACAGTAACTGATCTAAGTAAGATACGAAAAGCGCAAATGACCATAAGTAATAATATAATTAAAAAAATCGTATAGCAATATCTGATGTCGCAAAAGATTATGTTCAGAGAACCATACTATGCGAAGTGTACTGTGTCCGTTTTTATAGGACCAGGACAGGTGGATAAAAGATCAGCAAGAAAAGCCAGAGCTGACAGGGTTGGTGCCATGCATGTGTGTGTAGAGAAATAAACTGCTGACATGACATGCCTCTATGAATAATGGTTTTACATCTAGGAATGAACAATTAATTATTTTTGAACTTTTAATTTTGATGTGTGAAAAGATATATCACATCTTACAATTCAGAATATGGCCCTTTAACTCGAGGACCTTGGCACGAGCTATTTCAATCTCAGCTTTCACATGCGAGACAATGGAGGCATGCTCCCCAGTTGACAAAGGGGAACCATTCTTAGCCACAATTGCCGCATTGGCATCATTTCCCAGTTGTTTCTTCAAAGTGCTCACCTGAATGACGGGTAGATGTTTGATCTTAATATCAGGCTTCAAGTCCCTACGAGTACAAATTAAGTAAAAAAAATACATTCATGATGCTATTACCTCTTCTTTCGCAGCACGGAGATTTTGTTTAGCTTCCTTGACATGGTCAGCAAACTCTTCATTTTGTTTTACAATCCAGTTCCTGACCTTTCTACTCACAGGAAACAAAAAGTGAAGATGGTTACATCGAGGTGATATTTACAACAAGGAAAAACACAGGGCCATCAAAACTTCAAGAATCACAAAGCTGGTCCTTACTCTGTTCCAAGAACCTCATCACACAGCACATTTAAGAGCCTGAGTTTTTGTGAAGAACCTAAATTCTCAAAATTAGCTTGCTCATCCGAAGAATCCATCCCTTGTGCTGCAAGAACCCCTTGTGAATCGGACAAGCATTCTTTAAGCACATCGAACCATGAGTCCCCAGAAAGAGTTAATTCTGAACTTCTGCATGAGAAACAGTGGATTCAATCAATTGTTAGTGGTGAAACCTCACTTCCAAATTTATTATAAAGTAGACTAGTACCTTTCTCCTTTCTCCTCCTTTACTATGGATAACAGATCAATAAGAAACTGGACAGTTGTAGAGAAGTTTCCTATGTGTCCACTTCTCCCATGAAAAATGTCCTGTAGAACATGATGTGCACGTCCCTTTTTCACATGAAGAACCTGTCAACCAAAGAACAAAAAAGTTGAGGAGAACATGAAGGAAAACGGTTGCCACTGTAGGAAGATATTCAAACCAAAACCAAAAAAAAAAAAAAAATGCGCGAGACAACCTATACACATTTGCGCAAGAAATTATACATAAGGAGCATGCAAAGTGCAAGTAGCACTTTTAAATTACATCACAGAGATGAAGTAATGGAGTTTGAAATATTTCAAGATATAACTAAAAATAAACAAGATAAACCTATACGTCACTTGCCTCTCCGAAAACTGCACAGAATTCTGAGAACTGCAAGGCGTTACCAACATCTTGTTCTTGCACTTCGGTTCCCGCCACCATCATCATATCTTTCCCCACCGTCAATGGAATCTCAGCATGAGAAACAGAAATGGAATTATTTCTTGCTTTCTTTGGTTTATTTGCAACAGAATCAATGCCATTTACTCCATCGTTAGATACACCACCACCAGTTTCCTTAAGTGTATCTAGAGCCTTCCTCTTCTCAGTAAGTTTTGCCAACTTTTTCGACTCCTTAGAGTCAATTTTAGGCAAAACTTCACCCACTTTCTCATCAAAAGGGTTAATATTTTCGATCTTTTTTGATGAAACCGAAGTATCCTGTTAAATTGACCATCATAAATCAAGAGTTATTATCAGATAAGATATGGCTATAATAATTGCACAACACTAAGAAACTTAACGAATGTAGTTACCTTTGTTGACAAGTTCAGTGTGTCTAGGGTAGAGTTTTCAGGGTTAGATTGTTCCCCGCCTCTATGAAGCATCTCAGAAACACATGAATATCCACTTGCCTTGGCAGTCTTGACAAGTACACCTGTTGGCTGATACCCTTTCTTCTTCCTGTACGAAGAAGTACGGTCAATGTTAATATCATGAAATACATGCAAGAGGTCCGATTCCGAAATATGTTAGGACACTAACATGCAAAAACTGCAGTTACAAATGCCTCGGCACTTGGGACAACTCCACTCCGCAAGACAAGTCACCTCTTCTGCCTTCTCACCGTATCTAATATTGTGATGAAACATAAGTCAGAAATAACTGGAATGTTTTCCCTAATTCAAACATGGTTTAACTTAGAGAAAGCTTGAATAATAAAATTTATATAAAACAACAGGAAAAACCACTACACCTGTTCGGAAGGCATTTACAACAATAGGTAAGTGTACATGGTTTGCCATTTCTCAGATTCTTGCATGATGCTGTTAGATCTGTGGTCTTTGTCGGCACTGCAAGACAAACTCCGGTGGGTGAATAATTAGTCTAACTTAGGTATATTTTGGCACGTCATAATCATAAACAAAACCATTTTCATGATGAAGAACTCCATTGTGTGCGAAGCTTATCGATCACTGGAAACATGCTAGAAACATAATTAATGGGCTGGTCTAATTCTTGTCTTGCTAATCACTACAGCTTACAGTAATCAATCAAGTATACAATAACATATCAAGGTTTACTATATCAAGGAGAATCCAGCTTCAAAAATTCAAGAAGGACTTAAATTCTCTTTGTTTGCAACATGAAATTCGCTCAGAAACCTTAGCGCGTGTAACTCACGATTGAATTTTGAAGAATCCAGCGCGAAAACGTAGTTTCCCATTTCAAAATAGAGATTAATGTCAAAGTGAAACTACTCCAGCTCAGTTAAAATCTTATGCACTAAACAAGAGATATACCCTCACATGAACCCAAAAGAGCATCATCGGTGTCAACGGACGAAGATACATTATGAACTCTATAAAGAATCCACATTTATGAACGCTCCATAATGTGACACTCAAACTGAAAAAAAATCAAACTCATTATCTTGTAAACAAAAATCATTTTCCACCATTACAATTCATAAATCTAATTTAGATCCACTCATTCCAATCCCCATATTACTAAATAGAAAAAATAATTGAAAATAAAATCAACCAATTCTTCAACCTCAAGATTCAAAACCTTAACAAAGCGTGCTCCACATACATAACAGCAACAAAAATCGATCAAGTAAAAGTAATACCTGATGGCAATATTTTCCATTTGTAGAATCATAAACCTGGCCATGCATCACACGAACACCGGGCGATTTCGTCCTCTTTGCCTCAGGAACTACAACTCCTTCTGATTTGCTTGGCTCATTCTCCTTCTCCAGCGGAGCCTTACCCCTGTTCTTGGGTGGTAAGCTCTTCTTCTGTTCTCCCATGGAACCTGAATCAACAGAGACATCGCTGTTAGCATGCAAACTGGTTTCCGATTTTTAGGGAAATGGTCTGCAAAACTTCTGGTTTGATTTTACTGGTAAAGTTGTTTGGAACATGCAATTACATTCAACAGCGATGAAACTGGAGTTTTTCCGAAATGATCTGAGAAGGAATGTCAATTGAAACTTTTGTAATTCCCGCCCGCTGAAACTGATGATTTGGGGTTTTCTGAATATTATTTTGTTTCTCTAATTTGGGATATCTCTAAAAATTGAAAATACAAGTACTTTTGTTTTCCAATTACAAAAATTTGGTAAATGAGAGATGAAGATATAAGTAATTACAACAAAGTTAGAATTGAGAGAAGAAGACTAATGTAATTTTAGAAAAAATGTTTACCTTCAATTAAATTAAATCCGTAAGAACACAATGTAATCGGAGATGAAAATATAAAGTGCTTACTCTATATTATATAAATAAAAATTCAGATTAAAATATGTACTCCCGTACTCTATAGGTATCGTATATATAGGGAAATCTTGTAGCCCTAGCAACATCGGGTGGGCTTGGGCTTTGAGGTGGATTCGGACCTTCGAGATGGGCTGAGTGAATTGATGTGGATATTGCTACATGGGATTTGTCATGTAATTGCATTTATTTCTTTCAGTTGGTCCTAGCTAGTTGAGTTGACTTCGAGGTAAACCTACTCCCAACGTCCTGATGATATGCCTACGTTTACTTTTTGAACGGTTTTTTATGGGTTGTTTTGTTTGATAGTGTTATATTAATATTGTATGTACATCTACGCCCATGGGTTAAAAAACAACTCATTAAAGAATCGTGCAAAAACTAAACGTGGGCATATCATCATGACGAAAAGAGTAGCTAGGTTTACCTTGAAGTTAACACAAATAGGACAAATTAAAAGATATAACTGCAATTACATGACAAAGCCCATGTAGCAATATCCATAGCAATTCACTAGCCTTTCTCGAAGGTCCGAATCCACCTCAAGTCCAACCCCACCCGATATGCAGCTAGGGCTACAAAGCTTTTTTTTTCTTTTTTCCAAGCATTATATATTTTGTTTTTATCATGTTTAGCACTTTAGCTTGGTATTGAGGATTCCCTTTTGAGTTTAAAATTGGATCACACCATTTGTTTTTATCCATTATGCATGAATAATTTGCATATGAATATTATTCCTTATCTGAGTGTTGCTACTTAACTTCACCTGCCAAATTGATAAGATGTTCCAAAATTCTGCTAATTTTTTTAGTTGATTTTCATGCCTAAGGTAAATGAGGATGGAAAATACTGTTTGGTATTGGTGTTTGAGGGAAAAGCACTGCGATTATCGGACTTTGAGCAAAGACAGGTGACACATGTGATGGTTTTCGGTCTTCATTCACCTCCTAAACACAATAAATTGCTCTGTGGCATGTGCATTTGTTAACATTTGTTTTTCAAATTTGCAGGCAAAATTTGCATCTTTCTTTGGACCAGGAATCTCTGCTGGAATCGGTAAGATACCTTGGTTGTATTATCTACAATCGTTTCTCTTTTTATGCAAACAAGAAGGCATTGACTACACAGCTGCAAGACAAAAGATTTTGACGTATTGTGTTTCTGAATGCAGCGATTGGAGGCAAAGATTTATATGAAGTCCGCCTGATTTCCAACACAATGCCGTGAGCAACGAAACTCTAACAAGTCAGCAGCAGAACAAAAAATATATGAGACTTGTTCCAACAGGTTTCTGTAAATTTGTACCCAATATATGCACCCCTCTTTTCCTCTTGATTATACAGCAGCAGGACACAAGTGATACATATGAAATGCATTTTCTGTCTGACTTCCCCTATTGAACAAGTTCCATAGCTTTTCCTATGTAAATGCACTCATACATTGTAGAGTTATATTCCTTTTCAGTGAGAAATTATGTGTACTTGTGTAGCATCCAAGTATTTATGAATGCTTACATATATATGTGCCAAACTTCTATTTTTCGGATTCCTTTTAATAATACCTACCAAAACCTTGGAGCTTAACTTAATCCCAGTCGAGGGCCGCTGCAAACACTCATGACTTAACCATCTGGCTCATTGAGCCTTTAAAGATCACCATGTGAATTTTATCAAAGAACCCAACAGCTGGATTCATGTTCAACCAAATTGTTTGAGTCCATAACAATAATAGTTATGATTGTTTGAGTCCATAACAAAAGGATAACTTGTGTTAGACGGTCTAACAGTTAGAGCGCTGCAAAATAGGAGAATTTGCTCAACAATGGGTGGTCATAGAATAGTACATTGTGCTGTGTGCATAACCATTTAACGGTGATGATACTAAGTTTTGAAATGCAGGAATACATTAGCAGCACAAATGGGTTGTTACTAATAAACTGTTCACTCAATATGAGACTTTAAAAAAATCCTTAAGGTTAAGGAAGCAACCAAATAGAACATGTTTCGCCTATCCCTTCTCCCTTAAAGAGCACCTCAGAAACAGATGAAGGATATCTTGTATTTATTATTAAAGGTTTCTAAACGACTTTCCCTGGTGATATCACGTCCTCCAAACTTGAGTTCAGCCTGGTTTGACACTTGACTAGAAGTGTGGATTTCCCTATGACTCATCTTCTTGGCTAAAGTGACATCCTTTTTCTGTATGATATCAGTCCTCTGATTCTTGCACGCTGTTATGAAATCTCTAGTCTTTCGAATAAACTTCTTATCTCCTCATCCTTCGCCTGCAACTGAAGTTGGAAGGCACGATCTCTAGCGGCAGCTGATGAAGATGACGTGGTATGTGATGAAGAGCTACCACGGGCACGAGCCGCCCTCGAGCCCACATCAGGGAGGGATGCTGCACTCCCCAGTCCCAAGCGACGGCCCTTCTCGTTTGGAGGATTCACCTCGAGGAAAATGGCATTCATTTCCTCAACAGTGAGATCCTGATCATGAATCCTCGAATCATAGGCCGTCTGAAATGATAAAACAAGAGTGCAGGGTGTTAGTTATGTTGTTAATTAGTTACAAAATCATCAATATTTAATAAACACATGTATTGTTGAACTCACGGCAATTGTTCTGGCTTCATCACACAACCAATCTCCGTTCTTGCCCTTCTGAGATCTCGAGAACAAGGTGAAGAGGAGACTTTCTTTCTCCTTCAACTGAATGACACATGAAAACATCATATACTTAGTTTCAAAGTTCGAAGTAAATAACAAGTATAAGAATGATGATAAAATGAAAAAGTTAATACACTTACCTTCTGCCTCATATGTGTTGTAGCGATCGACTCAGATCCAAAACGGTGTGCCACCAGGGTCCTGGTCCCATCAGTCGGTTGCGCCTTCCTGTTCTCACTGTTCTGCTCAGCCTGCGCCTGGAGTTTTCTTCTTGATGTGTTGAAGTTGTATGGTTTCAATTGTTGGTTCATTCACCGGGTAAGGACCTGCATTTCTACTGCATCCTTTTCTTTCAATACAAAATGGTAGGTCGGAGGGTAATTTACAAAGGAGGCAGAGCCTACGGAAAAGGTACCATTTGAGCTCCTATCTCTTCGTTCTTTGTATAGGTTACCTCACTCTTCTGATGAAGGAAGGGACCAAAAACCCAAATTTTCAGTTTCACCCAAAATGTAAGAAGCTGGGCATAGTTCAATTGGGGTTTGTGGACGATCTTATGGTCTTTAGTAGATCTAACCCTAAATCTGTGAGGATTTTAACGGGAAAATCGCAATTATGGCTCTCTAACTGACAATCCTTCGCAAATACGGTCCCAAGTGGATCGCCAAAATGCAAATACAGTCCTAATTTGAGTTAAAGGATGTTTCTTTTTCGCAATTTTGGTCCCTTTTATGACTGGAGTGTATGACTTGGCAACCATGTGGATTAAAGTGTTTTTCAGTCTGTGTTTTTTATTTTCGGATGCACTTTTAGTCTCTAAACGTGAATTTGTTCGCAAATTGCTAAAAGTTCTCATATTAGAACTCTAACTAACAACCAAAAACCCAAAATAGAATTATATTTGACTCGTAAAAAGTTTAAAAATAACACACATAAACTAGTGTTCCGTTAATTTATTACAAAAACTATATATATATAGACACACACACACACACATTAAAATTCTTCTCTTTGGCATTGTTGGATTCATACTTACAAGTTAAAAGGCTTATCCATTTGGTGCATTGATAAAAAGGCTAGTGTTGGGTATTGGTGGAATAATCTTTTGTAGGTACGTGATAAGATTCTGGGTTTGTTTTCTATAGCTCAAAGGATTGAAATGGATAGTATGGACATGAAGAAGAGATTCTATTGTCTGTATGAGGCTTTTTGGGCATTTGGAGCTACTGTTGATTGGGATATGTCTGGTTGGAATAAGTTATTTGCACCTAGGGACTCTTTTTGTAGCTACAGGCTGGCTTGTTTACACAGGCTACCTGTCAAAAGTAGATTACACAGGTGGGGTATGAATGTATGATAGAGGATGATATCTGCCCACTTCGCAATTTGGCTCAGGAGACGATTTCCCATATCCTTCGTGACTGTCCAATATATCAATCTATACTTTGTACTTTCTTGTCTATAATACATGTATATGATCCAAATATAGATTTTACATATTATATTGTAGTTTTTGCACACGCCACAAGGAAAAAAAGGGAATTGTTTCAAGTCAAAGCATGTATCTTTTGTAGTGCGGCAATTTGGAGGTTGAGAAACAGGAAAGTATTCCGTACTGATGAACATGTACATATCCCTCAATTTTGTAAAACCGTTGCACACCAAATTATACTTAGACTGCAGTCTCACTGTACAACTGTGAATAGAACTTTAAAGGCAGTGATTCATGGTTTGGCTCAAATATAATTTGTATGGTGTGCTCTTTAGGTTGTTTCTCTTATATGTGGAGGAGTGTTTATCTCTGTTTCACAGGAAAAGCAGGAGAAACTGGTGCAAAAAAGTTTGGAGGTTTGTTTGTTATACATGTGTGGAGGTACGATTTTTGCCCGCTGCAATTGCATGGCTTCTTTGTCTCTTGTACCATTTAAGAGCCTGAAAATATGGAAGAGCAATAGGAAATACATTTGAAAACTGCACCTTTGTCGAGTTGGGAGAAGGGTCGTGGTCCTAGAGCCATTGCCTTGGAAACTGGTGAGGATTTGTATACCCATTCATCATATGTGAATAACAGGTGCAGCCTGGAGTTCACTAGAGGTATGATATAGGCAGTTTGTGTGGTTTAGAAATCTGTTACTCCATCAGTCCACCAGAAAGCTTCCCATATGTATTTCGGTCAACAAAATAAGATTTGTGTATTAGTTAAATGGACAAATGATAAAGAATGAATAAATGATTGATAATGCTTACTATTTAAACTAAATGTATGAAGAGTAAATAATGAATAAAAAATAGATAGGTTGGTATAGTTGTAAATATGAGTGTATTATAAGGGTACTCCCTTCGTCTCACAAAACTTTACACACTTTTCATTTATATGTGTCCCACAAAACATTACCCATTTACTAAAATGGAAGTAGTCCCACACATTAAAAATATTATTTTGTACACTATATTACAACTTTATCACTATTTTATACTTTAACAACTCCAATTCAATTAAAAAATTAACATATCCCACTATCTTTATACTACTTTATTGTTTTCTTAAACTGCGCGCTAACCCGAATGGGTAATGTTTTGTGAGACGGAGGTAGTAGTTGTTAAGTTGAGTGGAGGATCCACTTTCCCAAAATGAAAATGAGAAACATCCATTTGGACTATAAAAATGGAAATTGGAAAACATTGGACTGGACGAAGGGAGTAGATAACTCGGAGTTAGTGTATGCTATTTCGTGCCTCCTTGTTCTTCATCCACTAGTTGTGACTAGCTCGGATTTTCTCTATGTACATCGTACAGGAAAAACTAGAAATCTTGTACTCATTGGGGTATTCCCCTCTCACAATGTACACACTTGGGCTTTAATAATGTTTCAACAAAAAAGAGCTTATGTTAGACAATCTAACAAGACATTTGCAAAATAAGAGAATTTGAATGACAATTGGATGGATGTTGTATAGTTGTAAACTTGTATAATCAGGTGTATAACTGCTAAACGGTATGCTACAAGATTTTGAAATACAAGAATACATAGCCAAACAAATGAGCTGTTTGCTTCTTAACTGAATGAGTTTTCCAATTTCCAGTAAAAGCCAACCATATTAAAGGAATCCTTCCACTTTCAATGTGTTAAGGGCCTCTTAGACAAATATAAACTGCACAGTCGAACTTTTCGGGCACCCGAATATCCCAGATCAAATGCTCAGCCCTATAAAAGGCTGTCATTCAGGCAAAACAACAGATGGTGCCTCTTTTATACGTTTATGCTCTTTCATGGCTTTTGTCTTGGCTCTCTTTTCAGCTTTCTGTTTTTCCCTGTGATCAAAGAGTGCCCCCGGATTTATCAGAATAGGTAATAGGAGATTGTATATGAAAGGAATAAATGGATTGATATGAAAATGCAAGTATGCAACAATGGCCAAAAACTCAACGTCTATATAACTACAGCCACTAATTTAAAAATGATTATAAATCTCAGAAACTGTTGGCTGGGTTTTATTTAATGAGAAGGATGATGGCCAAACTATGCTGGAGCTGTCCCTCTTATATTATAGGAGAAAGATCATACCTAACGAAACAGGCATGCTTCTCTATTACTTCTTTCTCTTCAGTATCGATGCTTGACCATTTCTCATTCAAAGTATCAGTCTGGTCACCTTTGCCAATCTCTGTTAGTTAAAAGAGGAAACAAGGTTAATACAACACCAGATATGAAAATGAAATAAACTAATAAACAGAAAAGAGGGGAGAGAGAGCTCACGTTGGCATAGTACATTTCCTTTACCAGAAATGTTGAGTCTCCAATATGCATGGCCCTGATCAATGAAGATGGACTCAGCTCTTACAGCATCTGGATATTGAGCATCTGCAATCCAAAGTGAGACCCATTAAGAATTATAACATGGTGGTATCGCATGCATCTATCGAAGTAGCTGATGTAGAATGTGAAAAGCACATGTGGCCATATGAAATATAGTCTAGAAATTATGTAACAACAATATCAAAACTTAAAAATTGCAAAAGTCATGTGTGCTACTTGTATAAGATTATATTCAATCAGAGTACCATATTAAGGGTTGACAGGTGGATAAAAGATCAGCAAGCAAAGCCAGAGTTGACAGGGTTGGTGCCATGGATGTATGTATTGAGAAATAAACTAGAGACATGTCTCTATAAATAAGGGCTTTACATCAACGAATGAAATTATTCTTGAACTTTTAAGTTTGATCTGCAAAAGGATATATCAAGTCTTACAATTCATAATATGACCATTTGACTCAAGGACCTTGGCACGAGCTATTTCTATCTCAGGATTCGCACGTGAGACGATGGCTGCATGCTCTTCAATTGACAAAGAGGCACCATTCTTAGCCACAATTGCCGCAGCAATATCATTTCCCAGTTGTTTCTTCAAAGTGTTCTCCTGCATGACGGATAAATGTTTGATCTTGATAAAGCCTTAAGTTCCACTAGATGAGAGTACATAGTAAGAAAATGTATATTCATGATGTTATTACCTCGTCTTTTGCAGCACGCAGCTTTTCTTTAGCTTCCTTGACACAGTCAGCAAACTCTTCATTTTGTTCTTCAATCCAGTTTCTTACCTTTCTACTCACAGGAAACCAAAAGCGGAAGATGGTTACATCAAGTGATCAAGGTGATATTCTAACAAGTAAATAACAGGGACATCAAAACTTGAAGATTCGCAAAGGTCCTTACTCCGTTCCAAGAACCTCATCACACAGCACATTTAAGAGCCTGAGTTTTTGTGAAGCATTGAAAGTCTCAAAATTAGCTAGCTCATCCAAACAAGCCAGACCGTGTGCAGCAAGAACCCCTTGGGAATTGGACAAGTATTCTTTTAGCACACGGAACCATGATTCCCCAGAAAGAGTTAATTCTGAACTCCTGCATGAGAAACAGCAGATTCACTCAAATGTTAGTGACAGAAACTCACTCGCCAATTTATTATAAAGTCGACTTGTACCTTTGTCCTTGCTCTTCCTTTACTACAGATAACAGATCCATAACAAACTGGACAGTTGTAGAAATTTTTCCTGTGCGTCCAGTTCGCCCATGAAAAATGTCCTGCAGAACATGATGTGCACGTCCCTTCTTGACATTAAGAAACTGTCAACCAAAGAACCAAAAAGTTAAGGAGAACAATAATATGAAGGAAAGCAGTTACCACTGGAGGTAGATTTTCAAACCAAGAAAAAAAAAGAAAAAATCACTGGGACAACCTATATACATTTACGCAAGAAATTACATAAGGCGCATGCAAAGTGCAAGTAGCACTTCCAAATTAAATCACAGGGATGAAGTAATGGAGTTTAAAATATCTGAAGATATGACTAAATTAAACAAGATAAACCTATAAGTCACTTGCCTCTCCAAAAACTGCACAGAATTCTGAGAAATGCAAAGCATTACCAACATCTTGTGCTGGCACTTCAGTTCCAGCCACCGTCATCAAATCTTTCCCCACTGGCAATGGAATCTCAGCATGAGAAACAGAAATATTTGCGGTTTCTGTAACTACTGGTTCTGTATTTTTCTCTATTACATCATTTCTTGCTTTCTTTGGTTTATTTGCAACTGAATCAATGCCATTTGCTCCATCATTAGAGACATCAACACCAGTTTCCTTAACTGTATCAAGAGCCTTCCTCTTCTGAGTGACTTTCACCAACTTTGTACACTCCTTAGAGTCAATATTAGGCAAAACAGTACCCTCTTTCTCATCAATAGGATTAACCGTTTCAGTCTCTTTTGGTGAAACCAAAGTATCCTGTTAAATTGACCATCATAAATCACTGAGTTACTATCAGATAAAAAATGGCTATAATAATTGCACAAGACTAAGCAAAATAACTGATGAAGTTACCTTTGTTGACAAGTTGAGTGTGTCTGGGGTAGCATTTTCAGGGTTAGATTGTTCCCCACCTCTAAGAAGCATCTCAGAAACAGATGAATACCCACTTGCCTTAGCAGTCTTGACAAGTAAACCTGTTGGCTGACACCCTTTTTTCTTCCTGTACAATGAAGTATGCTCAATGTTATATCATGAAATACAAAAGGTCCAATTCAAAAATATGTTAGACACTAACATGCAAAAACTGCAGTTGCAAATGTCTCGGCACTTGGGACAACTCCACTCCACAAGACCAGCCACCTCTTCTGCCTTCTCACCGTATCTAATATGTGATGAAACATAAATCAGCAACAACTACAATACTTTTCCTAATTAAAACAAGGTTTTACCTTCAAGAACAATTGAATAATAAAATTAAAATAAGAAAGAAAAACCACTACTTTAACCTGTTCAAAAGGCATTTATGACAAAACATAAGTGTACATGGTTTGCCATTTCTCTGATTCTTGCACGATGCAGTTAAATCTCTGGTCTTTTGTCGGCACTACAAAACATAAACTCCAGTGTGAGTAGTAATTAGTCTAAATTTGGTACTTTTGTCACATCCTAATCATAAAACAAAACCATTTTCATTGTGAGCAAAGCTAGCTTATCACTGGATCAACGCAGTAACATGGCTTGCTAATCACTACAGATCACAATAATCAATCAAGTATACAATTAACATATCAAAATAAAATTAGGCCAATCAAAGTTCAGTCCATTATGATTCAGTACAATTAACAATTCACAAATCTAATTTAGATCCACTAATTCCAATCCCCCATATTACTAAAAAAATACAATCAAAGTATCAAAGAAATATAGAAATGACGTAAGTATACCTGATGGCAAGTTTTGCCATTATCAGAATCGTAAATCCGGCCATGAATCACACGAACTCCGGGGGATTTCCTCCTCTTAGGCTCAGGAGCGATAACTCGTTCCGATTTGGCCGGCTTATTCTCCTTGTCCTGCGAATCCTTATCCTTGTTCTTCTGCTTGCCCATGGAACCTGAATCAACCGCCATTACTCTGTTAGGGCACACTGGTTTTTAGGGAAATGATCTGCAAGTGTGATTTTAGAAGATATTTGGAACAGGAAAAAGAAATTATACTCTCAAATCTCAACAGCGTCTAGTAAAGCAAAATTGGGAGGGAGTCTGAAATTGAAATTGGATTTTTGGATTTTGAGCGGGCAGTTGAAATTTTGGAATTCCCGCCTGTTGCTGAATTGGTGAAATATTTGGGGGTTTCTGAAAATTCGCCCTAATTTGGGGGTTTTTGCAGATGTGAAAGGAAGGGGGTAAATGGTACTTTAACTTTTGCTTGATTTAGGTTCAACAACATGACGAGAAAAATTTGGGGAAGGAGATTGGAGTTCAATTGACAACAAATGAAGAAAGATATAGAATTGAGAAGAAAATAAAATACTAATCTAATTTTAGTCAATAGTATGTAAGCAATAAGCATGAGTCTTTACCTTGAGTTGTAGTACCTTGACTTGAATCCATAAAATACAATGTTATTTTGTAGAGATAAAAATATGAGTATTATATAATTTCAGATATAATAAAAAAAAATATGAGTATGTACTAGTACTACAATACTAGTAGTATTTATATAGAGAAATTATGTAGCCCTAGCAGCATCGGGTGGGCTTGGGCCTTTGGGTGGGCTCGGACTTCGAGATGGGCTAAATGAACGGTTAAGAATTTTGCTAGACGGGTTTTGTCATATAATTGCATTTGTGTTGAATTCGGATAAAATCTATATGATGACTCCTAAGAGGACATTTGCAACTCTCATCGTGACTTCGTTACCCTACTTTTAATGGGTTTTTTTCTTTACATTTTTTAGTCTTGTTCGGGTTACTTTGGTAGGTTTCGTGTATCTTCAAGGTTTGATCACACTTGTCACAAAAATAATGTGAAATGTGTTGGTAGAGTTGTGCCCGTCGAGCAATAGTTCGCCTTAGTGCGTTGTAATAAAACCGTTTCGGTTTTTGAATTAATACGATTTAAGTAATTACGAATTCCTTGATTGGCCTGTTTAATTCTTCAGTGTTGCAAGTACTTCAACAATTATTTGTAAATATGGGCATACATCTTGGTAACCATAGCTCTGGTATACATGTGTGATTGCATACAGTAGAATAAGACTTTACATGACAGTTGTATGTAAAATTGGTCAGCAACGATCATGTCTTTAGGATTGGGACATGAGGATCTAAAGTTGCTTTGTTAGGATTCTATACCTCGGTGATGGTATCACCTATGAGGGGTTGGCTTATCCAGGCTAACTGATCGATCGAGATCATATAGGAACCACTTCATATAATTTGGGGAATCAAATGGGACCTGGACACGACGAGAAGCAAATAACTCATTACAATTGCCATTAACTTTGGTTAGTTGAGTTAATTCAAGTTGGTATCGTCACCGATGATCATGAAGTGACAGATCGTAACTGGTTATCACATGAACGAACTAATGCACATAATTATGGTAACCTTAAAATCTACAGGGAGTGTTCATCACCGTATGTCTCTAGTCCTGTTTTCTTAGCTTATCTGATTATGCATAGACGGGAACATTTGTGACATATTGGATTCACTCACTTCGTAATTGGAGGACATAAGATAGACTCCCTTGTTAAGCTGGTTTGGCATACGGTTGTTAAGTCCTGAGCTCAAGTTTCCTTAGCAGGAAGCTAGATTTCTCCGTTTGAACTCAGTAGTATTCTTGGATAAGAGGTAGGCGAAACAAGGTTAACGACTTTTGCCTATATTCGTTCAACGAGTCATTTGTGAAGAATCTGTAGTGGTAACACAAGCTTGGCCACGTCAAGGTAGTAATGATTATATCAATGTACCATGCGAAGGAAATCGTGTGAATTAGTGTTATTACCGAGAGGAGGTCAGTCATGCTTAACTTTGTGGGAGTGGCATGACTACTAAGAGGATCACCAACGTTCTAGGGTCCTAAACGTAGTGGTGGTGGACTTAGTAGAGAGCATGTTGGTAATAGGCCCATCGTCTTGTACCTCACATTCATACACACTTAAACGAATAGCATATACAACAACGACATATATGTGTTTACTTTTATATGTGCGTAGAGATAAACTTGACATGTGATATGTGCGAATGAACAAATAGTAATTTAAACTATACTTGAAAAGCTCACATAATAACTTCTAGTTATGCATGCAATTGCTTGAAGCATCGGATATGCATCTATAAGCCAGTTGAAGTGCAAGGGCAAAATCGTAATTTACCATAATGACATTTTGATACTTTGAACTATGTTTGATTAGTTCACATAATGACAATTGGGTCATTTATGCAATTGCTTGATACATAGGATATGTTTCTATAAGTCAATTGAAGTACAGGGGCAAAAGTGTAATTTACCAAATTACACTTGTGACACTTTAAACTATGTTTGATTAGTTCATTTACTCACTTGGATATGTGTATGTAATTGTGGGAAGCGTTTGGAAATGTTTCGGTGGACAATTAAAGTGCAGGGACCAAATTGTAATTTTCCGGTAATTGTAATTTTGGTGACTTAGCTAATTTTTATTCACTTGGGAATAATAATTATGAACTTATATATGTTTTATAAGTGTTATGAAGTTGTTTGGTTCACTCCGTGAATCAACAGGGTTACGTTGAAACATATCAGGAAGTTCAAGGACCAGTTTGCAAATATGAAATGTTTTTCATTGCAAATTATTTTCTCGGATAATATTGTTAGATATATTATCTGGAACAACTTTTGTGAAGGTACCTTGGTAAAATAGTGAATAGTTTATTTTATAAATAATTGTACATGTTTTACGCAGCTTCACATAAGTTTCGGGGTTGTTTTGTAGTTTTCACTTTTGGATGAATAGTGTTGCACGAAAGTTATTATTAAATTAATGATTTTCAGATTTTGTGGAATTGTTATTCATAAGAAACAAGTAGGTTTCCACTTGAGATAACGATCTCCTTATTTGATTAGAAAAGCATATTCTTTCAGATATCCTTTTACTAATTAAATACAATCAAACTTTTTCCCCAAGAAATATATTTGAACTAAATCAGCTAGTGTGGGCCCCCTAGTAGTTGATTTTTTATTATTTGATTAGAAAAGCATATTATTTCAGATATCCTTTGACTCATTAAATAATTAAATACAATCAAACTTCTTCCCCAAGAACGATATTTGAACGAAATCAGCTAGTGTGGGCCCCCTAGTAGTCGATTTTTGATGTTATAAATAGAGAGCAATAGACTTCTGTTTGGTTGCTTCATAATTTCCTGAAGTCTTTTCTCTATATCATAACACTAAAAAACAAATAAAACCCTAGACTCCATAACAGCCAATTCGAATTTTCTAAGCTCTCCATAGCTTTGAGATTTGTTCTTCGTTGTTCATTCTCTTGTTGTCTCTAGACCACTCCAAACTATTCTTTGTCTGAGGCAACACGTAGACAAGATCGTGGTATCGATTTAAATAATTAACATCACCATACTCCCTCCTCCTACTCACGGCTGACCACCATCATCTTCAAGGAGATTTTGTTTTTGTTCGTGAGCTTGTAGAAGTATTCAAGAAGTGATTTGGTGAGTTCCTGATTGGAAGCTTGTAGTTCACAAACGAACATCTAGCAATCTGCACGTCTTCGATTGGTATGATCTTTGATCTTAGAATTGCATGAACTAGGATCTTAACGTGTTTGCATATATTGTTTGATATATATGTGTTTGTTATTCCGCTGCATGATATATGAATTCACATGATATGGATATATAGTTATTCATATGTTTATGATAATTATATGAACATGGAGTTTTGCTAGTTAATGGTGAATAATCATAAGTTTGGTAACTCGTTGTGGTGATATTTGATGGTTAAGATATTCTTAGATCGATGATCTAGTGCGAAAATTTAAAAACGTTACCACACACCGATCCGTATGGAAAAATGGTGCTACAAGATGCATTTTGGAGCAAAGCGGATTGTTACAACTTATTTTATATAGTATTTTGATAATCACGCTTATATTTAGTTTAGAATCAGCTAACCTGTTGAGACTTATAGATTTGATAGGACAAACATCGTAAAATACCTTTGGTTCATGGTTGATTCACATGGATTGTAAGAGGTTAGGATCCAAGTGTAATTTTCTTTTCCTTTTGGGGATGACTTGAAGTAGAGCCACCTCAAAAGGACATGATGAAAACATGACGGACACTACTTCTGAAGGTTTTTACCAGACTCGTTATGTTATTAAGAACTTAGTTGTGTGTATTCTGAAAAAACAAAAAGAACATAGTTTAATAAATAAAAGGAATTGAGTAAAGTTGGTTGCCTACCCTTATGATAAACTGAAAATCGGTGGGTTGACAAAGTACGTCAATATAAGTAAGCAACTCGTGCTCATGGTATCTTGTTGTAGCTATGGTATTGGCTGACAATATATATGTTGGAAGTCGGACTAGATCAATAGGTTTAAATTAAACTAACAAACTAAAAGAAAGAGACACAGCGCATTTAATGTGACTGTACAAGAGAAAGCGACATGGCATAAAATAAATCTTTACTTTTGAACGACCATATTGACTAGGTTCAAAATATCTCTGACCAACCGACATTTGTGAATGGACAAAATTGATCTTGAGACTGTCCAACAGATACTTTTCAACGTATGGAATTTCCATATAAAAATAGAGGATTTGTTCACTTCTGAAAATCGAGATTTTGTAGAAACTCTTGAGATATTGAGTTGATCTAGGTTCTAAATAAAATACCTTAGCGCTTGTGAAAGCTAGTTGCATAGGAGTGAGAAAACTTCTGACTTAATAAACTTTTTCAGAGTAGATTCTAAATGTGAACTTCTAATCTCAGTCTACAAAGCTCACTATTTGGTCCTAAGATATTTTCTCAAATAACGGTATTGAAGGGCAACAATTTCAATGTAAGAGAGTATCCGTAAAATGCCTATCTTGGATTTGAAGCAGATTTTCAATTGACTTTGGTTGAGCGCAAGCGCGCGAAACGTAAAAACAGATTAATTGGGTTGTTATGGTTGTTGGCTTCTAGAGATTGCAGATTGATAGGTATTGGATGGACATAGTCAAGTTTGAATCTTGTAGAGTGTCAATCCAAGAGGAGTAAGGAATTTGTGCAATGTGTCAACACAGGAAGTGTCGAGGCCAACAACAAATGATAAGTGAAATCAACAAAGAGGCAGATAATCAACATGTATACTTTGTATGGCCGGTGGGTGAAGGTGCACGGGAAATTAATGTAAGTGAACATCAAAGAGATACTTTGTTCAGTGTGCTTATTCACGGGAAGTGTAGGTCAACATCGAAGGGTTTAAGGGGAATTAGCTAGTGGGAGAATCTATAACGATAACTCAAGCCTAAATAGTAAATTTTCAGTCCGAACAGACAAGTTGATTAGTTGTAGAATTACACCACCTCTAGAGACCACCATAAACCATGTTTTTTACCTTTCTCTATTTAGTTACTACACTTGGTACTTTAATGTTTATCATGTTGAGTGTTTGCATATACTTATTGTATGATTTATTTATTCGTACATACGTACTTTGATACACACATAGTATTCACTATTCAACACTATTATGTTATTATTCGGTTGCAACTCCAAGTTCAACATGCATTGCTATATGGCAAAATTACTAACTTTGACGAAAGACTGCAAAATTGGTAAAAACTACCCCCAGTCATGACCTCTACAGGTCAGGGCTTGTATAGACTGCAACTCTCCAATATTGGGTGATCCCTCATTTGCATCTTTTACAAGCTTATATTACTGAAAGTGTAAAAACCGAACCTACCTGACCTTGTTCATGTCGTAGGATTTTTTTTTTTTTAGTATTCTCATTTCTTGACGATGGGCCAAGTTTGGGATGCTTTAGAGAACTACAACTGATGGATGATGCTCTATAACTAAAGGGGACCACGTACAGTTAACTTAGTGAAAACCATGACCACATGTGTAGTTTGCAACATAATTCGCCTAAAAATACCAACTACTTTCTCTAGAACAAGACATCCCTTGCGTAGTTAGTTCTGTTTTTCTCTTTTTTCCTTGCACACATTCGGGGAAAACACTAGGGTTCATCAATTATATATTACCAATGATTGGCTTGGAGAACATTGTAGAACAATCTATTGTTTTGTAAAATCTATCATTTTCTATCTTTGACTTGGAGTTAGAACTACAAGTCTACAACTCAGTATGATGATGAGTTTGGCTTGTGTATTATTCATTTGTGGTTAGAATATTCATAAGTAGTTAAATTCGTTATAGGTGTACTGTACATGTAGTAGATAGTTGATATTCGTAATGTAGAGGGCTAGCATTTCTTGTTTGGATATGTGCAGAATGCAAATGACTTGTTCATGATATATAACTTTGCTATGATAATTTTTTTTTTTTTTAAACGGCAAATATTACAACTACTCCTTCCTACAGTACTGCTATACAACAATCCTATGTCACCTTATATCTCCACAACTAAAACACATTATGTCTCCCTTGGGGATCGAATCTGCACCTATCCTTCACCATCCCAAGTCTATTCCACTGAACCACCGTATAAGTACTCCCGCTACGATAATTAACTTAATTGATCAATCGTTGATTTCAATTAGTTTGTGGGAGAGAGGAGCATCCTTACTTTAAGAATATGTGATGTGAGTTCAACTACTATTACCTTATGATTTATAAAGGGGGAAGCTCTATCTCCATTGTTTCCAAACAAAATAAAAAAAATAAAAAGGCTCGAGGATGAAAGGTTTGATTCCTCAACCTGATTGTTGAACCTTTAACATGTATAGCCATAGGCGCGTAGAGAGGTATGCGTTGTACGCAATAGAATACATCGGGGGAGAAGGATCCAGTGAGAGCAATCCCTTCTAGGGCTACTCATAAAACAAGATTTGGATCAATCGAACTTGAGATTAAACTGACAATAAAACACGTTTTGCAAAATAGTTTCCATCACTAAATGCTAGTCTATACGTTGTGAATTTATACCATCCTACCGTGCACCCATACTCAACTTTTGTTAAGGTTTATGTGTATCCACTTTGAAGTGTTATGAGGCTCTATTCTCCTAGTTGTAGTATAAAAATTAATTAAGTAAATTTGATCTAAACTAAATTAATTTAAAAGAAATTAATTGAACCAATTAAAGTTAATAATTTTTCAAAAGACAACACAGCCTTGCTAATATTTAATGGTACCATTACCATGTTAGGTACTAGTAAGAAATCATATTGTTACCCATATGTGGTGTATGTTATGAATATATGTGTCATCATGATAAGGATAGTAAGGTAATTTAGACTTTGTTATCTTCATCAAATTTGAACAGTAAAGTCTCGGGGACTTTAGGGTGTTATCAGCAAATTCAAGAAGTTGAGGGAAAAGGCAGTGCAAATAAGTCTTGAGATTAAATCTCATCCATTTGATCACAACGGTACGAATTTGATCAAACGGCTACTGTGCTACCGCATCCAAATAGTACAGTACCCTATCTCTATTTCTCACCTACCTAGATCAAGCTCATTTTAGAGTGTTCACACACCTCAATTTAGAGTGATATTGAGAGAAGTAAGTGGCAAGAACGCGTGGTAAGCAAGAGAGATAGTTGATGGCGAGGACTAGTTTGATAGGATTGTGATTCCTTAAGATTAGGTTTCGATTCTCAGTTTGGCAAGTCTGTAATCTGTAAATCATCATCATCATAGTGAATTGCTAGATACTTGGGCAAGTATTGGTGTATGCTCCTCCTCTCATATATTCTTGTACAAACCTTGGGCTGGGCAGTTGGGCTTAATGTATTTATTTTCTTAAAAAAAAAAACTCATTACCATAGTAATGTCTCTTTGTTGCGGCTTTCCGTGGATGTAGGTTTTATACTGAACCATGTAAAATTCTCTTTGTGTTTGTTCAAATCTTGTTGCAAGCTTATTAGCTTGTGTTCTTGTTGCTTTCTTGGCTCAATAGTACATTGCGTTACTCAATAAAATCCCAACATGAACATGACTGAAATTTGATTTAAAATGAAATGTGTTTTCTAGATGAAAAGATTAGACATAGATATCATAATGCTTAAGAAATAAAAATTACTTCCTCCATCTTTCATCAAGCTACCCATTTATTTTTTTACTTTTTTTTCGCACTGTTTAACCTCATACTAATCCAAATTATACCGAAAACATAATTTACGAAGATATATTGTGAAAATATAAAATGTGGATTCGTTAAGTTACACGAAAAAAAATAAATGGATTGGGCTTTGGCTGGCTGGTAGGGACGGCCCAATTAATCCCTCTACTCTAACCAAAAAAGAAGTTTACGTGTGGAAATTAAAATTTGACAAAGGAAATGAAGCTAATTTGATTTTTCTGAATGGCAGAAAAGGTTAGAAAGAGGAAAATACAGACAAACAACAAAAATGCGCCTACCAAATCACAGTACCACCAGTCAGAAAGAACCCACCATTATCAATAAAATCAAGAATCGACGTACCTAAAACCAAAAGCAGTGGTGCTTCTTCACCCAGGAGGATAAAAAGGTACCAGTACCACTATCTTCTATGGACTCTTTCCCTACACAACGTGCCTGTCTAGTTCACTAGTTTTATGTTGTCGGAGTTAAAGTTCCAACTCATATGGAAGTTATATTCATGGAAGTACAACCCAAACCTCCAGATTCTACTGTACTATTGTCAGCTTCCTAAAAACCCAAGTTTTCTGTATCCATAAGTCCATAAAGTCATTGTAATTATAGTTGACGACACCTAGTTCTACTGATGATCATAACCTGTTTGCTTAAATGCCTCAATGAACTTTTATTTATGCTCGCAGCATATCATTTCGAATTTCATAGTTTTTTTCTGCATTCTGAGTTGGGTTCTTGCAAATTGGTTTATGTTCGTATTTAGTCATAGTGGTTTTGATAGAAATTGGTTCTCTAAATGTGTTTCTATTCTATGCAGTATTGTTTTTAGCCCATGTTGGTATTGAATATTAGTAATAGTATCATATCGTATTAGTCGAATATAGATGTTTCAGTTCATGTCTTAAGACATGTTAACTTGATACTATTGCTTAGGATTGAAGAGAGTTTTCAGCCACATTCTCTCTATCTTGTAAGCGTTGGATCGACATGTTACGATTGGTTATTTAGATTTCTGATTATTACTGTGGTGGAGCCATGAAGTTGGACTATTTGTCTGTTTTCATTTTTCTGATTCAGTTTTGAAGTTCTTTTGTTTGTCATATTTGGAAAACTCAGATTTTTTTCTTTCCTGCTCCTCTCTACATACGAATCCTAGTCATTAATGTATTTTGTCAATATTGCTGCTGTCTTAAATCAAATAATGGCAATGTCTGTTGGTATAAAAGGATCACATCTACATATATGACTTCTTATTCAGATATTCATGGCAGCAGCTGCTAGCAGTCATAAGGTGGTGTACACTGATAATACTTCTCAGACTGCAAAAGGTATGATAAATTGCACATTCCAAATTTATTCTTCATACTGAATATGTGCCTCAAGCGTTATTTCTTCTATCTGCAATATGACATGCAGGCAAGAGAGAGCATTTACTAAATCATGCCACCATTCTATCACTGAAAGGAAGTGTAAGGCAAGGTCAACGTGTGACTGTACAAGACCACATAATGCTTGAAGCATCTCTTTTTCTTGGAAAGCATTCTTGCACATACCATCCTGTTATTTACGCGAACCCACAACATGACAGAAGATTGAGGACAGCTATAAAAGCTACGAAAGATACTGAGAAACATCTTAAGTCTTTAGATTCCTATCTTGGGAAACTTCAGAATGATCCCAAGCTTCCAACTTTTAGGCAGATGACAGAATCGATTGGTGGAGAGAATCAACTCAAAGCAGAAGATGGTATCAGATTGGTTAATGATTATCTTGGGAAAGTGAAAGGTGCTTATATTGCCTACTCTTTTAGATAATAAATGAATTTATGTTTGCCCGTTTTACTTATTTCACATGCCAAGTATGGAAACTACTATGTGTTTATTCATTTTTCTTGTTCCACACGCAGAATCGGAAAACTATATTCGCGAAAATGTAGCAGTATCAGTGAATAAAACCGTTAAGCCAGACCAAGGAAGTGGAAGAATCAGGTCGTCGAAAAGTTATATGGAGTTGAGCTCTGATAAGGTTGAGGTCGAACAGAATTCCTCAGATGGTAGCTCGGATTTATACATAATGTAATGCGGGTTCCTTTTAAATATTCAAGTCTAATAACATATTGAGGTTCTGTTGCCCAAGATCTGCTAAGACTTATCAGCTTGTTTTCCTTATCTTTGTATTGCAGTGGCGCATTAGCTTCTCTGAACATAGCAACTTTTCTATTTGAGGTAGCTACACCAGTAAAAAACTCTACTTTCGAGCTCTTTTCAATCCCATCAATCTATGGAGCAAAGATAAACAACTTGATACTTACTGGGGAATGGTGGAGGCTTGTGACACCAATGTTTCTGGTACAAGATTCATGATTTGGTTCGTGCTGCAATACATTTGTTAGTTTAGTTGCTTCAGTGGGCTTATAGTTTTTCTGTCTCTGGATGCTAACTGGAAAAAAAAAATAGAAGAAAATAATTTTATATATTAAATTCCTTAAGCCTTCTAACATACGAGTGACGAGTCCTTTGTGAAAGCCAAGTTGCAAAAAGTTCCCTATTCATAATTTTGGTAATACCTGGTGCAGAAGTTCGATTTGAAAGTAGTACTTAATAGTGAAATAACTAGAACAAAGCTGTTTATCTTAAGAAATGTGAGGTCATTCTTGCGCTGATTTTATAATATGCTCTCCCATTGTAGAAATTTGTGTTTGGATAAGAAAATCTGTGATTAAACATGATTTATGTTCCCATCCTTAGTACTTATTAGTTCCAGTTGTTAAACTTTGTTTTTTTCTTCTCTCCTACGCAAATCATAGGTTAATTTTATTGTTTTTTCTCTAGTTACCTTTTGTACATGATTGAATCCTGCACACACACACACACACACACACACACACAAAAAAAAAAAAAAACAAAAAAAAACGCTGCCCCGAAAGACATTCTTCTTCATCCATAATTTTGTATCCATGTGGTTTCAAATTCAAATTGTTCCAAATAATGAACTTTTTACACAGTAGGAAACACCGAAACAGGGTAAGTTATTTATTTTCATTGAGGACTGTCTGTTTGGCAGGATGATTCGGTAGTGACATACTCTTGGATGAAAATTCCACACACATGTGCATTAACAAATGAATATTAGATTCTTCAGTTCATCAGAGACTGATTTTTTTTAGTTTTTATATTCCAGTGATGAACTGACCTCTATTCACATAAGAATTTTCATTCACAAGGTTCTCTTATTTGCAGCACTCGGGAATCTTTCATATGGCTCTTGGTATCTGGATTCTCTTCACGTTTGGGACGAAGGTATCTCGAGAATACGGCTCGTTTACTTTTCTCTTAATATATATTCTCGGAGGAATATCTGCAAATCTGATCAGCTTTCTGCACACACCAGAGCCAACTGTTTCTGGGACGGTAAGTTATCTATCTTGTTCATTTACCACAATCTCTTTTATGGTTTAGTGTAAACTTGATTTGATTATCCAGTTTAAGCTATTTAGTTGTTTCATAGATGTCAAATTGATACTTAAAGGTTAGATGCCTGAATATTTATGCATGAAGGAATTTTCTCCGTATTAATCACATTGCTTGCAGCTCTTATATGATCTTTACGTGTTTGATTTCTTCTCTTGTTGAATATCACACAATATTACCCTTTCCTAAAATTGGCACACGCATTAAAGTTTAGGGGTGGGGTGGGGCATTTTTGGGCTTGTCTTTACTCTCATGAAATTCCGAGGCACTTTTTTAACCCAGTTATGGTGCCAGGGACCTATGTTTGCTGTTATTGGAGCTTGGCTTATCTACCAATTTCAGAACAAAGATGTCACTGCAAGAGATGCCTCTGAAAGCATGCTTCGGAAGGCAGTTATAGCTGCAGCTCTGATCTGCATCCTTAGCAATTTTGATCCAATTGATGACTGGTAATCTAAGCAATTTTACACTATTGACCATCACTGAGTTCATCTACTTATTTTAGTCTGCCAAGTTGATATTTTTCACGGGTTTGACCGAATTAATATGTGCACCAGAACTAAACTGGGAAATACTTATGTGTTTTTCATAGTCCTTGAAATAGCACATCACTTGTAATTTTGCCTGGTCTTATTTCCATTCGTGGATCATTCCTAGCCACAAGTCCATGAAATTGATCATAGACCCGGTCTCATAAGAAGTTTCCAACTAAAATCATAGTCGGACAATCTTATGACCTGACTTGTTAATACATCGATAGGATCTGTCCAACCTTGAAAATATGACTCGATCAATTGCAAAAAACCCAGAAGTTGAACAAAAAAATTTTAGTTTACCTCTCAATATATATCTGTTTTCTTACAAGAACATGTACAACATTATAATTAATTGAGTTCCAAATTAGAAAGGAGCTGATGTATGCTTGCCAAAGTACTGATTAGATGATTTTTACTTATAATATATGATATCGATTTGATCATGATGGTCGCAGGTCGCATTTCGCTGCTACTTTTACTGGGATAGCTTACGGGTTTGTAACATGTCCGACGCTCCAAGTGAAAAATGCATCTTCTGAAGCTCAACCAGAGAGAATGACACTGGTTAGGCGATATGCAGATCCTTGCAGATCACTTTTGTACTTCTCCATCTCCCTTGCACTGTTGAGTTCTTTACTTTTTGTAATCGAACCCCCTCTAGATCTGATATAGTGAACATAGTTGAGCAAAACTCCTGCAGAACATGTACATATGTATGAATGTTGTTGTGAGGCTGTAGTACTGTTATATAACCGAGCTTGTTAAAACTGTTTTCTTGTGCTTCGAGAAATGACTTGCTTTTTAAGCTATATCTATTAGATTGAAAAAACATGCGATTGGGTCGCTTTCTGAAAGAGAAAGCAAAGTGATGAAAATTGAAAATCTTGAGGCCAATGTGAAACACTTTCACATTAGCACAGAAAATGAGAAATGGCTGATGCAATAATAATATACTGGTCTATTAAGTTTTGTTAAAACAAAATTGAGAAGATAAAAAGAGTATTTTAGCCATATTGGCTCTTCAGGCAGTGGATGGTTAAGTCTTGGAATTTGATAGCTGATAAGCTATGAAGCAAAGAATGCCTTATATTCCAACACCTGTTATATTTGTACAAGTTTGTAAACGTTTTTATACACATGTATGCACCTCACTACATCTCAAAAGCACGGACACATAGATATACGCACTGACAGACTGGGTGAACAGCGTAGAATTCTTCGAAAATGGCAGTTGAAAGAGCAGGAAAAAAGCTGCTAAGCTCTCTGCTGGCACTGAACTTAGTGGTGTATCTGGTTGTAATAGGACTGGCTGGATGGTCCCTCAATGAATACATTGACAGCCAGCAGAATCATCCTCGTAAGTCCTTATTGGTTCATGTCCAATGTCTTAGCCATGCAGAACTTGTACTAGGAGTATAGAACTAAAAATGACATAACTTTACACAGATCGTCAGCTGAAAGTGAAATGCATATTTCCTTTTCGTTTTCACTTTACTATATGCGTTTTTTTGTTATGATAACTGATTTTCACTGTTCATTACACCAGATCTGGGCGGGAGGGATTTCACCATTTTTTTCCTAAGATATGCACTGGCTGGTGCAGCAATAGGCTCATGCTCAGTGTTTCTGGGCTGTGCACACCTTCGTGTATGGAATAAATATAGTCTTGCACGTGCCACTTCGTTAGCAACTACTTCATGCGCAATCACTATTCTTGCTTTTGGGTGGGTATAGACCGAACTGTTGTTGAACATACTTTTTTTGTCTTTCTTTCTGCTGCTTATGATTATGTACATCATTGATCTTACTTGACCTTCCATTGCTCCTTGATACAGTCTTGTTTGCAAGCACATTTCAACAGGAAGAAACAGGGGAAAACTACTGGTAAGTAATTATCCGTATGTCATGATAAAAACCTGATTGCAATTCTTTCAACTACTTAATCTTCGTTAACACATTAATTGCAGCAAACGTTGGAAGCCTTCATTGGGGTATCAGGTATAAGCCAGCTACTCTACCTGATGGTTCTGCATTCTGGAACGTGTTGCAGCAGATCATATGGACCAGATTACCACAGTTAACTCATCATCGTAGTGCACTGTAATAAAGCATACACATCCTTGGGAGGCTCATGCTGAACAATAGAGAGTTACACTGAGCTACTAAGGTTTGCATATGCCTGTTTTTTTCTTCTTATGCTAATCATAAAGGGAAAGTATTACAAGAGATGTTCATAAAATCAGTGTGCTTGCAAATCTTATAGTTTGGAAGCAACTAGTGTTGTTTGAAAATCTCCAAGAATTCATATAAATAGCAACCATGTCCATATTTGCATTCGTCCCAAACTAAAACACGACCATGCATAATTGAAACGAATATAGAACTCTGCCGGTGAGAGAAGGGATTGGATGCCAAATACCAGAAAGAGAACATCACTTGACGACGTGACCTGCAATGGGCAGATTCATCAAAATCATATGAACAAAAGTTGATCTCCTAAAATATTTGAAAGTCTCAGAAAGTTGGAAGTGAAACGTGAAATTGAATTTTACCAGTGTCTCAGATATTCTTGAAGCCAAACTCTTTCCTCCAAGAACAGCTGCTATAATGCACAGTGCTTGGGCTCTGTAAGTCGATTACAGGAATAAGAAACTTGGATTAGGACACATTTGCATCAGATACACATATACATTAAATTCAGTTTTCTTAGTTAACTGTAGCAAGCTGAACATTGTGAGCTTAAGTTTCTTAGAATGTACGCTTACATACTTGACTCATGTCACCCCATTCACCAAAAAATGTAACGGAAAATACCTGAAAGAGCAAGGCAAAGAAAGTGGATGTCATATAGAAATCATTCTTGTGCACTTCTTATGGTTTCGAGGGATTGAGTATTAGTCATCTGAAGATTCTGAACAAAACCTGAAGAAAGAACGGTGATGATAAGTTCCTGAGAAACGACCTATCTCATTACTCTGAAATTCCGCGTATTTACAGAACGTCAGGTTTATTAGATGCATAAAACTTACTAAGGGCTCTTAAAGAACAGACAATAATACTCATAAAAGATGAATCTGAAATTGATAGTGATACATAGCCAAATTAAGCAGTAGTTCCATATCATCATTACAGCACATGAAGGGGCTCATATCCATAGGATATTACAAATGTAACCGAAAGCATCTTTGCAACTATTAATTTCAACACAGCAGGCCAGGCTCCTTAAGCAAACATACAATCACAGGGAACACATGGCATGTTTCAATGCAAGATGGGAGTAATCAGGGTCAGGGTTTCTCAAATTATTACTATCACAGGGAGTGCAAAACAACAGGCCAAGCTCCTTACACAAACATATAATAACATAAAGATATATGACATTTCAATTCATTGCAAAACAGAGTACTCAGGATGTTGCATATCTTTATTCCGAAATTATTTAAACGATTCATCATCTGCACAAGAGAAATCAAATTGGGTTAAGCAGACTTTTGATAAGTAAGCATACATTTCCATGAAGTTACGGAGACAAATACTGCTCTAAAGCAGGTTTTCACATATCTTTGGCTTAACTCGGTCAGGGTCAGGGGGATGTTGATTTAGGATCGGATGGCAGAGAAAAACAGAGTAACATACATTTTAATGCCAATTTACCACTGCCCCGCTACATCTGCCAGCAAGGTTTCCATTTGATTCTGTTGACTTTTTTACGTCGGGTTATTTCCAAAATCATACCGAAAAATAATTAATGAAGTTATATTTTGAAAATATAAGGGTTTGATTCTTTATAGCTGATTGGTGATTTGGATTTCAGGTCATGAATCAGTTGTTTGTTTCTTTTGCTATTCAGAAGTGAAGGGCAGTGAGATACATAAAATTTGTTTGGCAAAGAGCCAAACACTCAACAGGAGTCAACTGCTTCTGCAGTACAACCAAGCAAAAGGAATAACTGTGTGCCATCATTAATCATTTCAACTACAAATTTTGACAATCAACCAACCAAATGAACAAAATCCACTCTTCAAACACCATGTTACTTGCCAGTGTTTATTTGAATTGTACTATATTTAAACATTATCTGCAGAAATTGGCCAATAATATTCCATTTGCCACTTGGTATCCCATATTGCCAGTATATTGAACTTCAAGGTTTTCATTTGTCCAGCAGCTGCAAAATAGGTAAATTGCAAGAAATGGTTGAAGTATTGGGAATAGAAAACTTGTTACAATAGTTCTTATAAACTCAAAATTTTCGTTTATAGTATAGTTTTTTCCTTTGTTAAAACTAGCTGAAAATATCATCCAGTAACATCTCATGCTTACAGCCATGGAATTCGAAAAACTGCCTTATATTTAAGGACAAATAGCACCTCGGATTATAACAGGACATATCAGATAGACCCTCAGAAAATTTCACACAATCCAAGGTTTCAAGAGAGTTGCTCAGATTCTTGATCACGCCATTCAACTACAGCCAGTGTATGGCGGCCACCACAAGCAACAAGAGAAGCACACCAACGGCCTGGAGGTGCATCGCTGGCAAGACCTTTCAGAGGTGGGATGTTTATGGGCACTTCTGCCGGATGTCCTGTTGTCACTTTTCTTCCATATCCCAAACGCCCATGGTCTCCTCTCCCAAACTGCACCATTATTATCAGCGGTCTGTCAAGATGAATATATAGGAAGCCTAGGTTGCATGGATAAAGGACACTCCAATACGAACGCACAAGTTACTGATAATACATACTCTTTTTCTTTTTTGTTTCTTTGGGTAACTTTAAGGTGCAACAGCTAGGACACATTCAAGTTGTATATTTCTAACATGCAATAACATATTAAGTTCTAATATTGAGAAAAAACTGCATAAACCACCAATATGCAGACAGAATACCAAATTCATACATCACCAAAATTTAGGTAAAAGTATAAGATAGTATTTCATATTTTGTTTTGTTTCGTATTCAAGTATCGAGTACCCGATTCTATGAGATACAATGCGTACCCAATACTAGTCAACCACTTACATCCTATCTTGCACCTCACTAAAAAAGGACATGCAAAACAAGTATTTTAAAATATAATAGGAAAATAGAAAACTAGATGGCCTAATATAATTAAGCGCTCCTTAACAGGAAATGTATACAAAACTCAGATTCATAAACTCAGGCTAAAAGAAGGGCGGTAATGTTTTCACACATTGATAGAAACTGGGAGGTGTTCTACTCGCTGATAGACTAAGATATGTATACTACCAAAAATAGAAAATAAAATAAGAGGGCATCCATGTTTCCTGGACCTTCAAGAAATTATGTAAAGTAATATGCTCATAGATATAGTTGGCCATTATGTGTATATACTCGGCGCTGAAAGATCATTGGTATTATTTCATAACTATTAAACTGAAAGATATTGAAGCACTCACTGAAAACATGCGGCCATCACGTGTTAAGGCAACAGAGTGAGTGCCTCCACAAGAGACCTGCATAAGTAATCCACCACAGAGAAAAAGTATCAAACATTAAAGAACTTCTTTGAAACACGTAAAAATCCATCATGCTGAAGTTGCACATTAAAAATAATGAAATATGGTGTTACCTGAATTATATCCTCTCCCACTAGAAGTTGCACCCTTTGCGGAACCATCTTGCTGCTCTTGTCATCTCCAAATCCAAGCCTTCCATGCTCTCCTCTTCCCCATCCATAGACCTACAAGTTAGATGCCAAGTTAAAACACTTCTAGTATTAAGAAATTTGGAGATAATTAAATAACAAAATATCAGGTACTGCAACTTCTTGAGCGTTCAAGATGAAGTTAGTAAATAGATTGTACTTGATTCTGAGGCACACTACACGAACATGGACTCGGGAAAATAGTTTTTAATTCCTGTGTGGTACTTTTTGCTAAAGTGTACAATGATAAGTTCATGCTTGAATCTTATTGAAGAACAGATATTACTAAATAGTACCTCTCCATTATCAGTCAATGCAGTAGAATGCCATCCTCCTGCTGCTATATCAACCTGCACACCAATGTAGAGATTCTTGTAGTATCCGCAGTTGAACAAAACCACATAATACTAACTTTATAAAAGTGGATAATAATCTTAGTGATGAGTGAATGCATGTTTTCTATTAATAAGCAGAAACATCTTACAAATGCAATTATAGAGAAGCAATAGTAACCCAATCAATTTAGTAAGGTATCAACTCTAATGACATGCCCAATCATTCTGATTGAAATTAATACCCGTGAGCATCAAAACTGATATCTAGAATAATACTATGACATAGGTTGGGAAAACAATAGAGCGATTAAAGTATTTCAAGGCAGGCAATACTAACCAAGGTAAGATCAGAGAGTCCCTGGACTGGAATAGGTTGTGATCTAGGCTGAGTATCACCCGTTCCAAGCTGTCCATACTCATTATTGCCCCAGGCCATTAACGTCCCATCATTAAGAAGCGCCAAATTGTGGAATGCTCCAACTGCAATTACCTTTACGCTATCTAGCCCTTGCACTCGTACTGGGGTAGAAATTTGCTTTCTGGAAATCACATGATAAATTTGTTAAATAAAGGCAGGGATGGGGGAAAAAGAAGTTAAGAGAACCTACATATCACCAGGAGGCCATGGTTGACCCCATGTCCATACATGTCCTTCCCGTGTAAGAATAACTGAATGTGTGCCACCAGCAGCCACCTGTGGCACAGGAATGTTTGATATGTTAACAGTGATTACAAAGGGTAAAGGCTATAGGTTCTCACTCGTTTTTGGTATCCTAATCCTATAAACAGAGCAAGAAACCCGAAATCATCCAGTTTCCAGTTACCGTTATACATGATTCACGTCATCCCCAAGTTCATTACTAGTTATATGATTAAACATCATCCTTAAAGAGCTGAAAATTAGAACTAAGATATGTTGTACTGAATTTTACCTGACGAACTGAAAGTTTAGGCACACATCTTTTTGGAATGACAATATCTCTTCTAACAGATTTCCCTGCCTCCTCCTTACGCTCAGGTTCTTCACCACATTGGCCATACTCATTCCCACCTGCACCAAAACACATTGTTAAATGCTAACGCTCTAATCTCTCCGACAACAACGGGTAGTTCATTCATTCTCTTCAAAGAAAATCGTGTTTTGTCAATTTGCTAGCTCAATGTAACCAACTAGACTAGACTAGACATACCCCACGCATAGGCACGGCCTTGATCATCAACAGCCAAGCAATGCCAGCCGCCTATAGCAGCCTGAAACATAAACCAAACCATAAAACACCAAAAAAACAGCTGGTCCAGCCCTTCACCATATTCACATAGTTCAAACTCTAGATCAAAAGAAATAAAGTACCTGAACAATCTTGACATTTGAAAGTGCTTTAACTTTACTAGGAACATTCTCAGTTTTGGTCTCAGGCGGATGCCCCAGTGTCCCTCTTTGATTCCAGCCCCATGTAAACAACTAATCTCACAAACACAACCCAAATCAAAAGAAAAAGAAAAAAAAAAGCAAAAAAGACTAAATCTTTACACTAATCGCACAAAACCCATAAAAGTTACACTCAAAGAAATTCAAACTAACCTTTCCATCATCACAAATAGCAAGGGAATTACGGCTTCCACCAACAACAGAACTGACTTTCTGATTACTCAATGAAGTCACAGCCAAAACCCAGTCTTTCTCCTCATTGTCTCCAATCCCTAACTGTCCGTCTTCTCCCGAACCCCTATAAACAAACAGAAACAAAAAAATATTGAAAACGAACACTAAAACAGAGCAAAAAAGGAAAACACTGAGCAAAAAGTGAAGTGGGTTTGGAGTGAAGAAAGAGACCATGCAATGACGGCTGTTCTTGAGCCCATAGTGGAATTTGATGGGAGCTTGATGACTGTGATAGTATTCCCAGGTGTGATTTAGAAAGATGGGAATGTATTGGATTAGTAGGGTTTATTGATTGGTGATGATTTGAGAAGAGAGTTTGCTCAGTAGTTGGATACGAGTAGATGAAAAAGTGGTATCTGATTCGAAAGTTTATTTTTACGTTTTAAATGATTGATTGATTTTGATAAATAACAGAGTCGCCATTTTTAGGTTTACTTTTTGTCACTGTACTTATAGTAGTAGTACCAATCTCAGTGATACACCTTTCTGGTGGAATATTATTATTGTATTCAATTTTTGGTCCAACAAAAACATTGGTATCATTGAATATTTTTGCATTTGAGTTAGTATAAGAATCATTAAAATGGACTTGGGGCTCGGGCCAATTCTTAAAACTGAATCATTAATACTTTGGCTTGCACAAGCATAATGAGTCATGACATTTTGTAACATAAATTGTAAGTTCATTAGAGAAAGAAATAAATACAGATTACAGTACAACATCTTAGGAGTAGAACTAAATTATTATACTTCTTGTAAACACACAATTCATAGAAAGCTGCTAATTTGATGGAATGCATACTCATAGCCTAGCATAGGACTACTACTATATTACTCTCCGTGATCCCCCAAAATGTTGAACACTTAAAAAGGGCCAACAGAATGAAAGTATTCAACATTTTAAGGGACGGGGAAAGTACTACAGTCTACATACAAACTCAATTACAAAGATGAATAGTAGTATGTAGTGTAAGAATTACAAGATTTTCAAGTAGCATTTCAAGTTTCCGGATTGATCTTCCCTTTGTTTGCATGACCTTTGGTAGCAGAAATCGTAGTCTTGATGGCAAGTTCTGCTATTTCGACTATTTTCTTCCCCATCATCGTGGAGACGTGCTTTCTTGGTTTCGGTATGACACTGTTGCCTTTGCTTGGGCTTGGACTGCCATTGATCTCTTCTTCACTGGAATTCATTTCTAAAGGCACTCAATAGAGAGAGAATGGTTTTGGTAAATGCTAGTAGCTAGTTTCTCCCTTTTAAGGTTTGTGTAGTTGTGGTAGAGGTTCAAAGGGAACATCTATTTATAAGAAGAGAAGGGGTACTGTTGCTATATGGTTTGACGAGATGGAAGACTTTCTTGCTTCGTCAAGAAGACATAACACTTCAAGAGTTCAAGTGTGGAGTTGTGTGGGTGAGTGAGTTGGTTGCACAAAATAAACAATGTAATAATTCTACACACTTGGTTATTTAGATGATATTTTCATTGGTTATTTAGCTCACTATATTAGGTTGGTTTTACTTGTTTCGGTTTCGACTCTTGTAAGGTCGTAGGTTCGGCTCTTTCGAGCTTGTATTGAGCATAACTTATACTTTTTTTTCTTCCTCTTATTAATTAATAACTTTTACCCGACTACTACACACTACAATAGTACAATAGTATGGATTACAATGGAATACTTGATGAACTAAAATGAACTAAGGAACTCAAAAAAAAAGTATAAGCCTACATATAAATAATATAATTAAAAGGAACATTTCGCAAAAGGGTAAACACGCAAAAGGAAAAATGATGCATAATATGATTAATGAAGCAAATTCGATAACTGTAACACCCCATGATTTTAGAGGCTTAAAGGGATCGAGAACGTACTCATATCGGTTTACCTTTTGTTTTTTATTGATTCCATTCAAAAGAATTTTAGAGTTAATCGTGTTTGACCCTGGAGCAATTTTAGGATAGATGACCTACTGGGAAGTTCTTGGTGCGCGCACAAGTGAGTACAAAGTGCGTGGATCAGAACACGTGTTAATCTGTGGGGCCAACATATCAACTCGGAGAGCAGTCCAGGAGTAACCTCGTCGACCCAAAGGGTTGGGTCTTCGGTCGATTAGTGGTCGGGGCGTTATAAATGGGGGGTGGACGGTTGGTCGGGACAGGGCGCGGCGAGGACGTCGCACAATTTAAGAGGGTATGAATGTAACGCCCAAGAATTTCAGAGGCTTAAAGGGATTGAAAAACGCTACTTATATCAATAAGGCGCACCTTGAACTTCAAATTTAAGCGTGCTTGACTCTGGAGCAATTCTAGGATAGGTGACCTACTTGGAAGTTCTCGGTGCGCGCACGAGTGATGACAAAGTGCGTGGATTTGAACAAATGTTGGTCTGTAGGGCCATCATATCACCTCGGAGAGCCGTCCATGTGTAACACCCCGTCCCAAATGGGTTGTGATCCGGCCCAACGGGCTGACGAGGTTACTCCTGGGCAGCTCTTCAGGGTGATATGCTGGCCCCACAGACCAACACGTGTTGCTTAACTCTGAAGTTCTTTTGGATGGATTCCCGAAAATAAAGGTGCACCCTGTTGACAAGAGTAGCGTTCTCAACCCCTTTAAACCCCTGAAATCTGAGGCGTTACACCATGAGTAACCCGCCGGCCAATTAGTGGTCGGGGCGTTACAATAACATTATAGCGAAATTCTCATGCCCATGCCTTACTCCCATCACCGTATCTAAAATTTATAAATTCAAGTTATTCCGTGTCCGATAATACGTGATTATTCTATATATCTCATACTCCGTACCCAATACTGTGTGCTTCTAAAGAAAGTGTATGCCAGCTAGTTGAGTGAGTGTGTGTGTGTAAGTGTGTTTGTGAGTTGTGACTGTGAGACCCTATTTGAGAACTTTGTTTGTTTGTGTATTTGTGTATAATCATGTTACTATTATTAGTCCTATGTGATTTTTCAGGAAAAGTTGGTTAGTTTTCAACAAGCAAATATTTGTTCCAAGTTCCTTTTCGGTTAATTGATTAAGGAAACAAAGTAAATATATCTCTGCTATTGTTTACAAACCACAAACACTTGATGTGTTTAGAGAAAGCGCGTTTATATGTCCGAAGTCTGAGATTATTGTGGACGTTTATAAATCCCAAGTCTGAGATTATTTTGGACGACACGAAATTGTGAGCTAATTGCAAACGTCATTTTGTGTATACGTGTCTGTGTGAAATAGATCAATATTTTCTTTTTAGTTAAAAATTATCCATCACCGACTACAAAGTGAAATCGTAAAATTGAGAAAAGAATTATTAAGAACCCATGCCGACGATGTTCAATACTGGCAGCAGCAGTGGCTAAGGCTTGCTATTCATAGGGCTTTTCTCTGGATTCCTAACATCGGAGATGCTATATCCGTTTCTACCTTTGATCTTGCCGAAGAATAACATGGCAGATAAATTCCCCTCCCTCAGATTGATGAATGCTGGAATGCAATCCTATACATTTAGGAGTATGCTGTTGCAGCAGCGCTAGACAGACAGATACTTTTGTGGCATTGTCTCGCAAGATTTTGATCTCCTATAATGTTGGAGCAGATGAGACGAGGAGTTCTGTGATTAAGTGCGCACCACTAACAGTCTTGTGGTGCTAGAGATTTTTTAATAAGCACAGGCTGTCATACAGTGGACTAGAGATTTTTTACACATTAGAATACTCGGATTTCATTTCAATCACTTTATTTTTCTTGTGCTCATGTATACAGGATACTGCTATTATCACATAGTTTTGAAGCTTATATTATTCAATTTCTGTGGTCATGTATAAAAGGGATGGTTTTAGACACCTTACTGTCTGCCTGCTCCTTGTTTATGCATAAACATGGCTACTAATAAAAGTTAAAACTGATTCATGCAGAAATTTTGCAACTTGAAACTCTATTTAATGAAGAAGACGATTCTTGATGCAATATACTCAACAGTAAAAGCAGACGTAATAATATGAAGCTCCGTAGATCATGCTCCTTGATAAAAAAACATTCTACACCTCAGTATATTCTTACAGGTGCCTAATTATGTAAGTTCTGCAGACTGTAAGAACTGCCAAATGCCATCACATATAGTTTTCCATCAACTGCTGTTATAACATGCTCTAAACTAAAACAACAAAATCAAAAGTGAGCGCAATACTAAAGCTCAATTCACTCTTGTCCTTCACCAGATTCGTTTTTGCCAGACTCCTTGATCTCGTCCCCAGCATCATCCTAACAATATAAAAATACCACCAGTGAGCAATGCAATCAAGATATTAAAGAGACGGATTAAATGTGAATGCATGAGAAGCTTTGTTTTCAGTTCAACACTTTCATGTTAACTGGAGAGAAAACTGAACAATATATTACAGTAGGAGAATCATTATAGTAAACAATTCAGCGATCAGTTAATAAGAGCCAGAGGAAGTTACAATTAAACTTTTCAAAACATGTTATTGAGATTTACGCGTCTAAATCATCAAAGAAAATGAATTGCACATATATATATATATATATATATATATATATATATATATATATATATATATATATATATATATATATATATATATATATATATATATATATGTGTTTTAGTAAAGTTACACAAATACAAACATTTCCCTAATACTAGAAGTTATGTTACGTGCCTGTATAATTGATACATCTTGGGGATGAGCTGTAAATAAAATATGGATAAATGCAGCATGCACTTCCTTCCATGTTAAATGAAATAGATTTTGAGCATACCGTTGTATCAGAAGTCCACAGAGTCAAATTGTCTCTGAGAAGTTGCATGATCAACGTGCTGTCTTTGTATGATTCCTCGCCCAATGTGTCTAGCTCAGAGATGGCTTCATCAAAAGCCTACCACAAAAATTCATAGGTGAACAGGTACATAAAATGCAAAAGGAATTTCAAGATGTACATCAGCTTCAACAGAGATCAGTACACTTGTTCAGTTGTCCTTCAAGAAATGTGCATAGTTGGACCAATATGAAGTAACATTATGGCTAAAACCCATTCTAGTAGAAATCTTTTACTATCGCTTCAATAAAAATAGTCAATTTACTCCATATTAGATTTCACATTAGTTTCATTAAATATCTCAATATCTGTAGTCTTCTACAGAAGAGATTCCGCCCCAAAATGCCAAGTATATTATATAAGCAGCAACATTAAGGCTAGTTCAGAATCATGATTCATGATATACACAGATAGACATGCACAACTAATGTAGTAATGTCACGAGTCATGCTATAAAACCTACGATGTACTAGTAGGATAAAACTTTGAATAAACCCGCCTTGATGAAAATTTTGAAAGAAACATACATGATTTCAAAATACATGATCTAGAAGTGAAGTGATAATTAGAGGTAATGTAAACTTATAACTACGCCCCACACAATCTTATGTCCATAAAGGTCCAATCCTCATCAAACCTCTTTTTGTGAAACAATAATTTTTCCTACAAACTGAATATAACAAGATATTTGTTCTATTGATGAGTTAGAAAACAAAAGTATAAAGTTATGGAAATACAGAAACATTACTTATTACCTGCTTAGCAAGGTTGCAAGCACGGTCTGGAGAATTGAGAATTTCATAATAGAAGACAGAGAAGTTAAGTGCAAGCCCCAGCCTTATTGGGTGAGTGGGTGCCAAATCAGCCAATGCAATGTCCTGCAGAAGGAAAATTTTCAAAACTCGGAAGAAACCATTAAAGAAAAAGGAAAAAAAAAAAAAAAAAATTTACACATACACACTAGCCAGAACATTTAGTTTTGTCACCTGTGCAGACTTGTAGGCTGCCAAAGTGTTCTCAGCAGCTTCCTTCCTTTCAGCCCCAATCTTAAACTCAGCCAAATACCTATAGTAATCACCCTTCATCTTCAAGTAGAAGACCTTAGACTCCGCAGAACCAGCAGCAGGGACAAGATTACTATCAAGAAGTCCCAAAATCCCATCACAAATCTTGCTGAGCTCAGTCTCAATCTTTCCCCTGTATTCCTTAATAACCCTGACATGATCCTCATTCCCACGACCTTCCTCCTTCTGCTCAATGGAGGAGATGATCCTCCATGAAGCCCTCCTAGCACCAATCACATTCTTGTACGCAACAGAGAGAAGGTTCCTCTCCTCCACAGTCAACTCATCACTCTCCGTGGACTTTGCAACCTTCTCCATAAACTCCACCATTTCTTCGTAACGTTCAGCCTGCTCCGCCAACTTGGCCAGGTAAACATAATCCTCACGCGATGAATCAGCTGGAGACATTTTTGACTACTTACAGTATACCTACATAAATCCAAAGAAGACAAAAAACCAACATGAGTTATGCCTAACTGCATCACTTATGACATTTTCAATGAATCCATAGTAGTAATAAACTGCAATTTGTCTCTACAGACGAGTTATGCCTAACTACAACATGAGTGATGACTATTTCTACGCATCTAACCTTCACATTTTGCTTAAACTATGTTTGTTTCGTATATTCATGCCAGATCTCTTTTGTTAAAATGTTTACATTTTAAACATCCTTTGCGCAGAAACTAATGCTGCAAAATCTAATCAAAATCATAGAAATAATTGCCTCTACACCTCATTCTGGTAATCATTTATTCATCGACCACATATAGATCACAACAGACAGGCAAAAAATAAATAAATAAATAAAAAGCAGCAGAACCTAGAAATCTAAACACAATCCATATTTCCTAAAAGCATAACTATAACATAACTTAAAAGCAAGCTTGATTTCTATATATCGTAGAGTAATTACACATCTAAACGGAAAATCAACGAGATCTACCATTAACAATTGAATCAGAAAATACAAGATTAAGATCTAATCACGTACAGGCATAAAATGCAGTAAATCGGAAAGTAAAGGAAAAGATGATGAGAAATGGATGGATGTACCTGAGCTATGTTGAATGAGAGGAAATCTGTGAAAATTTTGATTTTGAGGAGAAAAATGAAAATGGGGAGAGAGAGAGAGTGAAGGGTTTAAATAAGAGGGATCACCACTCACCGGCCTGCCACTCAAAATGCGACAAGTGTAGTAAGCTGTGACGGAGATTTCTATTTCTGGGGAACTGCGTGCCGACACGTCGTCAGTATTGGTCAAAGCCCTTTCTAGTCATTTCAATTTTCAGGTGGAAGTGGACTAAACACGTGAGGCTGTATGGGTAGTATCAGGCTCAAATAGGCAATTCTCATTCAACTATTCAAGCAAAGGCCCAACAACTCACATTGCGTTTAGGCCCTCTCAACTCGCCATACACAACACAAAAATACATGCAATCAATCTGTATAGTCTCAAATCAGTTACACCATTTTATTTTGTACATAAAAAAATGTTAGAAATATGAAGTAAATAATAATTTGTGAGACATACTTACATGGAGATTATCTTTTAATTATTCGCTAATTGAGAAAACTAAATATATAGTCGTAAGCTACTAAGTGCGAGTTTCGATTTGATATATTGTACGCCCAAAATGAACTTTGGGATAGTGATGAATGATCTCAAAGTTAGAAGTTTGAAATGGTTTATCCCACATTGAGAATATACACAAGTGTGACTCGTATATGAGCCAAGAGCTTACACTAGTTGTTCAAATTGTGTTGCTAGATGTTTCGAGAACTCCCTATGCAGTCGTGCTGAAGGTGTCTTGGTCAAATTACTTTTTTTTTTTTTTTTTTTTTTTGGAATAGCTCCAATGGCCTAAACATAATTATACTGATTTCATACCATCATTCAACTGAAAATCTTAAATTAGAGCAAGGAAATTTAAACCTCCAAAAAGCAATTTCCACAGTATAGCATGGTCTTATGTATAGACTATATTGATACAGCAATTTTTTCAATTTTTTTTTTTTTTTTTTAGAAAAAGAAGGCTGATTTATATTCATCACCAACAAAAGGAGCCAAAGCAGATACATAAGAGATCCACTATACGTCTACCAACCTTGAGAAACTATTAAAAGAAAGTCTTGCAAGAAAACTAACATCTAGCTAAGAAGAACGCAACAGCAAACTAAAAAGCTAACACCTAGACGACGGGCAGCCAAGTAGCTGAATAAAAATCAAGACAGCAAGCTTAATATGCTTGTTTTATTCAAATATCTCTTTTTTATTCTCTGGAGAACTAACTGCAGAATTCTCAGTCGCGGTATTCATCCATGAAGCTCTTGTGGAAATCGGTGAGACGGGTAATAATGGCTGGTATCCTGTCCTCCTGAGGCAATATTGTGCACCTGAAGTGCCATGTCCCAGGAACCTGACCAAAGCCAGAACCAGGAACAACTACAATTCCTGTGGCCTTGAGGAGATGGCGGCAATAGAACGTGTCAGGAGATGTATTCACTGATTTAGCTGCTTCTATCGCTTTCTTTGGCAAGTTAATGCGCGGGAATAGATACATTGCTCCTTCAGCTCTGTTGCATGTCACTCCTTCTAAGTTGTTAAGGGCTTCTTCAAGACTCTGTGCACGTCTTTTCAAGGCGGACATAATTCCTTCTTTCTCATCCAAGTAAGACTCATAGGACTCATCTCCCACCTTTGGGGGGTTCATGACAAGGCTAGCAAGAATCTGGCCAGATATGTTAGAGCAAAGGTTTACTGATGCCAACTTGTATATTTGCTCTCTGACTTCAGGGCTAAAACCAGTGACCTCCATATAACCTCCTCGTTTTCCACATTCTCCATAATAACCTGAATGCAGGTGCGACGTAAGATTAACTACTATGAACAAGTTCCACAATAAAAAATACTACCTGAAACTGAAGCATACATACCCTTAGATACAGACTGGAAAGATACTAAAGAAATATCCTTCTCGCCATAACCCATCGAGCGGGCAACTTTCTTGAAAGAGTGAAATTTTTTGTCAGCCACATAAACATTTTCCTGGTACACCTGCAGAAGGGCCCAAACAAACAAAAATCAGAGACCATAAAAATGACTATGAGAATAACTAAGAGAATTGAAGAGTTTTGTTACCTCGTCCGCCAAGAGAACGAGTCCTTCATTCTTGCAAAAGTCAACAATTTCTTGTTGGTTCTTCTCAGACAGAACCTGCCCGGTTGGATTGCCAGGGTTTATAACCACCAAGGCCTTAACGTTGATTCCGTTCGACTTGGCAGCTTCCAACTGCTTTTTCAGCTGAGGCACTTCCATTCCCCATCCTGTTGCTTCATCAAGATAATAGGGAACAAGTGATCCTCCATGGAGTGCAATCGAAGCGGAATAGAGAGGATACTGGGGAATGGGGCAGAAAATGCCATCTTTCGGTGACCGGATCAATAGCTGCATCATCATATGCACGGCTGGGCTAGCGCCATCTGTCAAGAAAATATCATTTGGATCAGCTGGAAAACCGCCATCACGTGCTTGAATGCCAGCAGCAATAGCATCACGAAGTCCTTTGATTCCCTGACTGTGACTATAAGCACCGGTTGCTCTTCCGGGGATTTGATCAAGGATCTGAAATGCTCGTTGTATGGAATCAGCACTGAAAATACCCTGAGTTTCAGATATGTCGAGAAGAGCAGGATGATCACATAAAGCAAGGACCTCTCTGAAGAATGTGATGGGCTGCTGGTTGAGTGACTGGGGGTTCCCTATGTTGCAGTAAAGTATCTCATCAAAGGGGTGAGAACCAGGGTTGGCCTTCAAGTCCTCTTGTATTTTCTGGGCAAGTTGAACAATTTCTCCACGGACAGCATACTCGCACTCCAAAACCTTTGGGTTGAGGGATTGGAGAGTAACAGGGGTAGCAGAGTAATCAGAAGAAGCCATTGAATGAAGAAGAAATGAAGAAGCAGAAAAAAGAGATGGTGCAAAACGGAACAAGGTTTAAGAAGGAAAGTGGTGTGGGCAGCTGATGCTTTAGTGAAAAAACTTGTAGGATTTATATAGATAGATAGTCTCAGTGGACTAACTGACTAAAGAGAGAAAAGGGGGGTTGAATTGAACTTGGTGATAGGGGAAATTTGTTATTATCAGCGTAGACTAGAAATAGATTAAATTGAATAATTCTTCGATTGCCTTTTTAAAGAAAGAAAAAAATGAATGAAGAAGAAACGGACAACAGATGAGCTGCTGAGGAGGCCTTGTGATGTGGAGTATTCTAACAAACTTGTCTAATGATTTGTAAAACCTGTCTAATGATTTATTGGGCATAAATTCATAAACTAGAGCCCTCTTGTTCTTGTCATAGCAAAATTTCAAGAGGTTTACAATACTATTTACGTGGGACTCTGGATAATATACCATACCATAAGTACTGTTTGCCAGCAACAAAGCTTACTAAGTGTACATTCCATTAGTTCTTGATCCATTAGCTAAACTTCACTTATACTTTCTGTCTCCAAATCTAGTACTGTAAAAATGATGAATTTTAGGACAACATAGGCTCGTTTTTTACGCAACTGATGTTGCCACATGACGACATACAAAGTAAAACAGTTAAAGAGATCCATATAGACTAGTTTGGATTACTTAAATATATAAAAAAATAGACATGCATGTGGCTCAAAATGAGACACATAACTTATAAATAATAATTTTACTAATGAAACTAGAAAACTCATGTTCATTCAAGATTCGTATGAGTGACCTTGAGCTAGAAGTACATGCTTAATTTATCAATAATATGGAGCTCGACTCCAGCTTTATTTAAATAAAACGTTATTATATCACCTCCATTTTCAAAGTGATTTGCGTAATTTGGGACAACAGGTATACCATATACAACATTTATTCGATCTATCAACTCTTTCTCTGTCATTTAATCTTCATTTAGACTTCCTGTTCCGAAATCACAAATGATGAAAAAAATTCTGGCCCTGAGAGCTTTGGAGAAGACAGGAACGGTTTTGGAGGAATCTGTATAGACTCAATACTTCCTTCAAACATCTCTACAACCTTACTCATCGATGGCCTATCCGATGGAACTGTCTGAATGCACCAGAACGCGATCAAGAACATCTTCCTCACAGTTTCTAGTTCATCCACTGTCATGATATTATCAAAACATTCCATTTCCCGAACTATTCCTTGCTCATAGATCTTGTCTGGAAAATAATTTTCCCTCAATTCCACATTCCCATCTTCCTCAATGTTACTAGCGCCAGCCATTTCAAGGACCATCATCCCATAGCTATACACATCGGATTTATGAGAAACTGGACCGAAGTTTCTGCAGAAAACTTCCGGAGCAATGTACCCAATAGTACCCCTGATCCCGAATACTGATGTCAGAATACTCTGCTTCTTTCGGCACAACTTAGCCAGCCCAAAATCGGAAATTTTAGGACAGAACTCTTCATCCAACAGAATGTTCTGAGGCTTGATGTCAAAATGAACAATCCTCGCATTGCAACCTCTGTGTAGATACTCTAGTCCCCGCGCAACACCTATTGCAATCTCGTACAACTTTTTCCACCCCAGCTGATAATCCATATCAAGTGAGCCACAAATGAACTTGTCTAATGATTTATTAGGCATAAATTCATAAACAAGAGCTCTCTTATTCTTGTCATAGCAATATCCCAGGAGATTGACGATATTTACATGGGACGTTCTACTAATGCTTGCGACCTCATTAATGAATTCTTCACCATAGCTTTTTGTCTCGTTTAAAACTTTGATGGCAACACGGCGACCATCTGGTAGTGTTCCTTTGTACACACTGCCAAACCCACCTTGTCCTAGCTTTTCTGCTAAAGATCTTGTTACTTTCTTGATATCAGTGTAGGTGTATCTCTTCAAAGCTAGAGATCCATGGTTGAGTATGAATGTTTCCACATTCTTGTTACTCTCCTTGTTCGGAACATTTGATGTACGTTTACTTACAAAGTGACAGATAAAGATGATAGCTGGAATGGTTACACAAGTTGATCCCAATATCAAAACTACATAAACAGGCAGAAAGAGCATTAACAACATGCTTGCTAGAACGCTGGAGAGAAAATGAATTGTACGAGGCCAAAGGATTTACCTACTGTTACAATCTTCTGCATTTTAGAAAGTTCTCGCCCTGACGATGTCGTTAATGCTACTGTAGAGAATTTAAATACGCGCTCAATTAAACTATGATGTTTTTCAATAAATGATTTATTGAATAAAGAGAAGATACAATATAATTCACTGGGGTTTACAAGAAACCAACAAGCCAATAAACTTTGGGACAGGACAAACGTTTACTTGCTCAACCCGTCAAAATATATGCGAATAGCTTAATCATCATGAGAAATATTTTCCTCATACTTGTTAAAATGATCTGCCAGGAAAGGAATAGAACCCTCTGATTTTCTTCTGTGTTGTGATTGGTGATGCAAGTTCAATTAAACTATGATGTTTGAAGTCTTGAGTCATGTATGTAGATGAGATGAATAGGGAGAAAAAATGGAACTCACCATCTGTATTGTTGCAAGTCAAGGCATGATCTCCAGAAATGGCGACCTCACAGTAGCAAGTGAAAAGGTATCGAGGGGTGCGAAAGTGTTTAGTCTCATTGTCATACTCATTAGATTCATAATGACCACATACTCCGCCAGATTCCAAGCAATTGTCGCAGTTGCTATTGTTGGCCAACCACTGAATTGAAAACCCACTGGCAAGAGCATCTCTCAATGCTACTCCAGGAAATGTTAGTTCCTGAGCAGCATATCGGTTCACAGGAACATTTATTTGATGTGTGCAACTAAAATTAAACCCGGGGTGAGGTATCTCCTCTGTTAAATAAAAACTGTAGCCATCACTGCAATTCTGTACCAAGCGATTGGGAAGCTGAACTGGACTTATGGTACAACCATAGTATAAGGTGACATTCTGGTTGGGAGGAATGGAAGTATAACGGAAACGTTGTAGATCTAAGGTTGTGTCGTGTAATATGGTGGGACAGGTGCTGTCCCAAAAATCTTGTCTTGCAACCCGGAGAGTTTGTGTGGTGTAGTTGACTTCCAGGACTTGGTATATAATTGATGAGATGTTGAGAAGGGGAATCTCTGCCTGACAGTCAAGCTCGAAGCCTGGATGGCCGCAGTGTATGGACCGAGTGCCTCCTGAGAAGGGATAGCTCAAATTCCTGATGTTGCCGCACTGAAATGGTTGGCTGCAGGTTAAGTATTCCTGGCAGAAATGACAAGGTAGTTTTGATAGTATTAGGCTTGTCAGGATTATGGGAAATAGTTTTGTTCTGAGACATGAGTTCATTTTTGTTTATGAACCAGTTTAGCTAAGAACTTTACTTTTCCTTTGGTTCTTAGCCTGTAGCATTGAGGAGATAACAAGCTAATATTCAAAGGGGAGTAATGAGTATTGCTGGGGGTATGGTTGTTAATAGTTGATGATTTTGGAGAAAGATCAGCAGGGACTTGTCTGCTGTGCAACTGTTGACTTGTCTTTTGTGTTGACTTGCAATGTCTATTCATTATATGAAATGGTCTTCTTGTTATGGTCAGCAGATAAAAGGTTGCAAGTGCAACACGAAAAGTCCCCGGAGGCCACCCATCTGGATAAGAGTAATATTGTTCTGCTCAAGCACGATTAAATAGTTATAAGATTGAGATTAACTCAGACTTAAATACTCAAGTCAATACAAAACTAGTGGCTCTTACAGGAGACGTCTTTATGTTAGGTTGCTGAAACAGACGCTCAAGGAAAAGGTCGTTGAAGCAGAAGTTAGGTGATGGCGATGTGTCAGAATGAAGAATACTGCAGCTTTGTTGTCCAGATAAAACACATATTCATACCTGCTCTTAAACAAATCTGTTGGTCGTAATGCCTGCCAATCTAACGTCTAAGACAACATTTACAGTAGAAAGCGGGCAATACAGGGTTGCAGAATGAAATCCAGAGAGATTTAATGAGTCTCAACATAGGCATTGGTGTCATTTACACCATGGAGAAAAAGAAACCACATTCTGGTATTACAAAGAATGATATAATTATATATGTCTAAATATATGATCAAAGAAAGGAAAGATCTTATCATCGTTCACATGCTGCGTAAGTACTGTTAGAGCAACAAATCTTACAAATGTACATTCCATTAGTTCTTGATCCATTAGCTAAACTTCACCTATACTTTCTGTCTCCAAATCTAGTGCTGTAAATGATGAAGAGAAAGATTGTGTCTGTGACAACATAGGAGATGTAAGAAGCGGCTTTGGTGGAATTTGTATTGACTCTACACTTCCTTCGAACATCTCCACAACCTTACTCATTGATGGCCTATAAGATGGAACTGTCTGAATGCACCAAAACGCAACCAAGAACATCTTCCTCACAGTTTCCACTTCCTCTTGAGACATGTTTTCAACAAATTTCTCTGTTTCGCAAACTATTTCTTGCTCATATATCTTATCAGGGAAGTATTTTTCACTTAATCCAAGTGAACTGGCTTCCTCAATCTTTCTAGCTCCGGCCATTTCAAGAACCATCATCCCGTAGCTGTACACATCAGATTTATGAGAAACTGGACCAAAATTCCTACAGAAAACTTCAGGAGCAATGTATCCAAAAGTACCTCTGGTCCCAAAGACCGATGTTAAAATACTCTGCTTCTTTCGGCACAATTTAGCAAGCCCAAAGTCGGAATTTTAGGACAGAACTCCTCATCCAACAAAATGTTCTGAGGCTTGATGTCACAATGAATGATTCTCGCGTTGCAGCCCCTATGCAGATACTCTAGTCCTCGTGCAACACCTACTGCAATCTCATACAACTTCTTCCACCCCAACTGATTAATGTTACCAACCGATTCATCTTGGTTGATAAACTTCTCTAAAGACATGTTAGGCATAAATTCATAAACTAGAGCCCTCTTATTCTTGGTGTAGCAAAATCCTAAAAGATTGACAATATTTACATGAGACGTTCTGCTAATGCTGGAGACTTCGTTAATGAATTCTTCTCCATTGCCTTCAGTCTCCTTTAAGACTTTAACAGCTACAGGGCGCCCATCAGGTAGAACACCTTTATATATGCTACCAAAACCGCCTTGTCCTAGCTTATCAGCAAATGATTTTGTGACTTTCTTGAGTTCTTTGTATCTGTATCTCTTTGGAGACAGAGATCCATGATCGCGCATAAATTTCTCTACATATTGGTTACTTTGTTCATCCAGATCACCGGAGTTGCATTTATTTGAGCAGTGACAGATTAAGATCATGCATGGAGTGATTATACAAGTGATGCCAAGTATCGAAACTGCATATCACAGGTCGAATGGTTATTAGATGATTTGATTAATATATGATTAATTAATAACCAGATCTGGAAAAACTGAATATTTTAAGGCCATAGCTAGGGATGTACCTAATGTTACAATCTTCTGCAGTTCAGATAGCCCTCCTCCTGATCCTGGAAACAATACTCATGGCACGTCAAGAATCTTGATGACAGGCATACTAAAATTTCACAATGGTAAGTTTCATTTTTGGGCAACAGATGAGGGTAATTATCTGCCAAAAAAAAAAACTTCCCAAAAAAGCATATAAAATTAAGCTTATCTGCATGCTGATTTTGATGCGTACCATTTTCATTTCTAGTGCTGATGCATGAAGCAGAATGAGGCCTGTCCTCGCAGTAGCAAGTGAAACTATAACGTACCTCATCAAACCCACATACACTGCCCGATTCCAGCCAATTGCGACAGGACAGATCATCTGCAGACCACTGGAGAAAATACCCACTTCGAATTGCACCTTGCAACGATATCTCTGGAGTTGCCAGTTGCTGGGCTGCAAACCAGTTCACTGTAACAAAAATGTTGTCACTGTAAGTAAAATTAAATCCAAGATCTCTTGTCTCCTCTGTTGCATAAAAACTGAACCCTTCCGTCACATTCCGACTGCAGCTATATATCACATTCCTGATTTGTTCTTGATTGGTTGTGCAGCCATAGTAGAGAGTAACATTCTGGTTAACAGAAGTCGAAGAGTAGTCAAAAATCTGGAAGTCTAAGGTCGTGTTACGCAAGATGCTTGGACAAGTGTCGTTCCATAAGTCCTGTCTTGCAACCTGGAGACTTTGTGTGCTGTTGCTAATATCCAGGACTTGGTACAACATAGATGAGATATTGAGGACCAGTAAATCGGCCTGGCAGTCGAGCCTGAAGCCTGGGTAGCCGCAGTATGAAGGCCGATTTCCTCCCCAAAAGGGGTAGCTTATAGCCCTGATGCCACCGCAATCGAACTGCTGGCTACAGGCTAAGTACTGCTGATCCTGGCAAAGGTAGCCTGAAAGCTTTGTTAGTATGAGAAATGTTAGGACTGTCTTGAATTTCGGATTCATTTTCTAAGTTTGATGGATAATACAATCTATCAGAGCAGATGAAGCAGCTTCCTTATCAGCTCATTTTGGAGGTTTGAAATTCCAGCAGGGAAAGTAGCTAGAAAATCAAGTTTGAAATGGTCTCACAAAAGTTTGTGAGACTTTGAAAAGTAACACTTGACTTGTGTGTAATTGTTGACTGCAAAGTAAACAGCTGACAAGGAAAATTTTGGCATGATGGTGTAAACAGACATTTCGATAACCTTACGCATCTGAATTTGTACAAGTGATTCGTGCACTCTAGAACAGTACGCTTTATGCTCTATCATACACATTTAAACAGAACTGTTTTTGCTGTAAAACCAAATTCTAAGACAATATGACAAATTCTTGCCACCATCCAGGAAAGGATATTAAACAGCTGATTCCATAGAAGCCAAGAAATTGTTTTTACATTCTGAGATAAGAGAAATTGACATTATTCTTTGATGTAAAGATCATATATACCAGCAACAGTAACGAAGAACCTGTAACTAAAACCAAAATATATCTACAAACCACACTAAACGAATGCCAAAATGTCCCAGATGACAGACACCTCTCCATGATTTCTGCAGGCCACTCAATAATGTGCCAGAACACAGAACTTCAGTTTTTTTCTTCTGTATGTGTGTCAGATGTCGTCCATACAATATCTTTCAAGCCTGATGAGAAGTTTTTGTAGAACTGCCATAAAATACAGAGATTGTTAGAATCAGCCTTAATTTTCTGGTGCTTAAAGTGAACGTAGAGGAAGAATGCTTAAACAACGAACTTGGCAATATACCTTGTGAAATTCCAGTGTGTCACCTCCAGTTTTCCGAAGCTCCACCATGTGCAAGGAAGGAGCTACTTCAAAAACCTGAAGTCCAGAAAAAGGTGATTAATTATTTGATGGTATGCTGATAAAACCGGAGAAAAAGAACACAACGGTGTCATCATCATTGATAAATTCAACACTAACAACCATCAACCATAAACATCAGATATACACAGTTGTTCAGTCAGAGCATTTATCTAATAGATTCTTTTTATACATTGAAGCAATGAACGTTTGCAAATTTACAATTGCATGCATCACAGAAAAGGCTTAGTTACAAGGTCTCTGTTGATAATTATCATGCTAAATGCAACACAGTTCTATGTGCAGCAGATCATTAAAAAAAAAACATCGGAACTTGAGATTGGATACACCACTAGCATGCTTTTTTCCCTTAATTAACATCATAATGTTTTAGATGACATAGAGGCAAAACACAGTTTCTGAAGGAACAAAAAGATCATATAAGCATGTGACTTACGATACCATAAATCCTAATATGTCTCCATGTTGCGCCTATTACTAGGCAATGAATATCTCATAATACTTGGTAACTAGTTTATGAACCTAGCCAGTCAATTCATCCATTTTTTTTTTAAATTTATTTTCACAATGGCGCTTTAAACGGTGGTAAGCATACTCATTACTCAATTTTACAGAGAAGCATCCGAAACACAGGTACCTCAGTGGCTACAGACAAATGGCCCTTCCTTCCTGTTTTGTCACCTTGTAACTTCATCTGCAATAGTTAGAGATAATATCAGTGACAAAGCAACATGGTACCTCAGTGACTCATGGGATTGTTCAAATCAATCAGTCTACCATGGTGAAGAAGAAGGGATATTATGCTGGAAGAATCATATTGTACCTTATAATCACGTGTGCGAACATTAAATCCCAAAGGTTTAGCAGCTTCTTCAATTTTTGATAGTATCTCTTTTGCAGGCCGCTGGGATGTAAAGCTGGTTTCTCTTTTCACTAGGCTCTGCAGTGAACCAAGAAATGTTTTCGTCATGATCATCATGAGAATAAGACTGGATGACTCCACGTATGCTTGTTATAAGTTATAACACATTCACTAGCAAGTAAGAATTGTAGTAGAATGTAGAGAGTAATAGCTAGAATAAGAGTTTGAATAGTTCCAATTACAGATTCATTGTAGATATAGCATTAGAAAATAGAGAAAGTTGTATGAAAACTCCCAACACTAACAGAATTCGTGCTATCTTACTCCCTCTATTATAAATTTCTGACATGTCCACAGCAAAAACGTCTTCGTGTGAATTACAGTAAATGCTTAACATTTTGTGATGGAACAGATGGAAATCTATCAAGGGGGGAAAGATGTAATCTAACAGGTTAATTACAGAACCTTGATGAAGAATAATTGCAGTATTGCACAATGCGGAAGAGTGCTACTTGTTTGACATACCTTTTCCTTGTCAAACAGGTTCTCAAGACTGAAACTGTGAGACCTTGAGATAAGCTCAAAGGCATTCATGGATACTGGTTTCTCTTTCCTTTCTGTGACAAGATTTTCCTGCCAAAGATTGCAAGAAGTTAGCATCTTCCAAAGAAAAAGACTGCACGCAGCTCATGTGAAATCAAGATTCAATGTGAATGATTAGCTGCTTACCTCAGAATCATTGAAGACAGCATCAACATCGTCAAGACTTACATCCTCTTCTTTATCAAACTGTGGTGGTTTGTAGTCTTTCTTGAACCAATCATTTTCTAATATTTCGGGAATAGTAATTCGCTGGAACATAAAAACACAATCATTATCCTCTAATGCTGATTAGTAGTAGTGTATGTGGAAGTACTTTTAATTTGAATGCAAGGACATGACATAGAATGAAAGAACAAGTGGAAAAGGAAGCAACATATATTCTGGAAAATAGGCTGAACAAGCAATCAAGTATATTGAAAGAATATAGGAGCTCACAGTCAGTGGGTTAGGATCCAGAATGCGCCTTATCAGTTTTTTTGCACTTGATGAAAACCAGGGAGGAATTGAGAATTCAGCCTTGTTAATCTGAGGAAACAGTTTGTTATACCACATCCCAAACATAAATCCAAAACAGAGAATTAAACTTTCTCTTTAAGCTTACCTTTCTATACAGATTTGGGAGATTAGGCTCATCGAAAGGTAAAAATGCAGCCATTAGAACGAAGAGAATAACTCCGCAAGACCATACATCTGACGCTGTGCCATTGTAACCTTTATCATTGAGCACCTGACATGAAAAAGATATGTCAAATACAAAAGCTATAAAGTTAGAAATTTTTACTCCACTCCTTAGTTCCAGTGAGTACCTCAGGCGCAACATAATTTGGCGTACCACAGGCAGTATGAAGTAGTCCATCTTGCTATAAGGTAGAAAAAAATATCATTAGATTGTTCCTTGTTCATATATAGTGCCCCCAAAAAGGCGAAACTTTTCATAGGATATCCACACAACAACATTTACAAGTGTGCATGTGATGAAAGAAATACTGATACAAGCAGCATAAACTGAACTTGATTAGGTAGACATCAACAAGACAACTTTTATTGTAAGCAACATCTTTGACAAATACTAGAAGATATTTATTTATTTTTCTACTCTGAAGCAACAGCAGAAAGTATAATCAAAATATGAGGCAAAGTGAAGCCCAAAGTACATTTAGACAAAAGGTCTTTAATACAGCATACATCCTAATTCCTACAGTCAAACATACATATAGAATAGTGAAAGTAACAATATTTTAAAATTTTGGGCTTAAAATATTCATGATATAAATCATTCTTGCAAGATCATGCAATACGTACGTACCCCAACTTGCTTTGAAAAGGCGCTCAATCCAAAGTCTGAAACTTTAAGAACGCCATTGTTATCTAGCAACAGATTCTCTGGCTGCAATTTTTCAAGTTGGAGACAGAATTAACACCAGCCAGTTGACCAAACGAACAAAAACATTGTTAAAAGATGCAAAAATCATCAAACTAATGAAAAATCGCGCTCGACCTTCAAATCTCGGTGATAAACTCCTCTACTGTGGCAGTAATCAACAGCATTGATGAGCTGTTGAAAGTATCTCCTGGCAGCATCTTCTTTCAGTTTTCCATGTTTAGCCTACACATAAAGCATTAAATAAACTCTCCGAATTACCACCACACAATTCAAGATTTGACATACATGGCTAGCTTGAAATGCAAGAAAGAGTTAGAGCTATCAAACTTACAATTTTATCAAAAAGTTCACCTCCACCAACATACTCGAGAACAATGTAGATCTTCGTTTTGCTTGCCATAACCTGTTATTGGTGAAACAGAGAGAACGTAAATAACCCCGGTCACTCAAATGGTGAAGAATGCTATCTTCCATCTACTCCATCCATCAGCAAAATCTTGAAAAACAGAGCTTTTAAAACAGAGCTTTTTCGGATTTTTTAAGCGTTTTGTATTAAAAAATGTAAACTTCATAAAGAGAAACAGATGAAGTGCTTTAGCTAGTTTCATCTTGCTGAGATATAAATCTTACTTGTATAAAAATGCAGTGACCATTCTCTCATACCTATGAAAATCAGTAATCTACTTATCTACTTAACATGCATAAAAGAACAGCACAGGCAGATATTTTTACCAACTTGAGCTTGTCGTCTTTAAAAGCTAAGAAAAGCAGAAGAATGGAATGGATAAGGAAGCAAAACAGACCTCACACAAGCTAAGGACATTGGGGTGTTTAATCATCTTCATAGTAGAAATCTCTCTTTTAATCTGCAAAACACAACAGCAATTTAAAACCTGGTTTAGTTTCTGTTAAAACTTAATGAGAATATATATGTGCAGTACGTACATACGTACCTGTTCAACCATTCTATGTCTGAGAACTCGATCACGGTCGATGATTTTAATGGCGACACAATCGTTTGTTTGGGTATTCTTGGCAAACTTGACCTTGGCAAAGCTGCCTTCGCCCAATGTCTTGCCGATTTCATATTTCCCGACCCGAGTTCGACTTGGTGGCACCTTGTTCGCCCGGCTTTTTTCCATTCGATACTTACTTCTTTCTTCCGTACCTCCAACACAGAGAGAGGAAGAGGGAGACTTTCTTCTATTTCTTTTCTTTCTTTTTCTTTTCTTGCGTGTTGAATTTGATGATTATTGAAATCAGCTTAAATAAACCCTTTTAGGATTCTCAAGTATTTTTATACTCATAAAAAGTTATGGATCAGATCATATTTTATTCATATAACAATTATTATAGATTATAATACTATTATTATTTACTATAGTCTGCCTTCATAACGTTAAATTACATTCCTAAGCCTATAATATCACTTATTTAGAGTTTGGCTCCGATAGATCTTCTATCTTGTCTTGTGCCCCCCCGGGTATATAAATCTCAACGTGATATCTAATCAGGTTTACACTTTACATGGTTCTATACTTCTATTGAATCTATTGAATGAATGTCTACTAAAGTGTAGCCAATCAAGTACTTGATTCCAAAATTATTTCAGATAGTTTGTTTTAGAAAAAAAGGCTAGTCAAATTATTGCCATATTTATCATAATCTACTAACCACAGCAATTAAAGTCAACTAACTTATCTTTCCGATTAATTTTGCTAAGCAAAGTCATATCAACAGTTTGGCCAAAAGAAATGTGGAAGGGAATCAATTGATGTAAGCCTAAAATGCAAGTGATTTTTAGTGAGTATCTTTTTTTTTTTTTTTTTTAATGTATCAACAGTGATACTCACTTTTTTTAATTGTAATTAAAGTTAAGAAAGTTTCGATAAATTTTGAGTGAGATCAGTTGCAACCAGAACGACATCTTAGGTTACTTTTAATTTTTTTTATTTTTTATTATACATATATAAAAGCGAACTACTTAAAGACTTAAATATAGGTGTTACACCAAATCAATTGTATTTTTCAGAAATCCAATTGATTTTAACATCTTTTTTTAAAAAAAGAAAGAAAGAAATCACGTATGTTTTTTTTATCAAGGTGAATTTGGTTCGGATTTCGGATCAATAATCGAATGGTTAACCGTTTTATGACCAGATCCGTTTCAGATTTGAATTAATTTTGCCGCATCTAGCAAAGAGCATTGTGGTTGCAATGTACAAATATTTCCTAGTTAATATACTTGTTGGTAATATTTAAATTCTAGTTGAATTAGAAAAGTATGAAATGGATGAATGTGCAATTTCCCTTAGAAATAGTAACATGGAACGGATAGGGCCGCCATGATGAATGTCAGTATGAGGTATGGGACCAATCAACATATCATGTTTCCATCTTTTGTTTGTACTCACTCCATAATTAGAAATTCCACTCTCATTATCACTAAAACTAGTGTTAGACCTATAATTATGACTAAAACTTGTCTTATATATAAAAAATAATATTATTATTACACGGCACTAAACAATCACACCTTCGTGATCACTTATAATACGTTTTGAAGAAAGGTGAAATGATTTGAACTCAATTGTGTTGTATATTAGAATGAATTTATCTCTAATATAAAATTGTATAATATTATTTGTACAATTATTTTTTCTAATTAATTTTTTTACACGATCTAATGCACTTTAAATCTTTAAATCGTGAGTTTGTTTATCTCTTTTTTCCTTTTTATTTTTAATAAACATGTTCTCACAATTAAGTAGGGATCGGACCAAAGACATGAAATTTCGGGGCAAATTATATAGATTTCACATAAGATTATTTCAGGAGTTAGACGGTGGGGTGAAATCCTAAATTATAAAAATATTACTTGTCAAGAAAGTTCTGAAGTTGAGTCCACCCCTCTTGGTAATTTTAAATAAATGAAGCTATGAAAACTCAATGCAAGTTTAAGATATTAGGTAAATAATACCGTGACAATGTAAAATACCGAAAACAAACAAAGCAGGAAGCTTCCGTTTCGAGATTACCTGAAGTTTGAGAATTGGTGGTTGAGGATGAAGCCAGGTGATTGGAATCATAACACACGGTCTGTACACGGTTTCTGTACATTATTATCCAAGGAAATTAAAATATTTTAAATATGATATAATACGACACCCCACTTTATGAAATTATTTGTTTCTCAACACCAAAAATAATTTATCATCATCATTACCATTCTCACAATAAAAAAGATTACTACGTACATGACAACCTTATGTACGGTTACTTTTCATATACTAATTGGGTTGGGTTTTACTTGACTCAATTTAGCTAGCTGAGTAGTAATAGGAGTTATAAGTTTCTGATACTATGTTATTTATATATTTTGTCATTTTCTATCACGAACTTGATTGAAGCTCGGTTCAAACTTTAATTGCTAACTAAACTCATCGAGCCACAATAGCCGATCTCGAGTATAAAAAAATATCACTCAAATTCAAACTCGGATTTTTATACGTATTTAAAACTAGATCGAGTTCATGAGTGCTATTCGATCTAGTTACTACAACACTACTAGTAGACCTTGAATTTGTTATTTTCTCGATACGATAAGAACCACAAATCCAACACTGAACTTCAATTATTGTTGTAAATTTGTTATCATATGCATGTGTTTTAGGCACTAGTCAAGACTATCAGAATCATGAGAGTAACTTCGAAGTGACAACTGAGCTACATTTCTTGGCTCCAAATACCCCAATTTAATGGTCCGTAAACTCGTACTTTTTTCTACTTTGGAAAAACGTTTTTCTATTTGTCTTCACTGCAATTTGGGCTCTCTTTGACAAAACTTATTTATCACTGCAATTTGGGCTCTCTTTGACAAAACTTGTTTTATCATTCGCTTTATAAAATAACTCCGTCACACTTCTAGTACTATTTTTTTTTTTTTAACAAACTCGTTTGTTAAGTTATGCGTATAGCCGTATCACTCGGCCAGCCTTATAACTCCAAGTGTTAATCAGTTAGTAGTACGGTATATAAGCTCAGTCAGAATTATACTTAAAATAACATCTCATAAACCCCTATTTACAGTAAGCATGAGGAGGGGGCCTAGCATGTGAAGCATGGTTTCTACTTTCTAATTAATAGGCCTAACAATTTAGGTCGATCTGTGGACTTTAGTGATTATCCTAATTCAGAGCATATCAGATCCAATCGACAAAATTTCTAACTAAATCATTAGATGAGAGTCAATATAATGTGTATTGGATGGGACCAAATCCGATGAACTCTGGTTAGCAAAGCTAAGATTATTGTTGAATGTTAAGATTTTTGAGTTGGATCCGGGTCCGATCAGATCAGGAAGCATAGTCCATAGATAAACAAAGAGGTTCGCGATGGATATATAAACAAACAAGTGAAACAACTATGCATATTCAAGAAGTGCATGTTACCATGCAATTCGCACATGCTATCTATCCTTTATTCTGTGACTAAATCTGGTTCAGAATCTCATATAAAATATCATCTTATCTATCCAGCATGAAGACTTCCTGTGACCAAATCTGCTGTAAATGATGAGGAGAGTTGTTGCCTTGAGCCTTGTGACAGTATCGGAGAAGACATGATTGGTTTTGGTGGAATTTGTATCGACTCAAAACTTCCTTTGAACATCTCCACAACCTTAGTCATTGATGGTCTATCCGATGGAGCTGTTTGAATGCACCAAAACCCGATCAAGAACATCTTCCTCACAGTTCCCAGTTCCTCTCCGGACATGATTTCATCAAAACATTCCATTTCTCGAACTATTCCTTGCTCATAAATCTTGTCTGGGAAATGATTTTCTGTCGACATATTAAGTGTCTAAGCTTCATGAATTTTCCCAGCTCCAGCCATTTCCAGGACCATCATCCCGTAGCTATACACATCAGATTTATGTGAAACTGCACCGAACTTCCTGCAGAAAACTTCAGGAGCAATATATCGTATTGTGCCTCTTGCACCATACACTGATGACAATATACTCTGCTTCTTTCCACACAGTTTAGCTGGCCCAAAGACAGCAATTTTAGGACAGAAGTCTTCATCTAGTAGAATGTTCTGAGGCTTAATGTCAAAATGAACTATGCTCGTGTTGCAGCCTCTATGTAGATATTCCAATCCTCTCGCAACACCTATTGCAATCTCATACAGCTTGTTCCACCCTAATTGATGATTATCAGGCGGTGATCCCTTTTTGTAAAGGAACCTGTCTAATGACTTATTGGGCATATATTCATATACCAGAGCTGTGCTACTTGTGTCATAGAAAAAACCCAAGAGATTGACAACATTCACATGGGACGTTCGACTAATGCTAGCAACTTCGTTAATGAACTCATCTCCATTTGTGTTCATCTCTTTTAAAATTTTGACGGCTACAGGGCTTCCGTTGGGTAGTCTTCCTTGTAGACACTTCCAAAACCACCTTGTCCAAGCTTATCAGTGAAAATTTTGTTAGTTTCTTGATTTCAGTGTACCTCTTTAGAGCCAGTACCTCATGGTTGAGCATGAACTTATCCACATTCTTGTAACAGCCCTTGTTGGGAAGTTTCAATTACATTTATTTGAGAAGTGATGGATTAAGATGATCGATGAATGATTATGCAAGCAAGTCCAAGTACAGAAAACTGCATATGGAGGTAGGATTAGTAAATAGATCATTGTCTGTTTATAAAGCTACATAATAACTGTAAAATGCACTTCGATGGGAGACTATATAATCTTTGATAAGTAGCACAGGCCATAGGACTCACCTAGTATCACAATCTTTTTCAGTTTAGAAGCCTTCCTTATTTTGCTCCTGGTATTATAACTGTGGACAGTGAGACTTGATTTGATTAAATTGCAAAACACTTGCAATATGAAAAAAGAGCAGAGAAACAATTGGCATTGTACCACATGTGTTATGGACACATGAAAAAAAGAGAAGAAAACGGTCCGGGGAGCATACCATTGTGTTATTCAAGTGAAGGGATAAGGCCGATCCTCACAGTAGCAAGCAAATGATTCCGTGTCCTCATCATATCTACATACCCCACCAGATTCAAGCAAGTCGCACAATGGCTGCTATCAGCGACCACTGAACTGAAAACCACTAGCAAGCGCTTCCAACAATGAACGTGCAAGCCCAGGAATAGGAGTGGCAAGAGCCTTTGCCGCAGATGAGCTAACGGGAACGTAAATATGACTGCTGCAATTAAGGTCAGATCGAGCCTCCCCTGTAACATAAACACCCTGGATCTCTGTTCCATTCATGCTACAATTGAATTGACTAAATTTTGTACCCGATCATCAATGCTGCAACTGTAATACAAAGTGATATTCAGATCAGCAGAACTGGAAGAGAAACCGAAAGTTTGGGAATTTAAGGTCGTATTCTCTAAGAATATGGGCAGGTACTGTTCCATAAGTCCTGCCTTGCAACCTGGAGTGTTTGTTCTGCCGTGTTGACTAAAACATCTGATACTCATATAAGCAAAGTACATAAATCAATAACAAATTAGCAAAGCTGTAGATAATGAAAACCGGAGGGAACACATTAGATGAAAAGAAGGTCATTTCAGATTTTTAGGCGAAAATATTTAACTGTGATAACTGGTAAGTATATACAGAACACAATATACCCAAGGGATAGACCCCTGGATCCGCAAGGAAAAAAACAAGTATATAACCAAAGTTAAGGTTAAATATAGCCTAAATCCAGCAGCAACATCTTTATGTTATAAACAATTGGCGTGAAGATCGAGCGAACCAATCTGGGGGCGTGCAGGGATTAGGAAGCAACAATGTGACATAACTTAACAGACACGCTATAGGTGAAGCAGTTCACTGTCCGAAAGAATCTCGGTGGCTACAACAAGAAGATGATTACAGGGGAAACTGATCACGAAGAAGAAAGAAAAGACAAAGGGCCGGTTTGCTAATATTCAGAAGGCGTGAACTGGAAAGGCAGATGAATGGAGCTCTCAAAGCGTTGCAAACATAAAGGCGGGAAAATCGAATTCTTGGACACACAATTAGGGTTCTTGCAAACACCTACGCAATTAAAGAAGAATCTGAAACAATGGCATCTAATTATATTAGGGGTTTTGTGTCGTACTGATAGGCGAACATGTTGCCTCTTTCAAAAATATTTCTGTAACTTAATATGCCATATCTGTCAAAATTTAACATGGAAAACCTAGTTATTAAGATACAGGAATACATGAAACTCGACTGAGAAACCTGTAAATGAATAAACATAACCCCATAGTTTCTATGTACATTCCCCTGTAGCTTGCTGTCCAGACCAAGAAATTTGGCAGCAAATATAGATTCTACCAGTTTGGATTCCAATTTCTTGGTCATTGACGCCGATACTGGGTGACAGAAACGATCTAATGACGTGGATACATGTGAGGACAACTCAGACGATGGAATTTGGATTCGAGTTCGACCCACTAGTCCATTTATCCGTAGCTTCTGAATCAGTGTCACCACTACCCTTGAGTAATGCGGCATCTTCATCCATCGAAATGTCAACAATGTCTACCTTGTGAGCATTGAAATCTTCATTCTGGATTCCTTTCAATGCCTCCAGCACTTCATCATCGAGGGCCTCATATCCCTCTCCTGCTGTAAACATCTAAACGCTAGTTCTGCCACTAGCGTAGTCATCCTTCTCACTGCACTATCTGTTTCGAATCCAAGAGTTGGATCAACCAACTCGTGCAACACATGGTTCTGGATCTTGTTAACAGCCATATTGGCTAAGTTGATGTCATGACGGTGTCTGTTTGTATCCACAGCTGGCAGGGATGATATGAGCTCAATCAGTACAACGCCAAAGCTATATACATCGCTCTTTTCTGTTAGATGGTAGCACTGGTAGTACTCCGGATCAACATAGCCAGGAGTCCCTTGTGGAGCAGTTGATACATGAGTAACGTCGGTCGGGAACAATCTTGACAGCCCAAAATCGGCTACTTTGACATGGAAATCATTGTCTAGAAGAATATTGTTGGTCTTGACATCGCGATGTATTATGTCTGATTTATGGAGATAAGCTAAGCACTGGCTGATTCAACGGCAATGTTCAGCCTAACAGGCCATGATAACATGCCCGATTTCGCCCTGTTTCCAAATAGATGACAAGCCACCGTCCCATTAGGTATATATTCATACACAAGCAAGAGTTCTCTGCTTCGCTTGGATGTACACCCGTGGAGCAACACAAGATTTTCATGCCTTAAGCGAGTCAAGATCTCAACCTCATTCATGAACTGCTCAACTCGCTTGAAATTGTTCTCGTATAAACGTTTGACAGCAACTATACGACCATCACTCAGCACACCTATCAAACAATTTAGTCTATGAGAACCGAAACTTCTTATAAAGTTAAATAAAACAAGCAATTATCATCAGGGTTGAATTCTTACCATAATATACTCTACCGAATCCACCCTCTCCGAGTTCTTTAGAATCATTGAAACTATCGGTAGCTTCTTCAAGTTCAGTATAGCTGAAGACCTGCACGCCAAAGTATGCACTCTCTTGATGACGAGAAAAGTTAGATTTTGAAGATGGAAGCGAAGGTATGCTTTTCGTAGAAACAGTTGAAGGAGTCAAGGGGCCGTTGCTTGATGGGGGAGGAGTAATTTCCTTGCTGACTACTTGGGAAGATCTCGCAAGGAGCTTATTCTTTCTCTTCTGTACACAGAAGTAAATTAAGAATCCCAGGCCTAAACCAGCCAGAGCTGCACCAATTAATGGGAATCCTGAATGTGCACATAGGAAAATCAGTTGGTGTGCAAGGTATTTCATGAAGGGCATTATTTGGTGCATGAGAAAGAGAACATACCGAGAGTCCGCCATTGTGAAGTCGAACTGTTCCCTGTTGCAAATGATCAGAGTACTTACCTCAGTATTAGAAACAAAAGAACATTTAAATTTCTCATCATGTTCAGACTCTGATATTTTACATAAGCTGTCTTACCAACACAACAACAAAATTAAAATCAACTCATCTCTTGATTTACGAACCGCCATGCATCTCAACACGGCTACAAGTAGTAGAAGATCAGAGGGGAATGGCAGTTAGAGGATGATCAGCTAGGTGGCAGTTTTGCAGCTGGGGTCTTAATAATTGAAATGATTTCTAATTTGACCATGTTACTAATTGAGGTTGTTAGTTGCTTGTTACAGGACATTAAACTATGGCTTGAATTGATTAAATTATTGTGTACTGTCAAGATATCAATCTCATGGAGTGGTACTTAATTTGACGTAATGGACACATGTATAATACTTTTGACTTTGATGGCTCACAGACTTTGACAATACTTGACATGAGATGTTGATGTCCATATAACTATATATAATTAATTGATTGGCCAAATCTTTTCCATGTGGAATGATTCCAAACGGACTCTATCAACAATCAGAAATTTATTTTTCTAATGGTTTGGCTTTTGGTTGGGTAATTTCAACTCAGTTTTACCAAGTCGGTAGGTGGCTGGAGATTAGGTATTCAACAGATTCACATCTTGTGAATAGATAATATTATGCGGTCTGACGTTAAATGTGAAAAATGAAAGAGTAATTAACGCGTTATGTGATGTTTGATATTTGATACAGTCGAAATGATGTAATAGTTGGGTATGTATGAATATAATTATTTTTTTTGCTAAGTTAAATAAGTTGGAATTGTTAGGAACACTCTAACTCTACATTGTTCAATTTCTCCGGTAACACTAACATGTAAGTAATCAAAGGGACCGTAATGAAATCCAAAACTAATTTACTGGACTGGACTAATTTTCAAATAAAAACTCAAAGAACACTAATTGATCACATAGTCTAATCGTCCTTAAAATGAACTAAAACTAAGAAAAGTTAAACTCAGAACCGAGCAGAACAAATTTTAACACACACAGACGTACCTCCGTTTCGATTACCGCAGGTCAAGGCGTATGATCGATCGGAGCAGTAACAAGCGAACGAGCTAGTACTCTGTTCATACCCACAAACCCGCCTGATCCAACACAATTCACACAGTTACTATTATTCGCAGACCACTCCATCGAAAACCCACTCGCCAGAGCGTCAGCCAAAACATCTCTTGACGAACTAGCAGGATCCGCCAAAATCCCCTCAGCAGTTTGATTCACCGTAACAAAAAAGCTGCCCCTACATACCGCACCAGTTAATGGCTGATCGCCTGTTGCATAAATCCATGAGCTACCGATTCTATTCCCGCTGCAGCTGTACTGGTGAGGGTTAGGAACCGGTAACGTTGAACAGTCATAAAACAGGGTGATGTTTCGATCATTAGCGTTGGAACTGTAATCAAATATCTGGAAATTTATGGTTGTGTTGCGCGAGTCTGTAGTACAGGGTGATTCTGATAAGTCGTCTCTTGCGACTCTCACAGTTTGTGTGGTGTTGTTGATGTCCACGACTCGGTACCGTAAGGACTGAATACTGATCAGGGGAGCGTCGTCGTCAGAGCGACAGTCAAGCTCGAAGCCGGGGTAACCGCAGGATGAAGGCCTGTTGCCTCCGAAAAAGGGGTAGCCTATTCTCCGATGTTACCACACTGAAATGGCTGGCTACATGTTTGGTATAGAGAATCTTGGCATAAAAAACACGGGATTTCGATAAGGATGAGAGCTGTGAGGAAGAAGAGGTAAGATTTGATGTTATGTTTGGGATTCATATTTTGGGATCAAGGGGTTATGTGAGTTACAGAGGTTTTAAGAATGGAGAATGTGTGTGTCATGGAGAGTATGGGTGATTGGAAATGTTTATGATATTGTGTTTGAACGTGTTTTGTATGGTAGGAAGTAGGAACTTTGAGAATTGGAAAGTTTTCAACTTGTCTTATTTTTTTAAGTCATGGAAGCTTCCGGTGTGAAGTGGGAACTATGAAGCCACCTGGGAAAGAAATTGAAAAAATATAAAATTCTATGCACTTCTTTTATTGCGCCATGATCATGAAATTGAAGAGAATGATGTATCAGCTAGAGGGGGTTTTCGTCAAGAGATTGTAGTTTAGTCAACATATATTAACCAGCCTAGGCCCTAGAGTTCTTAAATTTCAGTTCAAAACTCTCAGGATAGCTTAGAGTCTGTTACAATAATATAATGGTCTAATAATATTCCCTGTCTTCCACTTTAACCTTTCTAAAGTTTATCATTTTTTTAAAAAAATTTAACAACAAATTATTTCTAAATTATAAAATAAATCAAGTACTATTATGTATAACTTAGATATATTTGTGATCAAATTAAAAAAAGAACCAATTTAGAAAAAGCTTAAATGAAACTGACTTGAGGAGTTATAATCCTAGTCTTGGTTGGGACACTTTGTGAATAATAGGTCCCGAAAAGTCCAATACTATGAAGATAACTAAAACACCTATCGATACTAAAACCATACTCATATTCACAGTTGGCAAATCGAATAACAAACAATAAAGCACAAAATAACCACAAAGACCTACTACAAAAGAATAGTAATAACCTGGTGTGGGCGAAGACAGACGCTGTAAAAACAACTACTGACCTCTGGTCGACATCCTCAGTGTAAAGACACCTCGAAACCTTCTATACTTTAACGTCTAATGAGACGGCCGCCTAAGAGAGAACTAGAGCCTAAAGAGGCCGGTTCCACAGAACACTTTAACTAACTAATTTTCCATTGCATAATCAAAGTGAATGTGTTACAATGCTTAAATAGTAAAAGACTGACTTGCTACCTAAGAAATAAACTTACGGGCTAAGAAAAACTAACATGCCTTATTACTCACTGTGGGCTAAAAACCCACTAACGGAGTGTTCTAGAAACAGTCCATAAATCCTAACTTACTGGCCAAGACTCAACTAAATAAGTAAATAACATATTAAATAGATAAAATAAGAAGATGACGAGCTCGAGTTCCTAACAGTGTATATTAGTTATATCGAATTTTATCCTTTTAAAGCTCTATTCGTTTGAATTGAACTGAACAAAACTGAAGCTAAGCTTAGTTGAAACTGAACTGAATTTATTTGTAGTTTAAATATATGAACGGAACTTAATGCATTTTTCTTAATATTAAAAAAAAAATTGGAACCAAAATTGTTTACTTTATTCCAAACTTCAAGCATTACAAATGTCGATCCTTATAAGATCCAGACGGGCTATAACATAGCACAGTTATCACATCTCGACTATCAACAACAATATTTCAACCTCTACGTTACATCATAAACTATAACAGTAACTAAGAAGCTTGTCATCCCCAACACAACGAATCTTGACAACACTTTTGATCTCTTCTATCACCTGTAAATGGAAAGAAAGATTTTGATAAAGCTTCATATTTCTAACCTTCCATACATGGTATATTGTTTCTGTGAAAGTTAGCTTCAAAAGCATGGCTTTCATTGATTTCCCCTTTGTCATACTTTGAATCCAATCCAGTTCTTGATTGAATTCCATGGGTGTGTGTTGAATGTGCATCCAAGCAAGTAATCCCACCCAAATCAGCTTCGTCACCTGGCAGTCAAAGAAAAGATGATCAACAGTTTCCTGTTGACTGCCACAAATCACACAAGAACTGTCAACAATGATGTTCATCCTGAGTAGTCTGTCTCTTGTGTATAATTTGTTTCTGCAACACAACCAGAGAATGAAATGTGTAAGTGGTCGAGCCCTGTTGCGGTAGAAAACTGTGCGCCATGGTACTACTGGCTTCACTCCATGCAATTCTGCATACAACGCATGAGTGGAAAACTGCCCAGTAAGTACCGCATTCTGCCATGCGGCCAGGCCTGTCACTTGGTCCCTGATACTGAAATTTTTTCGAATTAACCAAGAGTTACCTGACCTGGACTATACTGTTCAGCAGGGGTCTCTTTCAAGGAGTAACTATGGATCCATCAGACCCATAACTTGTCTGACTTCATACTAAACCTAATGCATTTGGATTGATCTAAATAGAACTTAACTTACAATAATTAATTTTTAGACGAAGAGACCAAAATTTAAGAATCTAAGTTGTTTGTGTTTAATAGAATTTTACCTCTTTTAAAAAAAGGTTATGAGACTTGAGTCCTTTGTGGAGTTCAAACTGTCACATATTCGGCGTAGTTCCAATCAACTAGCTGACTTGCTCTCTAGAGACTTTGCAATGGACAGTATGGGCTACACAATGCTCCCATTTGAATTTTACGAACCACCATGAATCTAGCTTTTAGTCTTGTTAGTACTGCATTATGATGTTCTGTGGCTATTGATCTCCTGTGTGAACTTTGGCTTTGATTTTGGTTAATATATACCATTTCTTTAAAAAAAAAAAAAAAAAGTTTATGAGATATTACACCCACCATATTACATATCTACGTCTACTATCAAGGGATAGAAGAGGTGCACGGTGTAGCTTGAAATATAGCAAAGTGGTTCATAATTAAATAGGAGTGTAAGGGATCAATTCAAATTTACTTGAAAATGTTTGATGTTTATCCTTAGGAAAAAATGGATCAAACCCCCCAAACTATTACCCTTTTGAGATTGTGCCCCCCAAACTAATAAGTTTGGTGATTAACCTTCTCAACTATCATACTATTGATACAATGCCCCCTAAATATAAATTGAATAATAAACTCTTAACAAATCAACCAAATATGTTAATTTATAAGATGTTGTGATACAAAATTTACTTTTGTCGATTATCATGATATTTAAGTGTCGTTCAAACTTTATTTTATAGTTTTGAAATAATTTATAATTAGTTCATCCTCCATTACTTTTATTAATTTTTCTATTAAATGTTTTGAAAACATTTTGACAACGAATTATTTTTAATTTATACCGTAAACAAATATATATAAAAATGTTGTGAAACTATACTTACTTCGATGATAAACATAATATTATTTATATATTTTTTTAATGTAATTTAAAGTAATTTGTGGCAAAATAAGTCGAAAATGTCAATTATAAAGTAATTACGGAGAAAATATATTTTTTAATTTTTGTATGTCATGTAAAATATAACTTCGTAGCAATGGAATATATGAATAAATATTTTTATGTGTTGGATATATAAAATTTAAATACCTACAAATGTTGTTTTATCTATTTATTTGACTAAAAAAATCACTTCAGGGGGCATTGTCTCAAAATTATAATAGTTGAGGGGGTTAATCACTGAACTTATTAGTTTAGGGGGCACAGTCTCAAAAGGGTAATAGTTTGGGGGGTTTGATACATTTTTTCCTTATCCTTACCGTCCAATGCAGACGATCTTATTTATAGATTCCTCGTTGGTGTTGCCATATATAAAAGTTCAAATAGTCAAAACATTAAATAAGGTGGAAAAGACCAAAAGACACATTAAAAAATACAAAGAAAAAGAAATTATAATGATTTTACGAAAATTTCACAAAGAATGTATGGAAATGATCGGTACCCCGGATTCCATGTTGATGAACAAGATTATGAATTATGATATATGCGTGTTGAAAGTTGAAACTTGAAACAAATTAAGGAGTATGGAAAATGATGTACCGTGTACAACTTAATTACAAATTACTGGTAGGAAGCTCAACAAACCATTAATTAATATCCAGAGGGACCGACCATGCGGATTATCTAGTTAACTGTGTATAATCACTTCGTTTTGTCATATGTGGCATCTTTGAGTTTTAGGTGCTCGTTGTGCAAACTTTTAGACGAGGCCTCAAGTAATAATTATAATAATATTATTCTCTCCATTCTCTTTAAAGTTTCTGTTTGCTATTGTCAGAACAATTTTAAAAAAATAATTAAAAATAGATAAGAATTTAGAATAAAATTATAATTGGTGATTTTACATACATAATTACTTAAAGTGAAGTTAATAACCCTTACAACGCTTTTCCAACTCTTTACTATTTTAATTACTTTTTGAAAATTGTTCTGGTAATAGCAAACAATAAGCTTAGAGAGAACAGAGGGAGTACGTTTTTTTCTTTTTCGGAAGAAGTAAATTGTTGTTGGGCGGATGAAGTAGTATTTACTTAACTAAATCTCCATAACAAATGATCTCCAATAATAAATGTTATATTATCAAATTGTTGGAAATATGTTAATCATGTGGGAAAAAAAATTGAAGTTTTCGGCAAAAGTGTATATCTCGATTCGTAATGATAGATTAATTTCTATTGGGGCATCCAAACATATCATCTTTCCCCTCTCGCCGCAACACCGCCCCCAACCACCCAAACACCACCAACGCCAGCGTAACCGCAGCCACCACTGCCCCAACCCTCACCGCCCCTCTCGCCGCAACCAATCTGTCTCTCGCATGAGAGCTCTCCTCCGGCTGGAGATTGGATCTCAATCGTTTTGAGTGTTGCCTCTACCTTCCCTGTTTCTTTCCTTCAACTCCAGTATACAGTGAGATCGGAGACCTTTTGCTTTTGGTGAGTTTTGTTTGATGTCTGCTTTTGCTTTTGTCGGCGGGCCGAATCGTGTCAAAGTTTATTTACCCTTTTGCTTAAAACCTAATTTTTTCAAAGATTTTATTTTATCGGTTATTATTGCATTATCAGTAATTACCTCTTATCTTTTCCCTATTACCCTAACTTTCCGTCCTCTTTTATTCGATCTGGTTTCTTGTTTGCCGTCTTGTCGTTGCCTTTCACAGGTGACCCTGGTTGGTTTTTCATAGACAACGCCGTATAACCCCTATAACGTCATCTACAGAGGATAGTAGACAGGATAGCATGGAGGATCCTAACATCGCGCTAGCAGCCATGAATCGACTGACGGTCTCAGAAGAGGATTTGGTTGATGTTCCACAGGGGGGTTGGCTGGAAAATCAGGAGAACTATGACCTTTGCCTAGTCGGACGTGTGTTATCGAGAAAGAATGTGCATATCGAATCATTCGAAAGGGTTATGGGTAAAGCATGGCAAGTTACACATGGTTTGCGTGTTAAGAAGATTGAGAATGACAGAATTCTCTGTCAATTTAATCATATTGCTGATATGAGGAAGGCGATGTGGAGGGGACCGTGGTCGTTCGATAGGAACCTGGTAGTATTAAGTCCAATTAAACAGGGGGAATCACCATTGGGAGTGGATTTGAGTTTCTGTGAATTCTATATCCATGCTTTTAACCTGCCTACAGTCAGAGGTACTCATATATTAGCAGAAACTATTGGGAATAAAATGGGTAAATTTATACGGTTTGATGAGGAGGAGAATTTTGGTATGGCTAGCTACACTATGAAGTTCAAGGCATTGATTAATATTACGGAACCATTAAGATGGTACATGAAAGTTCTCGGACCCAATAACGCACCTGCGCAACTCAGATTTGGCTATGAACGACTCCCTAACTTTTGCTACTTTTGTGGTGTTGTTGGACATCTTGTTAAGGACTGTGATCAATGCTTGGAATCTATGACAGAAAACATAAAGATCAATGAATCACAGTTGGGATTTGGTGATTGGCTCCGTATTACCACCACCACACAAAGCTCCAATCTCTCGGGAGGTAATGGATATCGGAATCAGTCCTTGGGTCAGGCTACTTATCCTTTTCTGGTCTCACCATCAGGTTTATCGGCCGGTCGCAATGGGAGTGGAAATGGAAATGCTAACTCGGGTTCCCGATTTGGTGGGGGTAATATAAGAACAGAGAACTTGAGACCTGATAGTGGAGTACATGCGAATCCGGTCACAAATAATAGTGGATCAGGTACTTTTAAATTTCCAGTCAACTTAGAATCACATGCACCTAATCCCCTTTCCCATGACCTGGTCTTACTTGAAACATCCCCTCCTTTTATGGATATTGACCCCCAGTACAAACAAGCATTGTTTAAACACTTCCTTTCACAATCAACATTCTCCTCCTCCCAACCCCATAACCCTTTTCCACCTGGCCTGGTTCCCTCTGCTTTTCAGTCGGCCCAGTATCCAGCAACCCTTTTCCCTACTAGCCCATTACCCCCGTCCTAGACCCATCTCGCCCCCAGGCTTTCCATCCCTCCCGCAACTTAATAACCCTTTCCAAATTGTTCCTTTTGTCCCGAACCAACAGCCTTCCCAGACTGAGTCTAGCACTAGCGCCTCATCCCTTAACCAAACCACTATAGACCCTTCACCCACAAATCAGGGAGCATCGAGAAGAAAAGGTAGACCCCCTGGTTCAAAGAATAAGCCTAAGGATCAGTACCCGAGAGTTAATAGGAAAAGTAGTAAGTCGCAGGATAAGTCCCTAGTTAGCCAACTTAAGAAGCGTCGTTTTGATGAACTTGATTTAAGTGATGGACCAGAGGCTGGAGTTGCTAGGAAACCCCGCCTATCCCAATGAGTTGTTTTAGCTGGAATTGTCAGGGATTGGGTGTCCCTTGGACAATACGCGCTCTTGGAGAGTTCCTTTGTACTCACCACCCAGATCTTATCTTTCTTATGGAGACCCGGCTAGGGGATAGTGGGATAGATAGGATTAAACAAAGGTTTAATCTTTTTGGAATTTGTGTACCATCAATTGGTATGTCGGGAGGATTAGCACTTTTATGGAGTAAAGAGATTAATGTGGTAGTCCAATCTTATTCGCATAATCATATTGATGCAAGTGTTGATTTGAACGATGGTAGTGAAGTTTGGAGGATGACGGGCTTTTATGGTGAGCCTGATGCAAGTAAAAGGAAAGGACTTGGGCCCTTCTTAAAAATCTCGCCCAACAATCCATAAGGCCTTGGTTAGTGATAGGGGACATAAATGAAGTAGCCTCCTCACTTGATAAAAACGGTGGACAGACTCCACCTCCTTGGAGATTCAGGGATATTAGGGAAACTATGAGCTTCTGTGGGTTGGAGGAAATCGAATTCATTGGATATCCTTACACATGGTCGAACCGACAACAAGGAGATGCTTTTACTGAGCTTCGACTGGATCGAGGGTTATGTACAGAAGCTTGGGCCGCCATGTACCCGACAGCACAGGTCGAACACCTGTTTACCAGAAATTCTGATCATCTTCCTCTTTTAATGCGGGTAAGGCGGCCAGCGCAGAGGGGTTTTAAACACAACAGGAAAAGGTTCCGATTGAGGCAATGTGGCTGAAATCTTCTAATTTAGGGCAGCTGATAGAAAATAGTTGGGATGGGGAGGGCGACTTTTTGCAGAATGTAGAGCAGTGTAGAGTTGGCTTGGTAAATTGGGAGAAGTCTTCTTTTGGATCTGTCAAGAAACAAATTCGGGATATGAAGAAGGAGCTGGAGGAGCTCCACAGTAAACCCCGGTCGACTGAGAATAGGGACAGATCTGCTACGGTTAAGAAGGAGTTGGAGGAACTACTTGACAAGGAGGAATTATTATGGCAACAGAGATCCAAACACAATGGTTGGCTGAAGGAGACCGTAATACGAAATACTTCCACTCCCAGGCGACGAAGAGAGCTAGAATTAATGAGATAGGGGGCTTATTAGATGAGTCAGGTCAGCTATAGACAGAGATGGGACCGATGAGCGACATCGTCAATGGCTATTTTACTCAGATCTTTCATTCCAGGAGCCCTTCGGAAGCTGAAATTGGTGATGTTACGAGGGTTATACGAGCGCGCGTAGATGAGTCTACCAATCAGGAGCTGCGTCACCCCTTTAGTGCCGACGAGGTAAAAACTGCCCTTTTCTCTATGTACCCTATTAAATCCCCTGGTCCTGATGGCTTGCCTGCTTTATTTTATCAGAAATTTTGGAATATTGTTGGAAAGAATGTTCTTGATTGTGTGCTTGCCTTTCTTAATGCTCGTATCCTAAACCCCCAGCTTAACTATACCCACGTCATCCTTATCCCTAAATGTAAAAATCCTGATAAAATCACTCAATTCCGCCCCCATTAGTCTAAGTAATGTGATTTTCAAGATTGCTTCTAAAGCTATTACTCTTAGACTTAAACCCACATGTAAAAAATAATCTCTGAAACCCAATCTGCCTTTGTTCCTAATCGGTTAATTACTGATAATGTGTTGGTGGCTTATGAGGTTAATCATTTTCTAAAACAAAAAACCAAGGGTAAAGATGTTTTTATGGCTTTAAAACTTGACATGAGTAAGGCCTATGACAGGGTAGAGTGGATTTTCTTACAAAGAGTGCTTGAGTGTATGGGCTTTGAGGAACATTTTATTTCTCTTATTATGCTCAGTGTGCGTACTGTTTCCTACTCCATCCTCTTAAATGGAGTTCAGCTTGATCCTTTCCAGCCGGAGAGGGGGATTCGTCAGGGGATCCCCTATCACCCTATCTTTTTTTGTTTGTTACTGAGGCGTTTAGTGCGCTTATTCGTGATGCTGAGGAGAGGGAGGTGTTACGAGGAGTTGCTGTTGCTCCAAGTGCGCCAAGGATCTCTCATCTTTTATTTGCAGATGACACCTTACTTTTTTGCCAGGCGTCTAGAGGTGCAGCTATCGAGATAGAGGATATTCTCTATCGATATAGTTTAGCTTCTGGACAAGAGATTAACTTAGAGAAGTCGACGGTCGTCTTTAGTAGGAATACTACTGATGATAAAGTTGAGGAGATCAGGGGGTGTTTGGGGGTGTTTGCCTGTTAGAGTTGTTGAGAAGCATGATAAGTATCTAGGTTTACCAACGCAGATGGGTAGATCGAAAAAAGAAATTTTTAGTTGGTTGAGGGATAGAGTGTGGGAAAGGGTCCAGGGCTATGGGAGTAGGTTTCTTTCTAAAGCAGGGAAGGAGGTCTTAATTAAGTCAGTCATTCAAGCCATTCCTACTTATGTTATGAGTTGTTTCAAACTTCCCAATTCTTTGCTTAAAGAGATTGATTCTATCATTGCTAAGTTCTGGTGGGGTAATGGTAGTGCTAAAAAGATTCATTGGGTTAATTGGGACTCCTTGTGTGATTCTAAGAGAGATGGGGGTTTGGGGTTTAGAGACCTGCGGTCTTTTAATCAAGCTATGCTGGGTAAACAAGTCTGGAGGATAATCCACTATCCTGATTCCCTACTTAGCCGAGTTTTAAGTCCAAGTACTTTCCTTCTTGTGATATTTTTGAGTGTGTTGTTAAAAGTAATGCCTCTTTTACTTGGCGTAGTATACTTGGGAGTCTAGACATTGTGAAAGAAGGGACTAGGTGGCGTATTGGTAACGGTGAGAATGTTCGTGTTTGGGGAGATAATTGGATTCCTCGTGATTACATGCTTAAGCCTATCACTCCTAATCTTGTTGAGGTTGATGATTTACGAGTTGGAGATTTAATTGATGAGGGCCAGTGGGAGGAGGAACTGGTGTCCTTGATTTTCTGGGAGTGTGATAGATCGTTGATCCTACAAATCCCGGTGCCTGCTGCTGGTATGCCAGATATCCGAGTCTGGCACTATTCAAAACATGGACATTTTACAGTGGCTTCGGCATACCATTTGGCTCGACACCTCCTTAAACAGAAGCATAGCAACAGAGTGGGCAGCAGCAGTAGTGGTGTCGAACTGAATTGGAACTGGATTTGGCAGACTAGAGTCCCTCCAAAAGTAAAGATGTTTTTCTGGCGCGTAATGAGGGACTCATTGCCTGTGTTAGATAATCTAAATAAGCGTGGAATGAATATATTTGATTTATGTCCTGTTTGCCAATCTTATTCTGAATCTATTATCCATGTGTTGCGTAGTTGCTCATATGCTCGGTTGTTTTGGGCAGTCTTTCCTTTTACTCAGGCTGAATTGGCTGGCTCTCGGGACATTACATTACAGGAGTGGATCCTACATGTCAGGAAGTCAGTGTCGGCGGATATGTTGGCCCTGTTCTTGGTCTCGTGTTGGAATATTTGGTCCCATAGGAATCAAGTGGTGCATCGGAAGGAGTGCTTGACGCTGCTGCATCAGTGGTGTTTGTACAAGACTATTTGCGTCGGTTCCAGGAGGCGAGAACTCTCTTTTCCGGTCCCAGGCCCCCAGACATCACTGGTAGATGGCAAGCTCCAGACCGTGGTGTGGTTAAATTGAATTTTGATGCGTCCGTGCGGAGTAATGGCACTGGTGCTCGACTTGGCATTGTTGCTCGTGATCATTCAGGTGTGGTGCTAGCTTGGAGGTCCACTTTTGTCCCTCATATTCGTGACCCTTTGATAGCGGAGGCCTTAGCAGCAAAGGCTGCAATTAATTTGGGATGCGATTTGGGTTTGCACCATGTACTCATTGAAGGAGATTCACTGCAGGTCGCACAACATTTTCAGAGTGATACCCCTTCCCTATCATCCATTGGCAATATTGTTGAGGAGTCTAGACTTTTGTTTTGTTCTTTTATTTCTATTCGTTTTGCTTTTGTTCGTCGAACTTGTAATAAGCTTGCGCATATGCTAGCGCATGATTTAGACACAGACGGTGACGGCTCCTCCTTGCCTTTTGTTTCGCCTGATGATAGGCTTGATTCTGAGTAATACAAAGCAAAGTTCTTCTAAAAAAAAATAAAAATGATAGATTAATTTGAAAAGTATTTTTATTATTTAAACAAGTGTACATTGAAAAATCGGGATTTGAATGTGTGACAAACTTAATAAAATGATATTGGTGTGTGTAAATATGACCGATTTGAAATTGTATCGATTCACCGAGATTTTTTTTCTTCATATATATGTATGTAGTATAATGTCATGAATGACTTTTTGATATGTTATTTAATTTTTATCACATGATTGAATTATATTGGGATATTGGTACAAATATTAAGGAGTATCGTAATCTGTACGTGCATCCTTCAATCATGGCTAGTAGGTTCGGACAGGAAGTGAGGTCGTGTTTAAGTGCATTCGGGGGAGGGAGAGAGACTAAACGAGGGGTGATCAAGTTTTGCTACGGTTATGAGGTTTGCACATGTCTTATATTTTATCATGCTTGGTGAGTGGTTTTGGCCTTTTGGGGGATTATGTCGGTGTGCATCTCTTATGCACTTTTGCCTTGTGTTTTGTAATTTTTAAACTTTTTCGTGTTTAATATATTTTGTTGTTTCAAAAGGGAAAAAAAAAAAAAAAAAAACTGATCAAACACATGAATAATAGATACCGAACGGCAGCTTTTCATGAAAGAAAAATAATTTAGATAAGATCTACTCTCCTTATTTTCAATAAACCTTCCATAAACTTTAGATACTACATAGAGGCATAGACTGATTTTTGTTACACGATAAACAAGGTCATGACTAATTAAACTTAGGTATTCTAGATACTTTAGACCTGGCCTGCGAACTAGTCATGATCCAAGCGTAAAGGAATTCGTATTGGAATCTCAACAAATTGATATGAAAATGTTCTAATATAGCCAATATCTAAATTAAAATTTCCTAATTTTAAAGCTCAAGATGGTGGTCAAGATTGAATCAACTTATATGAGGCAACCAACGCTCTATAAGATTCATGTAAGTTTTATTTGAATTTGCTAGTTAATAACCTACTCATGCATTGCAAAGAAGAATGTTTAAAATGCGTGGTGGACCAATGTTATCAAAGCATCAATAATACATACAAAAGGCAAAGCATACATTGAAAGCTAAAGAGAATCAATATATTCACTTTTCTTCCTGTAGAGAGAGTTTTAGCAAGCTAAGCAGATCTCATCTCACAGCTAGCTATCTAGCAGTTCTTCTGAAGAAGCAACATTACATATATACTTCGAGATATACTTATATAGATCGATCTATCCCAATTATATATAACTATCATTTCATGCAACTATACTAAACCTACCGCGCGCCCATATATAAGCAAGTGTTATCACCAGGTAATTTATAAACCTTATTACTATAAATCTTTATACGTATGTTTTAAACATAATGGCAATTACTTAATTTCAGTTTCTATTAATTGGGCATAAATCTATATATTCATTGGATTCATTTTGCAGACATCGATCAACCACCAAATCAGATCTCAGTTAATTGTAATTAGCCCCAAAGTACAGGTAATTAATTGTTGTTCTCCATTTCAACTGTTTAGTTTTCTTGGCCCTCAAAGTCAAAGCCTTCTTCCGGCCTTAATTAACTAAATAGATCTTCCATCCCCTACTTAAGAGTTAAGAGCCCCTTGGCAAATATGTTACCAAGATGTTCCTAAAACACAATATTTTTAAGAAGAAAACTAAACCTTTTCTCATATTTTCTCATGCAGTTTAGAATTCTTTCTGTGTAATTGAAACATATACTGTATGTTAGGATGTTCTGTGACAAACACAATTAATATCAATATATAGCATTTAAAATAGATTAAAAACTATATTCATATGAACGAAACAAAAAAGGTCCACCTCTTTTTTTGAGATATCATCCCTATAATTACTCAAAATTAAGCATGGTAACTCTAACTCTAGAACAATTTTAGGATGAGACGAGTGATCACGAGAAATTTTCAGTGTATAGGACAAAGTGTGCGAAAAAAGTAGATGTACATATATTAATATGTGAGATCAACGTATCACCTATGTAGAAGATCAAAATTAACCACACTGGCACAAAAATGGGGACATGCTTGCACTCAAAGTCGGTATCTATCTATACTAATACTAACCAACAATTAAGATGGACTTTAACGAGATTGAGGATGGATCTCAAATAGGAATCCGTTTTGTGAAAGATCCTGGCTTTCATAACTTTGGTGGGTCTCCCAGATCCTAACTAAATTAATTAAATACTTGAACTTAGTTCTATTGGTTTGAGCACTCCTTATGGATGTTTTTTTGGGAGCTTAATTGAGATTTAAAGTCTCAATTAAACTTAAAAAATGTCTCCAATTGAGACTTTTATGGGGCTACTATTTAGTAGTGCATGACAATGAGCTACTATATTTAAGCCCCAACTATGGGACCCCGTAAAACCTCCAATAATATGGAGTAAATAAACCGTTTAAAATGAAAATAATATCACGTAAATATTCAGTGTCCGTGAAACTTGTAATTTATTATTTTTGAATTTCTTTTACAAGTTTAGTTTTCTTCTTGAGAAAAACGAAACTACATAAAACTCCCATTAAATGCATGTCATCTTTTAATACTTCTATTTTAAATATTTTTTATTTATTTTTTAACTTTGTACTTTGTCCTTAATTTGTTTTACTTGTTGTGTGCGCGCACAAATTAAACTTCATTGAGATCCACACGAAACATAAGTGACTAGTAACAAAATCCCCTTCTCGATCCCTCCCCTTCTTCAAACTCCATTTCGTATTTTCCATGGAGAAATTTCTGATCAAAGAAAGATAGAACTGTAATGAAATTCAAGATCAATAATTCGTCGGCTCAGCAATTCCTTTAGCCCGGTTACCTATTCCAATCAAGTGCACCACCAAGACCACAAAGGTAGTCTACCACACAAGCCCAATAAAACACTAACACAAAGTATATGGAGTAGAGAAGGCACAAAGCAAAGAGGGAGGAGGAGGAAGAACACACAAAGCTTCCAAGATCTCTTTTCTTCTCTGTAAGTGTGGATCGATGGTAGTAGTATTTCACGGCTGCTGCCTTACTAATGAAAAAGACTCATGTATATAGATGACTAGGGTTAGGGTAATGTTTTTGGGCTTGGGCAAATGGACTTGGTTAATTGGGCCAACACTAATGGGCCAACTAATTAACAATCTCCACCTTTGGCCCACGATGGTGCACTAAGGACATAGGAACCGGAGGACTCATCACCGCCGACCCACCTACAAGTTCTCAAAGAAAATGCAAGTGGAAGTTTGAGTATCCACAAAGAAAACTCTATGATCACAAAGATCAATGGGTAATAACCCGGGGCCGCACACACAAAGCATACAAAGCAAGTAGGCAATTACCATGCAAAGCAACACACAAAGCATGCAAAGCAATCACAAAGACATATATAAGCATAAACATACACAAAACATGCGATGCAACCACAAAGATGACTATCAAGCATAGCAAACACAAAGTATGACATGCGAGATAATACATACACAAAGCAATCATCTAATATCAAAGTTTAACATCCTCTGACACGACAAAAGTTTATTAACAGGCAAACACTTAGTACCCATATCAGCAGGATTAAACTGAGAAGCAACCTTGGCCAACTTAATATACCCTTTTCAACTATATCACGAATGAAATGGAACCTAACATTTATATGCTTAGTCCTATCATGAAACACAGGGTTCTTACAAAGGTGAATAGCAGATTGACTATCAGAGAACACAACCACATCTTGTTCAAGAAAACCAATTTCAGACACAAGACCCTTTAACCACATAGCTTCTTTGAAAGCTTCAGTAAGAGCAATATACTCAGCTTCAGTAGTAGATATGGAAACAATAGGTTGTAATTGAGATTTCCAACTAATGCACGAACCACAGAAGGTAAACACATAGGAAGTGGTGGATTTACCATTATCACTATCTTTAGCATAATTAGAATCAGCATAGCCAACAAGTTTCACACCTTCAGAGCACTTAGAGAAAGTCAAGCCAAAATTCACAGATGATATCAAATATCTCAGAAGCCACTTCAAAGCATTCCAATGAGGCATACCAGGATTAGACATATATTGCTTAAACAACTCATAGGGTAAGCAAGATCAGGTCTAGAACTAACCATGAGGTACATAACTGAACCTATAGCATTTGCATAAGGCACCTTCTTCATACTATTAATTTCAGAATCAGTCTTGGGAGACTGATACTTATTTAACACAAAGTGGGAAGCAAGAGGCACATCCGTAGGATCAGCAGACAACATGTTAAATTTACTCAAAATCTTTTCAACATATGAAATCTGATTTAACACAAGAGTAGATTTATTTCTATCCCTAACAATGTTTATGCCAAGAATCCTTTTGCATCTCCTAAGTCTTTCATAGCAAAGTTTTCACAAAGACACTTTTGCACATGCGCAATAGACTTCAAGCAAGGACTGATAATCAACATATCATCCACATAGATCAATAGAAACAAAGGCACAGAAGCAGTATTCTTAAAATACAAGCAAGGATCAGAATGACTTTTGACAAATTCCAAAGATTGCATGCACTTGTCAATCTTATGTTCCATTGCCTAGGTGACTGTTTAAGACCATACAAAGACTTTTTCAACAGACACACATAATCACGCTTCTTGGGATCTACAAATCCCTCAGGTTGTTTCATATAAATCACCTTGTCAAGTTCACCATGCAAGAAAGCAGTAGTCACATCCATTTGTTTCATTTCCCAATCAAAATGAGCAACTAAAGCAAGTATCATTCTAACAGTAGTGAATTTAACAACAGGAGCAAAGATTTCAGCATAGTCTATTCCCTCCTTTTGAGTAAATCCCTTAGCAACAAGCCTAGCTTTAAATCTAACATTTTCAGACTCTTCCTTAACCTTAAACAACCACTTACATTCCACAATAGAACAGTTATCAGGTTTAGGAACAAGAACCCAAGTTTCATTGACACGTAAGGAGTCCATCTCACTTTTCATGGCCACACGCCACTTATCAGATTGTTTAGATTTCAAAGCTTCATCATAAGTTTTCGGTTCATTGCAAGCAAGAGATTCAAAACACATTGAAGGCAAAATCAGAAATATTGCTCACAAAGTCATTATTGAAAATATTTGGATTTTTCTTAGGAACTCTCTTTACTCTATCCCTAGTAAGGGCATAGTCATGCAATTCATGTTCATCATGCTCATCATGCACATCATGCTCATTTGGCAAATTATCATGCACATTTTCATTAGACACCTCATGCTCATCTAACACATCATGCTCATCTAGCACATTATGTTCATCTAACACATTAGGCATATCAAGAGAATTTTCATCATGCTTAACAGGGAAATTAGCAGGCATGTGCTCCACCTAATGGAAGCACCATCAGATTTGGAACCAGAAACAGTCAAAGGCACAGATAAGCAAGGAAATTCAGTCTCATTGAATATCACATCTCTACTTATCACAACTTTAAAGCCAGGTTCATGTCTATTCCACAATCTATAACCCTTAACCCCTTCAGGATAACCCAAGAAAATACATTTCTTAGACCTAGGATCAAGTTTATCACCCTTTTGATGAACATATGCAGCACAACCAAATACTTTCACATTAGACAAATCAAGTGGTTTTCCAGTGAAAACAACTTCTGGGCATTTCCCTCCTAGGGGAACAGAAGGCGACCTATTTATGAGATAAGTCGCAGCACATAAAGCTTCACCCCAAAACTTCTTAGAGAGCCCAGATGAGGCCAACATACACCTCACTTTCTCTAGAAGAGTTCTATTCATTCTTTCAACAACACCATTTTGTTGCGGGGTGTAAGGAACAGTTCTATGACGCTTAATACCAAAAGAAGCACATAAACCATCAAGTTCCTTATTGCAAAACTCAAGACCATTATCAGTTCTAAGCACTTTAATTTTCTTTCCTGATTGTATCTCAACAAGAACCTTCCAGTTTTTAAACTTATCAAAAACATCAGATTTTCTTTCTAACAGACAGACCCAAACTTTTCGGGAAAAGTCATCAATCAAAGACAAGAAATAGTGTTTCCCTCCATGAGTAGAGACACTAGCAGGACCCCACACATCCGCATGAACATATTCAAGCACATCAGAACACTTAGTCACATTGGGGTAAGAGGAAACGGGGAACTTAATCTTGTGTTGTTTACCTAAAACACATGATTCACAAAATTGCACAGAAGTCACACAATCATCACCAAAATGACCACTCCTATGCATGATGTCAAGACCTTTATTACTCATATGTCCTAACCTATTATGCCATAACACAGATTTATCATCTTTCACAGCATTCACATAGCCAAGAACAGGTTCAGCACGACAAACATACAAGTTATTTTTCTTTTCAGCCTTAAACAAAACAAGAGAAACCCTTCAAGATTTTCATAGTCCCATTCCCCCACTTTCCCTCCAAACCATCATCCTCAAGAGCAGCACAAGAAAGCAAATTATAGCGCAAATCAGGAACATGGCGCACATTCTTCAAAGTAAACACAGAGCCAGAAGAAAACTTAAGACATACATCACCCGTTCCTAAGACATTGCACTTTTCTCATTTGCTAAAGACACATAGCAATTTTCAAGCTCTTTATAATTAGAAAACAAATTTCTAAAAGGAGACATGTGGAAGGTACAACCAGAATCAATTAACCACTCATGTTCAGACAAGGAGGTCACAGAGTTCACATAACCATGATCACATAGCATTAACACATCACCCATATCATGAATAGCCACATTAGCATGCGCATTAACCTTTTTGGGACAATCTTTAATAAAGTGATTTGGATCACCACAATTGTAACACTTTCTTTTCCTAGACTTAGACCTCCTCTTTGCTTGCACAAAAGGTTTCTTACCATTGTTATCATGCTTTTGGTGTTGACTCCTAGTTTGAGACCTACCCCTCACATGCATAACCTCACCAGAATCTCTAGAAGAACTAGCACCACCTTTATTTTGTAACAAATCAAGTTCTTTGTTTTTCAAGCCATTCACAACAATATCAAGAGTAATATTATCTCTACCATACTTAATAGCAGATTTAACATCATTGTATGAATCAGGAATAGCATTCAACAAAATAATAGGCGTGTATTCATCTATATGCTCATCACCAGACATCTTAATATCTTGTACCAACTTAGTGAACACATCAAGATTCCAATCAATATCCTTAGTTAAATCAAGTTTAAACCTAAAGAATCTTTCAAGTAAGAGCATCTTTCCAGGCAAAGAGGTATCAGTGTACAGTTCAACAAGTTTATTCCAAAGCTCTTTAGCAGATTCAAGAATTCCAACCTCCTAATCACAGAGTCAGAAAGATACAAATAAATAGTAGAGCATGCCAATTCATTCAGATCAGATTGTTTCTCCTCATCATCAGTAGCAGAATATTTTCCAGTAATTGCTTTATAACATTTCTGTTGCTGTAGGGCACACTTAACTTTCTGTCCCCAAACATCAAAATTATTTTTACCGTTAAATGGAATTATGCCATACATAATGGAAGCCATAAAAAACGAGAAAATAAAAAATGCCACAGAATGCAATCACATAACCAGCCGGAGCATCCGGACTAACAGAAAATAAACAGCACGGCTCCAACCTATACCGGGGCACCCGGTCACTAAGGGTTTTAAGCCAATTTACCTGAGCTAAATTTTCTGACTGAAAATTTAGACTTACCGAGCGTAGCTGGAGTACGCAAGAGCGGAAGCAGAAGAATAAGATAATTGTAGAGGCAGACACGTAGCTGGCCTCCAAAAAACCAAATCTCAATAGCAACAAATGCTAGCAGCAGCAGCAGCAACAAAACGTCCAACAGCAAATTGAACCGAAAACTTGCAGCAATCCACAGGGACAGACCAGTCAGCACAGCAACAGAGCCCGAACTGAACAACAAGGCAAGGAGTGGACCAATTCGGCGGCTCCAAATCAACAACTGATCGATCTGACTTCCCAGATCGAGATCTGACTTCCCAGATCGAGCACGCACCACAGGAGCAACACGGACGGATCCAGACTGCGAAGAAACAGAGCACGATCTGAACGGAAACACTATCGATCGATCTGGGCAACAATCCAAAACGGGACAGACCGCGAACGGACAGCAACGAACCCAATCAAAGATCGATGGGTCGATCGATCTGACTCCAAGCGAATTTGGGACAAACCCAAATCAGCCACGAATCCGAACTAAGACGAATTAACAATAACTAGCTCTGGTGCCACTGTAATGAAATTCAAGATCAATAATTCGTCGGCTCAGCAATTCCTTTAGCCCGGTTAACCTATTCCAATCAAGTGCACCACCAAGACCACAAAGGTAGTCTACCAACACAAGCCCAATAAAACACTAACACAAATATATGGAGTAGAGAAGGCACAAAGCAAAGAGGGAGGAGGAGGAAGAACACACAAAGCTTCCAAGATCTCTTTTCTTCTCTGTAGTGTGGTCGATGGTAGTAGTATTTCACGGCTGCTCCCTTACTAATGAAAAAGACTCATGTATATAGATGACTAGGGTTAGGGTAATGTTTTGGGCTTGGGCAAATGGACTTGGTTAATTGGGCCAACAACTAATGGGCCAACTAATTAATTAACAAGACAATACCATAGGAATTCCTCCGTTCGGGCCAAAGAAGCAATGTAACTCGGTAATAGGGTATGTTTTTTTTTCACTTGAAATTCAGTTCATTATCAAATAGGTTCAACTCAATCCAGTGAGTTCGTAGCTTTTTAATTGACAGAGCCCAAGTCACAAAATTGATCACAGATTTCCAGATAGACTAATTATCACTAAGGCTAAAATAGAATACCAAACACGAAAGTGAAAGCAATAATTTTGGATTACAATTTTCATAAGTCATTAATAGAACTGATCAAGCCAATTGAATATCAACAGGTTAAATAAACATTATTATCACAATCACCTCTTTAGAAGTTAACATTATATATGGCACTTCATGGGCTATCGATAATAATACATCATTGGCACGCAACTTTTTACTGAATAGATCAATTGAATTGCGCAATATTAAATTATGTGCTGGGAATATTTTGACAGGTTAAAATGGATGGAAGCTCTTCAAAGACGTTAGCCAGAATGAGTGGAAGATGCACTTTTGGATCGAACGGATGCTACCCAAAGCATTGATTACCTGCCACAGTGTTAGCTGATTGTACGACAACTTTTTTTCGATGGCTAATGTGATTGAAGATGCTACTTTCAGAGATAAATCACCACGCGCCACACCTCCCAACTTGACAACTCGTATTTGGGAACTGAAGTACCTGATGGGAACATTAGGAGCGCGTTAAAATGGTGTGTCAGTGATAGTGGAGAGATTAATAGGAGTTTAGTTTATCTCTTGTCTTGCATTGAAGGTGACTTTTAGAGGCTCACAGCGCATCCTCAGTTCTCCATCATCAGATGAGAGTGTGTTTGATCTCAACTTTCGGAGCAGAAGATACTAGATGCCTATTTATTTATATGGAAGCACTGCATTCCATCCCCTTCCATGTTCACCGAAGAATCAGTGATGGAACGTCTTGACCAAGCCATGAAAGATGATAGGATGCATAAGAAACAGTCAGTCATTGTGAAAAACTTCATCCATTTTATCAAGGTGTACGCAGATCAAGCAAGTTTGGAGGAGATATTGCCATGGGTTGATTACTTGCTTGACATGAAATGTGTTACTTCATTCACTTAACATGAAAGGATCATCTTCTGACGTCATCGGAAGGGGTCTGGATGAAGCTATAGATTGTATGGTCTTGCATATTTTTTTTGCATTCAGACTCACGTCCTCATGACTTCAATGGTGAACTTTTGGTGGGTTATATTGAGTGCATTCAAGAAAATTTGAGTTGGCTTCTAAACAAAGACTATCTTTCTGAACAGCCAAACATCAAATCAAATCTAATATTCAGGATGTATTGAGGTTGGTGCTTTCTCTCGTCGGTGACATGACCAAATATGAGCTTGACCATTTGGGGTTGGAGCTTTCTCTTGTCAGCAACACACCCAACTATAAATATGACCAGGAGAAACTATATCTCAGTACTACATGAGGCAACTAGGATGCCTCATCTCATCTAATTCCCTTGCATTTGAATTTGATGGAGACAAGTTGATGCTTAGAATTACTGGTTGGCTCGCAGAAATTTGCAATGCTTTGTCTCTGCAACTACTTTCTGACGGTTCCCTGAGTAATGAACTCTTGATTAGATATGCATACTACTTCTGCCACTATAAGTTTCTTTTTCCAATAAATGAGGGAATTTGTAGGCATCTAGATTTGACGAGGACCTGGTCTCCACGGCACGTGTTGTCTTCTATAAGTGGTCAGAGTATCACATTGAGCGGGAGATACTACTCAATGGCAGAATAGAAATGGTTGATGTGTTAGAGGCCTGTTATCTATAATTTGCGCAACTTTAAACAATGATGTAGAGGGAAAGACACGAATAGAGATGAGTTCCGGCCTACCTGAGCTGCCCTTGAAGTATGAGCATGTCAAAGAACTCACAAGGACGATCTTTGTCAAAATCTTTATTTGTTCAAGACTACAGGCTCCAAAAACTGATCTACTGGGTTTTTTGAGTTTTTCCTTGAGAACTTGGAGGAGTTGAGAGTTCGTAATTTTGATTTGGTCGAGGATTGGAAGGATCAGTTGAAAACCATTCAGAAAACCTTGTTGTTTTCAGATCATTTCTCCTAAAGAACAGAGATAAAGCATCAGATGCTATAGTTCACGACATCTCTCTATCCGTATCAGAAATGCAACATACGATGCAGAATACATCATCATGCATTTGCTATTGGGGTTCATGTCTGGAGCAGATCATTTCTAATCTCTGATCTGGTAGATCAACTTAATCTAATTAAGAAAGAAGCTAAAATGCAGAATTTGTAATCGAGGGCTCAAGTGATGTCTTGACACACGAGCCAATTCCGACAACTAATCAGGAGAAGGATGATATTCCAGCTTCATCACATTTGTCTGTCCCACCAATTGATGCAGTTATCGGTTTCAAGGTGTGATGAAACTACTGATGGAACGTCTTTCTAGTGACATGAAGCAGCTGGATGTTATCTCAGTTGTAGGAATGCCTGGAATTGGCAAGACTACTCTTGCAAAGAAAGTTTACGAGGATCCTTACATACTTAACCATTTCAACTCCGTGCATGGTGTGTTGTGTCCCATGACTATGACAAGAAAGATTTATTGCTTCGCCTCTTAGGCACGGATGGTGAACCCGAAAAAAAGTTATGAAGAACTGGGTGTTGTGCTTCACAAAAAGCTCATAGGGAGAAGGTACCTGATTATACTTGATGATATATGGGACATAGATGCATTCTATTGCCTCAAACGTTTCTTTCCAAAGTTGATGATGGAAGTCGGATAGTGTTGACAAGCCGAGCCATATTAACGGGACATGAGAGCAACCTATCAAACTCAATCTTTATCTGATGATGAATGTTTGAATTATTGAAAGAGAAGGTGTATCCTAAAGAAGAATTCCCGCCGGATTGCTTGAATTGGTAAGCGAATTGTTAAAAGTGTGGAGGATTACCGCTTGCAGTTGTCGAGGTGGCTGGATTACTTGCCAAGTCAAACAAGGATGAAGATGTATGGAAGGAAATTGCTGAAAGATGAGTATAGATAATGTCCCTTG
>CM051457.1:29975194-30159711 GCA_028274465.1 Plantago ovata
TAGTTATGGTTGAATTGAACAATGCTTAGATATATTTGTAAGCATTCTTTCTTTCTTTTTCACTCTTGAGTATGAAGGGGGGAAATAGGGACCACACTAGAAAGTAAAACTCTGCTTGTTTGAACAAGATAAGTAGCAATGTTGGGTGTTTCAGGGTTCTATATTTCTCACTCACACTCCACTGTGGCAAACATGAGTGAAACATTCGCTGGTTGTCCTTATAAAGATGTTTGTCCTTACAACAGGCTGCATAGATCCTGAAGGAGAGTTCAATGAACTGAATGAAGACGATGACAGTGATGAAGATTACAGTAGCCTTCAGAAGCCTGCCTTTGTGCTTACAGGAGAACCTGATTTTGATTCCGGTCCTCCACAGGATGGGTTCGAATTTCTAAGGCGTATTAGGTAACCCCTCTGGATATTAATGAACTCACTTGAGTGAGTTGGTGGGTTTGGTTTTCTGCACCGTTTCTATGGTGGTTTAACTTTTGTTTGACCATTATTTGCAGGTGTCCCTTGCATATTTGGTGTTTTGACGTGTGAACATATGGATCAGGTCAATATTTTTTAATGTTAATTAAACAGTTGTTTATCATGCAATTTCCTCTTCTTTTCATGATTATTGTCATCAAATCTCACTATTCTAAATCTCATGGCTTGCTTTGGTAGTCTGTTTTCTGCGGTTTTCTGTCTTGCACTCAGCTGGGAGCTGTGGTTCTTTCAACATTGATCAGGTACGGGTGCTTCTGATTTTACTGTATTGCAAATTATTTAGTGTTGGATTCTTTATAGCTCAGACTATTCACATAACTATTCACATATTCTTAAATTTAATCTCCTTTCACAAATGTTTTTTGAGCAAAAAGTCTTCCATTAATGATAAGCTAAAGCATTACTAGTTCACTTCCTTTCAGAAAAAAATAAGACGTGTTGCCTTTTTTTAATTACTGCTTTAATGTTCTTGCAAATAAAATCTTTCTTTTAGTGTCTTCAAGTGACCTCAATACTTCACTTGCCACACATTTTCAACAAATTTTAAGTATGCTTAAGTTCCATTTTAACTTCACTATGTCACACCATTTTATAACTTCTTGCGATCTAGTCACCCGTTACATTTTTTTTTAAAGTTCATTTACTTCAATATCTTTGCGTACAAACTCTTTCTTTAGTGTGTTCATCTTGCAGCATAATTTTACTATTCCACAACTTTACATTCTCAAGTATTCGATCCTTCTATAGTTGATGTGGAAATTAGGTTCTAGTGATGTGGTAATTGGATATGGATTGAAGTGGTACTTGGGTTCTGAATTTAAGGGTTGACAATTAAAGTTGATGTAATTTTATGGGTTGATACCAATAGTGATAATGGAGATTAGGCTTGAATCTTGACAAGTGAAGTTGGAATTCTTGAACAATTAGAAAAGTTTTAGAAGTGAATGGAGTGATTCGAGGATTTAGAAAATTGGATATTGATGGAAGTGGTACTTGGGTTCTGAATTTAAGGGTTGACAATTAAAGGTGATGTGATTTTATGGATTGATGCCAATAATGCCATTGGAGATTAGGCTTGAATCTTGACAAAGTGAAGTTGGAATTTTTGGAAACATAGAAAAGTTTTAGGTTTGAATTGAGTGATTCAAGGATTTAGAAAGTTGGATATGGATTGAAGTGGTAATTGGGTTCTGAATTTAGGGCTGACAATTAAAGGTGATGTGATTTTGTGGATTGGTACCAATACTGCTAATGGAGATTAGGCTTGAATCTTGACTAGTGAAGTTGGAATTTTTGGACAGTTTGAAAAGTTTTTGGAGTGAGTTGAGTGATTCAAGGATTTAGAAAATTGGATATTGATGGAAGTGGTAATTGGGTTCTGAATTTAAAGGTTGACAATTAAAGGTGATGTGATTTTGTGTATACCAATAGTGCTAATGGAGATTAGGCTTGAATCTTGACAATTGAAATTGGAATTGTTGGACAGTTTAGAAAAGTTTTATGAGTGAATTGAGTGATTCAAAGATTTGGAAAATTGGATATTGATTGAAGTGGTAATTGGGTTCTGAATTTAAGGTTTGACAATTAAAGGTGATGTGATTTTATGGATTGATACCAATAGTGTTAATGGAGATTAGACTTGAATCTTGACAAGTGAAGTTGGAATTCTTGAACAATTAGAAAAGTTTTAGGAGTGAATGAAGTGATTCGAGGATTTAGAAAATTGGATATTGATGGAAGTGGTACTTGGGTTCTGAATTTAAGGGTTGACAATTAAAGGTGATGTGATTTTATGGATTGATGTCAATAGTGCTAATGGAGATTAGGATTGAATCTTGACAAGTGAATTTGGAATTTTTGGAAACATAGAAAAGTTTTAGGATTGAATTGAGCGATTCAAGAATTTAGAAAATTGAATATGGATTAAAGTGGTAATTGGGTTCTGAATTTAGGGCTGACAATTAAAGGTGATGTGATTTTATGGATTGATACCAATAGTGGTAATGGAGATTAGGTTTGAATTTTGACAAATGAAGTTGGAGTTTTTGTACAGGTTGAAAAGTTTTAGGAGTGAATTGAGTGATTCAAGTATTTAGAAAATTGAATATTGATGGAATTGGTAATTGAGTTCTGAATTTAAGGGTTGACAATTAAAGGTGATGTGATTTTATGGATTGATACCAATAGTGCTAATGGAGATTAGACTTGAATGTTGACAAATGAAATTGAAATTTTTGGACGGTTAGAAAAGTTTTAGGAGTGAATTGAGTGATTTAAAGAATTGGAAAATTGGATATTGATTGAAGTGGTACTTGGGTTCTGAATTTAAGGGTTGACAATTAAAGGTGATGTGATTTTATGGATTGATACGAATAGTGCTAATGGAGATTAGGCTTGAATCTTGACAAGTGAAGTTGAAATTGGGTATGTTGCATTAGAAGGTTAATATATTGGATTTCAAGGATGTCGAGATGATTGTGCATGTTGGGTAGTATTAGTGTGTATCATGAGGAATTAAATATCACCCCAACATTTTAAAACAATGGATATTTGCAACCTGCTGGCACGGACACGGATAAGGGATTTTGACGGAAAACATAAAGTAAGTAACTTCATTATCCTTGTCCTTTCATCTTTGTAAGGCTTCTCTCTCTGTTCTGTTGTTTAATCTGCCTCATTGTATAGGTTTGACTGACTGGATTGCTGTGTGTTGTATGCTTCGAGTCACGGTGTCATGGCTTTGCACATATGAATGTTTTTTTTCGGTAAACATGTGGTAAGTTGCATTATTCTCTTCTCTTTTAAGGCTGCTCTCTCTCCCCTCTCTCGTTTTGGTCCGTCTGTGTTATATGCTTCTTTGTGCTTATATACGTGATGAATAGTGCTAATATTACTTCTTATCTACTCTTCTTATGCTAGAGTGTAGACTGTTGAATCAACAGAGAGGTAGGCAGGCACGGGCCGCGTTTTGTGCGTATGGTGGTTTTGGGAGGTCGTGTTTTGTTGTTGGTAAGTCATTTCTTCCTTGTTTTCTGGACTTCCTTTCAAATTTTAGTCGGGGTCACTGGATGGATCTGCTGCAACTGGATAAGTTGTGTCTATTTCATTTTCCATGGACCCTGATTTATCTTGTTTGGGGGTATAGGGGATTCATTCATCTGTTGTTTTTAATCCTTCGCATTTTTTCTTTCTTTTTCACTCTTGTGTATGAAGGGGGGAAATAGGGACCACACTAGAAATTAAAACTCTGCTTGCTTGAACAAGATAAGTAGCAATGTTGGATGTTTCAGGGTTCTATATTTCTCACTCACACTCCACTGTGGCAAACATGAGTGAAGCATTCGCTGGTTGTCCTTATAAAGATGTTTGTCCTTACAACAGGCTGCATAGATCCTGAAGGAGAGTTCAATGAACTGAATGAGACGATGACAGTGATGAAGATTACAGTAGCCTTCAGAAGCCTGCCTTTGTGCTTATAGGAGAACCTGATTTTGATTCCGGTCCTCCACAGGATGGGTTCGAATTTCTAAGGCGTATTAGGTAACCCCTCTGGATATTAATGAACTCTCTTGAGTGAGTTGGTGGGTTTGGTTTTCTGCACCGTTTCTATGGTGGTTTAACTTTTGTTTGACCATTATTTGCAGGTGTCCCTTGCATATTTGGTGTTTTGACGTGTGAACATATGGATCAGGTCAATATTTTTTAATGTTAATTAAACAGTTGTTTATCATGCAATTTCCTCTTCTTTTCATGATTATTATCATCAAATCTCACAATTCTAAATCTCATGGCTTGCTTTGGTAGTCTGTTTTCTGCGGTTTTCTGTTTCGCACTCAGCTGGGAGTTGTGGTTCTTTCAACATTGATCAGGTACGGGTGCTTTTAATTTTACTGTATTGCTAATTATTTAGTGTTGGATTCTGTATAACTCAGACTATTTGCATATTCTTAAATGTGAAGACTATTGACATATTCTTAAATTTAATCTCCTTTCACAAATGTTTTTTGAGCAAAAGTCTTCCATTAATGATAAGCTAAAGCATTACTAGTTCACATCACTTCAGGAAAAAATAAGACGTGTTGCCTTTTTTAATTACTGCTTTAATGTTCTTGCAAATAAAATCTTTCTTTTAGTGTCTTCAAGTGACCTCAATACTTCACTTGCCACACATTTTCAACAAATTTTAAGTATGCTTAAGTTCCTTTTTAACTTCACTGTGTCACACCATTTTAATAACTTCTTGCGAACTAGTCACCTGTTACATTTTTTTTTAAAGTTCATTTACTTCAATATCTTTGCGTACAAACTCTTTCTTTAGTGTGTTCATCTTGCAACATAATTTTACTATTCCACAACTTTACATTCTCAAGTATTCGATCCTTCTATAGTTGATGTGGAAATTAGGTTCTAGTGACGTGGTAATTGGATATGGATTGAAGTGGTGCTTGGGTTCTGAATTTAAGGGTTGACAATTAAAGTTGGTGTAATTTTATGGGTTGATACCAATAGTGCTAATGGAGATTAAGCTTGAATCTTGACAATTGAAGTTGGAATTCTTGAACAATTAGAAAAGTTTTAGGAGTGAATGGAGTGATTCTAGGATTTAGAAAATTGGATATTGATGGAAGTGGTACTCGGGTTCTAAATTTAAGGGTTGACAATTAAAGGTGATGTGATTTTATGGATTGATGCCAATAATGCTAATGGAGATTAAGCTTGAATCTTGACAAGTGAAGTTGGAATTCTTGAACAGTTAGAAAAGTTTTAGGAGTGAATGGAGTGATTCGAGGATTTAGAAAATTGGATATTGATGGAAGTGGTACTTGGGCTCTGAATTTAAGGGTTGACAATTAAAGGTGATGTGATTTTATGGATTGATGCCAATAATGCCATTGGAAATTAGGCTTGAATCTTGACAAAGTGAAGTTGGAATTTTTGGAAACATAGAAAAGTTTTAGGTTTGAATTGAGTGATTCAAGGATTAGAAAGTTGGATATGGATTGAAGTGGTAATTGGGTTCTGAATTTAGGGCTGACAATTAAAGGTGATGTGATTTTGTGGATTGGTACCAACAGTGTTAATGGAGATTAGGTTTGAATATTGACAAGTGAAGTTGGAATTTATGGACAGTTTGAAAAGTTTTTGGAGTGAATTGAGTGATTCAAATATTTAGAAAATTGGATATTGATGGAAGTGGTAATTGGGTTTGAATTTAAAGGTTGACAATTAAAGGTGATGTGATTTTATGGATTGATACTAATAGTGCTAATGATTAGGCTTGAATCTTGACAAGTGAAATTAGAATTGTTGGACAGTTTAGAAAAGTTTTAGGAGTGAATTGAGTGATTCAAGGATTTGGAAAATTGAATATTGATTGAAGTGGTAATTGGGTTCTGAATTTAAGGGTTGACAATTAAAGGTGATGTGATTTTATGGATTGATACCAATAGTGCTAATGGAGATTAGAGTTGAATCTTGACAAGTGAAGTTGGAATTCTTGAACAATTAGAAAAGTTTTAGGAGTGAATGAAGTGATTCGAGGATTTAGAAAATTGAATATTGATGGAAGTGGTACTTGGGTTCTGAATTTAAGGTTGACAATTAAAGGTGATGTGATTTTATGGATTGATGCCAATAGTGCTAATGGAGATTAGGCTTGAATCTTGACAAGTGAAGTTGGAATTTTTTGAAACATAAAAAAGTTTTAGGATTGAATTGAGTGATTTAAGGATTTACAAAATTGGATATGGATTAAAGTGGTAATTGGGTTCTGAATTTAGGGATGACAATTAAAAGTGATGTGATTTTATGGATTGATACCAATAGTGGTAATGAGATTAGGCTTGAACATTGACATGTGAAGTTGAAATTTTTTTAGAGGTTGAAAAGTTTTAGGAGTGAATTGAGTGACTCAAGGATTTAGGAAATTAGAAAATTGGATATTGGTGGAAGTGGTAATTGAGTTCTGAATTTTGAGGGTTGACAATTAAAGGTGATGTGATTTTATGGATTGATACCAATAGTGCTAATGGAGATTAGGCTGACGAGTGAAATTTGAATTTTTGGAAAGTTTAGAAAAGTTTTAGGAGTGAATCGAGTAATTCAAGTATTTGGAAAATTGGATATTGATTGAAGTGGTAATTGGGTTCGGAATTTAAGGGTTGACAATTAAAGGTGATGTGATTTTATGAATTGATACCAATAGTGCTAATGGAGATTAGGCTTGAATCTTGACAAGTGAAATTGAAATTTTTGGACGGTTAGAAAAGTTTTAGGAGTTAATTGAGTGATTTAAGGAATTGGAAAATTGGATATTGACTGAAGTGGTACTTGGGTTCTGAATTTAAGGGTTGACAATTAAAGGTGATGTGATTTTATGGATTGATACGAATAGTGCTAATGGAGATTAGGTTTGAATGTTGACAAGTGAAGTTGAAATTGGGTATGTTGTATTAGAAGGTTAATATATTGGATTTCAAGGATGTCTAGATGATTGTGCATGTTGGATAGTATTAGTGTGTATCATGAGGAATTAAATATTCACCACAACATTTTAAGACAATGGAGATTTGCAACCTGCTGGCACGGGCACGGATAAGGGATTTTGATGGAAAACATGAAGTAACTTCATTATCCTTGTCCTTTCATCTTTTTAAGGCTTCTCTCTCTGTTCTGTTGTTTAAACTGCCTCATTGTATAGGTCTGACTGACTGGATTGCTGTGTTGTATGCTTCGGGTCACGATGTCATGGCTTTGCTCATATGAAGTTTTTTTTGGTAAACATGTAGTAGTAAGTTACATTATTCTCTTCTCGTTTAAGGCTGCTCTCTCTCCCTGTCTCTCATTTTGGTCCGTCTGTGTCATATGCTTCTTTGTGCTTATATACGTGATGAATAGTGCTAATATTACTTTTATCTACTCTTCTTATGCTAGAGTGTAGACTGTTGAATCAACTGAGAGGTAGGGACGGGCCACGTTTTATGCGTACGGTGTTTTTGGGAGGTCGTGTTTTGTTGTTGGTAAGTCATTTCTTCCTTGTTTTCTGGACTTCCTTTCAAATTTTAGTCGGGTTTCACTGGATGGATCTGCTGCAACTGGATAAGTTGTGTCTATTTCATTTTCCATGGACCCTGATTTATCTTGTTTGGGGGTATAGGGGATTCATTCATCTGTTGTTTTTAATCCTTGGCACTGAACATAATACATTGATGATATGACTTAACAAGTCATTTTGTGCAAATCGCTATAAGCTAATGGTCTTGTTGTTGTGTTTATGTTGCTAGTGTCTTCTCTGAAATGCTATGCATCGGTGCAATGGTGCTGTAGTTGCATATTACATAGTACAGAATGCACTATTGTAAACAAAACCCCCTCAAGCAGGTGAAACATGCTTACAAATCATCTACGTATGTTTTCTAATAGAAGGAAATGCACGCCTCAAAACTAACAGTTATAAATTGGTTAGAGTGCATTTAGTGGTCGTGTTGATATCAATTGGCAGCTTGATTTTGTTCCTTATTTTAGCATGTGCCATCAATGTTTAAGTTTTTCTTGCTGAATGTTCATTTTCCGGAACCACCCACTAGGTTGTCTGGGTACCCGGAAGCTTTGAAATTGGCATTGTTGTTGAGAAGCTTGGGAAGTCTCGGAAGTATCAAGCCATTGTGTGTATTGGAGTTGTGGTATGCTCTCTATTCACATATTCAATTGTCAGTTTGCTTTGTGGGTTTTTCGCTCAGTCTTGGTCCTGCAATGTGTTAATTATGTATTTATCCATGTCCACTGAGCTGAGTATATTCCTTTGTGTTTTATATATTATGTATTGGTTAGCTTGCTTTTACAGACATCTCTCTGATTTTGTCCTATAGGTTAGAGGCGATACAACCCACTATGATGCTGTGGCCAACTCAGGTGCCTCCGGAGTGCTATCAACTGGTATAAATTAAGGTAATACATCTATTGAATGGGTTTATGGAATACAGATTACTATTGCCAAATGAAATCATGTAAAGTTTACTCATTTCATCACTTCTCCAATCCAAAGGTAAGACATGTATTGAATTGGATATTGATGGAAGTGGTACTTGAGTTCTGAATTTAAGGGTTGACAATTAAAGGTGATGTGATTTTATGGATTGATGCCAATAGTGCTAATGTAGATTAGGCTTGAATCTTGACAAAGTGAAGTTGGAATTTTTGGAAACATAAAAAAGTTTTAGGATTGAATTGAGTGATTCAATGATTTAGAAAAATGGATATGGATTGAAGTGGTAATTGGGTTCTGAATTTAGAGCTGACAATTAAAGGTGCTGTGATTTTATGGATTAATACCAATAGTGTTAATGGAGATTAGGCTTGAATCTTGACAAGTGAAGTTGGAATTTTTGGACAGTTTGAAAAGTTTTAAGAGTGAATGGAGTGATTTGGGGATTTAGAAAATTGGATATTCATGGAAGTGGTACTTGGGTTCTGAATTTAATGGTTGACAATTAAAGGTGATGTGATTTTATGGATTGATGTCAATAGTGCTAATGGGGATTAGACTTGAATCATGACAAATTGAAGTTGGAATTTTTGGAAACATAGAAAAGTTTTAGGATTGAATTGAGTGATTCAATGATTTAGAAAATTGGATATGGATTAAAGTGGTAATTGGGTTCTGAATTTCGGGCTGACAATTAAAAGTGATGTGATTTTATGGATTGATACCAATAGTGCTAATGGAGATTAGGTTTGAATCTTGACAAGTGAAGTTGGAATTTTTGGACAGTTTGAAAAATTTTAGGAGTGAATCGAGTGATTCTAGGATTTTGAAAATTGGATATTGATGGAAGTGGTAATTGGGTTCTGAATTTAAGGGTTGACAATTAAAGGTGATGTGATTTTATGGATTGATACCAATAGTGCTAATGTATATTAGGCTTGAATCTTGACAAGTGAAATTGGAATTTTTGGACTGTTTAGAAAAGTTTTAGGAGTGAATTGAGTGATTCAAGGATTTGGAAAATTGGATATTGATTGAAGTGGTAATTGGGTTCTGAATTTAAGGGTTGGTAATTAAAGGTGATGTGATTTTATGGATTGATACCAATAGTGCTAATGGAGATTAGTCTTCAATCTTGACAAGTGAAATTGGAATTTCTGGACAGTTTAGAAAAGTTTTAGGAGTGAATTGAGTGATTCAAGGATTTGGAAAATTGAATATTGATTGAAGTGGTAATTGGGTTCTGAATTTAAGGGTTGACAATTAAAGGTGATGTGATTTTATGGATTGATACCAATAGTGCTAATGGAGATTAGGCTTGAATCTTGACAAGTGAAATTGGAATTTTTGGACAGTTAGAAAAGTTTTTGGAGTGAATTGAGTGATTCGAGGATTTAGAAAATTGGATATCGATGGAAGTGGTATTTGGGTTCTGAATTTAAATGTTGACAATTAAAGTTGATGTGATTTTATTGATTGATACCAATAGTGCTAATGGAGATTAGTCTTGAATCTTGACAAGTGAATTTGAAATTGGATATGTTGCATTAGAAGGTTAATATATTGGATTTCAAGGATGTCTAGATGATTGTGCATGTTGGGTAGTATTAGTGTGTATCATGAGGAATTAAATAATCACCACAACATTTTAAAACAAAGGAAATTTGCAACCTGCTGGCACGGGCACGAATAAGGGATTTTGATGGAAAACATGAAGTAAGTAACTTCATTATCCTTGTCCTATTATCTTTTTAAGGTTTCCCTCTCTGTTCTGTTGTTTAAACTGCCTCATTGTATAGATCTGACTGACTGGATTGCTGTGTGTTGTATGCTTCGGGTCACGGTGTCCTGGCTTTGCACAGATGAAGGTTTTTTTTTGGTAAACATGTAGTAGTAAGTTGCATTATTTTCTTCTCTTTAAGGCTGCTCTCTCTCCCTCTCTCTTGTTTTGGTCCGTCTGTGTTATATGCTTCTTTGTGCTTATATACGTGATGAATAATGCTAATATTACTTCTTATCTACTCTTCTTATGCTACAGTGTAGACTGTTGAATCAACAGAGAGGTAGGCTCGGGCCGCGTTTTGTGCGTACGGTGGTTTTGCGAGGTCGTGTTTTGTTGTTGGTAAGTCATTTCTTTCTTGTTTTCTGGAATTCCTTTCAAATTTTAGTCGGGTTTCACTGGATCTGCTGAAACTGGATAAGTTGTGACTATTTCATTTTCCATGGACCCTGATTTATCTTTTTTGGGGTATAGGGGATTCATTCATCTGTTGTTTTTAATCCTTCGCACTCAATATAAATACATTGATGATATGACTTAACAAGTTATTTTGTGCACATTGCTATAAGCTAATGGTCTTGTTGCTGTGTTTATGTTGGTAGTGTCTTCTCTGAAATGCTATGCATCGGAGCAATGGTGTTGTAATTGCATATTACATAGTACAAAATGCACTATTGTAAACAAAACCTGCTCAAGAAGGTGAAACATGCTTACAAATCATCTACTTATGTTTTCTAATAGAAGGAAATGCACGCTTGAAAACTAACAGTTATGAAATTGGTTAGAGTGCATTTAGTGGTCGTGTTGATATCAATTGGCAGCTTGATTTTTTTCCTTATTTTAACATGTGCCATCAATGTTTAAGTTTTTCTTGCTGAATGTTCATTTTCCGGAACCACCCACTAGGTTTTCTGGGTACCCGGAAGCTTCGAAATTGGTATTGTTGTTGAGAAGCTTGGGAATTCTCGGAAGTATCAAGCCATTGTGTGTATTGGAGTTGTGGTATGCTCTCTATTCACATATTCAATTGTCAGTTTGCTTTGTGGGTTTTTCGCTCAGCCTCGTCCTGCAATGTGTTCATTATGTATTTATCCATGTCCACTGAGGTGAGTATATTCCTTTGTGTTTTATATATTATATATTGGTTAGCTTGATTTTTCAGGCATCTCTCTGATTTTGTCCTATAGGTTAGATGCCATACAACCCACTATGATGTTGTGGCCAACTCAGGTGCCTCCGGAGTATAAATTAAGGTAAGACATCTATTGAATGGGTTGCTTTGGTAGTCTGTTTTCTGCGGTTTTCTCTTTCGCACTCAGCTGGGAGCTGTGGTTCTTTCAACATTGATCAGGTACGGGTGCTTCTGATTTTACTTTATTGCAAATTATTTAGTGTTGCATTCTGTATAGCTCAGACTATTTGCATATTCTTAAATGTGAAGACTATTCACATATTCTTAAATTTAATCTACTTTCACAAATGTTTTTTGAGCAAAACGTCTTCCATTAATGATAAGCTAAAGCATTACTAGTTCACATCCCTTTAGAAAAAAATAAGACGTGTTGCCTTTTTAAATTACTGCTTTAATGTCTTTGCAAATAAAATCTTTCTTTTATTGTCTTCAAGTGACATCAATACTTCACTTACCACACATTTTCAACAAATTTTAAGTATGTTTAAGTTCCTTTTTAACTTCACTATGTCACACCATTTTAATAACTTCTTGCGAACTAGTCACCCATTACCATTTTTGTTAAAGTTAATTTACTTCAATATCTTTGCGTACAAACTCTTTCTTTACGGTCAATCGGAGCTGTAAGCTCCGTTCAGAACGGAGCTGTGTAGCTCTGTTCAGATCGGAGCTTTACAGCTCCGATCTAGTAGTCGGAGCTTTAAAGCTCCGACTTGATCGGAGCTGTACAGCTCCGGCCGGCGAGCTGTACAGCTCCGTCCGGCGAGCTCTCTTTTTTATTTTTTTTTATTTTTTGAAAATTTTTGTGGGTTAATTTTAAGATATAAAATTATTAGGGTTCAGTTTGCAATAATATTTGAGGCAATTTTGAAATTGAAAAAAGTTATATGTCTTATGTTGAATTAATAATTGTCAAATTGGTGAAATTAAAAAGATTTGAGGCAAATGTGTAATAAATGAAAATTGGAGCTGTTTGGTCACGGTCAAAGTTGAATATTTGACCAAGGGTAAAAATGTATTTTCATTGATTTAGTTCGCCAAAAGTCAAGATCGTGGGTCTGCATGTAATTAAATCGACTAGTGAGGGAGGTGGATGTAATTGTTTGACTAACGATGGTCTATCTGTAATAAAAAGGACTAGCAAGGGTACTATATGTAAGAAGCACCGGGGGAATATTTTGTCAATAGAAAGTCAAAAGCAGTTTTAAAGAAGGGAAAGGGGGGGGGGACTTTATATGAAATTAAAGCTCGTGTTTGTTAGCAACATGGATGGCAAATTTGGTATGCTAGGAAGGAACAATGTTAGAATCAGTTCTAGTAGTGGGCATGTTTTTGAGAGACTAAAGTTTGGTGATGGTATCTCCTTATTATCATACAATGTGTTCACTTTAGGATAGCTAGAATGTTTTACTATTTGGTAGTATTATTTAAGTTTAGGTTGTTGATTCTCTAAAAGAGCATGGTTGTATTTGTTATTGAGAGTGGATTTTCTTGGGTTTTGTTGAATTTTAATCGGTGGTGGTCTTTGTTCAGTTCTTTTGATCGTCGCATTCGAATTGTTGGTTGCATGCTGTTTGCTTGATCGTAGTATCAAATATGAACCAGAAAATTGCCTTCCAGATTTTAAACACTATGTTATTATGATGTCTTTTCATGGTCTTGTAATAATATAAATTATGCAACTATTGAAAGATGCCAGTAGTTGTCTTCCCCTATCGTTAATAAAGCTTCTCACTTGTCACAACACTCTTGAACAACCACAAAACATTACTGTTACACAACTTAACAAAGTATACTATTTCTTATCTTTTAAGAAACCTTTCTAAGTATGCTCTATGTAGGACAGCAGGTGCTGATACAAGTTTTGAAGTTTGAGGAGGGGGGTGGGGTTGAAATTATTTATTTCGGAAGTTCAGTGGTTTAAATTATGAAAAAGAAACAAAATCTTTTTAAAACTTTTGGGATATCGAAACATGCCCACCCTGGCTCTATGTGGTCGCTCTTAACGAATCAATATTGGGATATCGAAACAATAACGATAAAAACATTGCAAATTATATCATTTATCTAGATCCTTGATCATAACTATTTCTTAAAATATAATTTTCCAAACTCACTGCATTGATCGAGTATAGATCTTCAAAATTGGCTCTCTAGTTTTGAACACCTCTTTCTATTACCATTTGGTGTTTGAATTTGTTATCTTCTATTGATGATTAGTATGGTGCCTTCCAAATCTGAAATCTCTGAAACACTTGATTGTTATTATGCTATAGTATGTCTTTTCATGGAGTGGTTTTTTCATGCTCTTTTAATAAAATTAATTTTGGAGTCATTGAATGATGCCAGTAGCTGCTTTCCTCAATCAATAACAAAGCCTTTCATGTCACAAAACTCTTGAACAATAACAAATATTTTAAGTATTCGATCTTTGTTAACATGAAAAGTTAAAAGTTATTCGTTCATACCATTTCAACTGGCCAAAGTCTAGGAAGAGTTCAGCCTTTCCTATATGATGAATGGAGAGGTCTGGTTTTTAGCTTACCTTGTTTGTTCGGCTGGTCATACCAGACCATACACGGTATGATTTTAAGAGGTTATGGTGTGGTATTATAAATTGTTAGCATTGAAAGTTTCCATTATGAATTTAATGTCATTCGGTGTGCTTTTAATAGATGATGTGGTGGTTTTAAGAATCTACATATATGATTTTAAGATGGCTTGTTATAGCTTTAATTACGAGACAATTTAAAATCATTCACAAATATAAAAAAAAAATCACTATTAAACAAGTCTAAAAGATTGAGGATTGTCATTAAAATATCGGTCAACAAGTTTAGAGTAAGCTAAATGTAACATTTTAGTAATTAAAATGTTGAAACATTCAATGCTTTTTTCAAATAAATATGATGGTGAACTTTTGCTGCTTGCCTTTTCTTCATGAAGCTCAGCACCTGCTTAAAATCATAATAACTCTCGTTAAAACCCCAACAATGAAACTTATAACCACACCATGTCCTCTTAAAATTGTATAATGGACAAATCCAACACAATAGCGTTATATATTTCTTAAAACCACAACAATAGGAATTAAAACCACACCAAAGTCTCTTAGAATTACACAACAAACATGCAATGATGCTTAGAACATTAACATTAGTTCTTAAAACCAAAATAAAGATACTTAGAATTATACCGTGTCCTGTTAAACCCATATAATGGAGAAACCCAACGCCGTAGCATTACATATTTCTTAAAATCACAAGAACAATAAACGAAAATCTCTTAAAATAAACAACCATAGCATGTAACTGAAACTAAGTATACATCAAGGATGTTTAGAACCTTAATAATATTTATTAAAACCACTACAAAGATACTTATACTGGACCGTACCCTTACAACTATCCAACTAAACCACATCAACAATATAATTTTTTAAAAACACAACAAAAGTAATTAAAACCCCAACAACAGTAATTAAAACCACACTAAAATCTAACAATCACTACTATTAACATATGATTTGAAACTCGTATATAAATCTCAACCTAAACCCTAGGTTAATGAGACACTCTTACAAGTCACAACAAACTAATCATAATTCATGAAAATGGTAGCTAATCCATATCCAAAACATTTGGATAAGCTATTTCTACACAAATAAAATTAATCAATCAAATTTAAGAAATCAATGAATTAGCTCCAATTTGAAGTTATAAAATTTTTGGAGGAGATTGGTGGAGTAAATGTGAAGCAGAGAAACAATGACTTGTTGTTTAATTTTGATATGATTGACTCATAATCGGTGAATGAATGAAGGAATGTGTGAGTTGCGGTGGAGAGGGAGGTGGATATGGAGGAAGGGCGGTAGGATTGGCGGAGTTTTTTTTTTCTGAATCGGTTTTTAGAGAGAGAAAGTAGAGAAATGTGCTTTTTGGGATCTGACTTTTAGAGGGAAGCGCGGTGTTCTTTTCTATATATAATATTATGATCTGTCTTGTTGTTTTCTATGTCGTCTGACCCCATTTAAAAACACTTTCCTACTATATAAGAAATATCTACCTCTCTATATACTTACTCTTTCAACAAGGTCTCATGTTTCTACTCTTCTCTATCTTCTTGAAAAGTTAGGCCCTCATTATTGTCTCTCGGAACTTAGCATAAAACTTATTTCCCTAGATTGTTGATCAGAGTAATTATTTTCTTTAACATAATTTGTTGAACTCACCTTCATTCACTGTGAACTAATGTTCACAATTGGCCGTCTAATATAAAATAATTTAATGTGTCTGTTAATTGTATTTTCAATTACGAAACAGTACCAATTACATCAAGGTCCATGAACTTGACTTTTTGCAAATTAATTCATGGAAATGACTATTTTACCCTTGTGAGAAAATCATATTTTTCTCTCTCCCTAACAACTCCAACTTCTGTTTATTATATAGTAGCCCTAATATTTTCTATTTTATAAAATGTGGCACTAATCAGTATAGAATTAAGTCAGATAATTTATCTAACTTTCAAATTGACCTAAAAATTTAGGGTCAATTGCATATGATACCCCTCTTGATGTTTTTAATTACATCTAGCCCCCTCTTAGTCCGAACATTGCATCCACTACTCTTACTAGATGAAATTAATTACATCTAGACCCACGACTTTGACTTTTCGCGAACTAATTCATTCAAAGTACTATTTTGCCCTTGGTCAATTATCGGATTTTTTGGTTGACCAAACAACTTAAGCAGGTGTGGACCTTGATGTAAATTAATTTGAATTTGTAGGTGTTAAATGTAATAGATAAGTTCAAAATTATTAAAAAAAAAAAAATAATAAAAAAAAAAAGAAAGTAAAAAAACAGTAACAACTCCGATCTGGAGCTGTTACAACTCCAGATCGGAGCCGTAAATACCTTCGATTTGGGGCTATTTAAACAGTCCAAAATCGGAGCTATTTCCAGCTCCAATTTGGAGCCTTGCAGCCCCAGATCGGAGTTGTAACGGCTCAACAGCCCCAAATCGGAGCTATTTACAGCTCCGATTTGGGGCTGTTAAACAGCTCCGATCTGATTTGTGGCTGTTTAACAGCGCCGAATCGGAGCTGTAACAGCTCCGATTTGGGGTTGTTTAACAGTGCCGAATCGGAGTTGCAACAGCTCCGATTTGGGGTTGTTCAACAGCTCCAAATCGGAGCTGTTACAGCTCCGATTTGGATCCTTACATCCCCAAATCGGAGCTGTAAATAGCTCCGACGCCGGAGCTGTTGCATAATTATTCCGGTACCGGATATTGGAGATGAAGAAGAAGATGAACAAAAGAAAAAAAAACGAAATAGAAAAATAAAAAGTAATGAAAAGGAGTTAAGGCTGTGTTTGGTTATCAAGCAATGAATAGTGACTTATTCCTTGGTCAACAAAAAAATGGGCTCGTGGACCTGGATGTAATTCTGGGACTAAGAGGGTTGTATATGCAAAGTGGTGTGCCAAGAGGGGTACCATATGATATTTACCCAAAAATTTACTTTAAATTAACCCCAGCAAAACTTTAAACTTCAAACAGGTTCATTTTTTTATTTCAAATAATCACTAGGACCATTCCTTACAGCATCCCATTATTGCTTGTTTGATTCCGAGGCACAACCCCATCAAATGTTCTATGTCCATGTTAGACTCCGCGATTTTGGATAGACGAATTTACACGTTCGTTCAGGCGCCACTCACCTCTATTCCATGCTCATATCCATTGTTAAAGGATTGATAATCAAAACATAACCATGTAGTAAGTATGTGCACCTTTGGAGTACCATATATTAATATATATACTCTGGTGATGTGAACGCAAAAAAAAGACAAATACATGCTTGTTGGCTAATTAAAGGCGGGGGAGTGCCTACATGTTTGATGATGCAATTCTAAGTAGTATATAACAATATATACAATAAATCATAAATAAATAAAGGAGGTTCGACAATTATTTGGTGATGTTAATCGTCCTCCGTCATCCTATGTAGTTGAGCAAAATAAGCCACTAACCTAATAAAACAGCCAAAGTTCAAGAATTGGAATTGAAAAAGAAAACAAAATACGTAATGATAAATTTTTTTAATTTTTTTTTTCGTGTTTGTTGGAGTTAAAACTTTCAAAAGTTTCCCTAGAACATTTGCAATAATGTTCTGTGTCACATTCATGTTTCTCATGCCATTGTCATTTTCATTTTTTTTTTTTTTTGAATCGGCTAAATTTTTTATTCCACACTCCGATTATAATAAATACTCGTAATTATACAACCATTACCGTTATAAAACTCCAAACCGTAGACAAGGGGAATAAATACAAAGCAAGAACGAAAAGCCTCTCAAGGCACCGAGTAATCTATCTCTAGACTAGCAACAGAGCATCACAAACTGTCCAAAAAGACCAACTTTCTAGAGAAAATCTTCCACTCTAATCCAGTTGAAGACAAAACAGTGGAGCAATAGCATACACGGCGTGGGCCAAGCTAGAGAAGATGAGAAAGCTCAACAGCACTGACACAATGGCATAGGCAGAGGCGAAAGAGACCAAATCGAGACTACACGAGATCACAACAAGGAACAAAGGTAACCATAGAGCAACAAAACCACACTCCTACTCGATAGGCTCATGCGATCACACTCCTACACCCTATACCGGAAAGTGAACTTAAAACGAGCGACTTTAAGGTAGGAACATATGAAGCTTCATCAAACGCCAAGGTTCATCCTTGTTAATGCGGGATGATTACGACTATATTATCTCTACCCCTCCTCTTAAGTTCACACAACCGGTAAGTGGCAAGCAATTTAAGGCCATGCCAACATGAACCTATCAAGCAAGTCAACGGTGCTCTAAATTTATTAGGCGTGTCTCTATTGGTTTAGACTGATTAACCTATAAAAATTCACAAGAGAGAGGAGCATTTCCTCTTGGTCACAGATTCAAATCACAAGAGATAAAATTTGTGACTATGCCACTTTGGGACAGAGCATGTCGCTCTTGTGCGATTTAACTTGGTTCCGGTGGTTTGCAAGCTATTACGTGAGCCCGTGAGATTTATCATGTATGTACCCGATGGGTAGAGGCTGCGAATTATGTTGATACACAATCTTGCGATCCTTCAAGTTATGCCTTTACTTGCTCTTATGCACCGTCAATAATTCTATTAGAATGCTTTTCATAATTAGTAACGTATACACAATTAGCCTCACAACTTGCTCAGAGTTCTTGTTCACCGAGATCGAAGTTCAAGCATTCCTCCCCCTACAAATATCACATCGTCTCTCAGATCCTTCATTTCCTCAACTTCGTTGCCATCCATAACAAACATATGAGAACTCACCTCACCAACAATGGTATTAATGAATTCAACTGTATCGCAACATGCCAATATTAATAATCGGCCAAATAATAATGATACGAGCCTCGTTACTTTTCTAGTTGATCAGATCAATTTTACACGAATCTCCTTATCCATCACCAATCTAAATTGCATTTTTGGTCTTTTAAGTCCATGCCCCCCGCGATTTTGGTCGAATCCTTAATTTAGGTCCTGAATTTAGGTGTTGCGTGTCCTTCCTTTCGCAGTTTCATGATTTTGGTATCACCAGGTCTCCATAAGGCCATTCGACTTTGATCATACTTTGCGCCTTTCCATAATGTGAAATCAGAGGGCATAGTCAACGGGTTAGATGATAGAGTTGCCTTTAGAGCATAGGTAAATTCTTTTTTATGATACGACAAGTTTAAAAATTAAAGATGACTACATATTGTTTTATTTTGTAAAATAGCATGTTGAAGTTTGATATCCCCTGTTGATCCATAAAAAACAAGAGTAGTTCTCGGTTTTCATTGAAAGTGGCCAAGGGGAGTTGACGCGTCCAGTCGAAATTATTATAGAGGAGCAAACGCAACGACGAGTAGAGAATTTTTTTACAAATTGGAATTTTCTTGTTATGATGTCAAGAAGCTCCGGTGGAAGATCATAGCAATTCCTATTCCTAGATGTAACCATTGTTTTCTCTGTCTCTACAATTGTTTTGTTTGATGATTCTAATAAGTCGAAAGTAATCTGTCTTCTGTCATTAACTATTACTAAATCACACCGAACACAAATTACCATATTAATTCTAAACGAGATTCTTGGTAGACAAGGAAATTTTTTAATAGAACAATATACTCATCCGTCCCAGAGCAGTTGCACCATTTGCTTTTGGGCACATAAAATAAGGAGAAGAGTTAAATATTGAGTTATATTGATAGTGGAGGTTGCTTTTACTTTACTGGTCATTTGTGTCCACTCAAATTTGTTGATGAAATATAAAATTATTATGGGACGGAGGGAGTATATACATTTTATTAGTAGTTCAACGATGACTTAAATAACGAAGGCGTTTGTAGTCCAACGGTTAGGATAATTGCCTTCCAAGCAATAGACCCGGGTTCGACTCCCGGCAAACGCACAGATTGTTGTTCTTTTTTGTTCCTGAATAAATTTATGTTTTGTTACAGAGTTTTCTCATGATTTGCAAAATTAGCAAAGTTACAAATTCTAGGTCATGAGCCACAATGGTGGATTGTTACAAGAAGATTTGCGCACACGCACAGATTGTTGTTCTTTTTTGTTCATGAATAAATTTATATTTTGTTATAGAGTTTTAATTACAAATTAGTGTCAATCCTAATAGTTTATATCAAATAAGTAAGTGATACGTGGAAAACTTCCTACAAATTAGTGTATATATATGTGTGGACTAATTTAACCCTACCTAATTAGTTGAAATTCAATTAATCTGTAAAACTAGACTCCAAATTCTTAATTAATTAGTTACATGATAATTACATGCATCAGAATATCAGAATGTTTTTAATTATCTATTAGATGACATTGATCACTTCTTATATACAAGTGTTCATGTATCTTAATCAGCAGTACTGTTTACATGTATATGACTTGTGTATATGACTTGAGTTTCTGTATAAAATAAAACTGTAGCTTTGACAGAAATTCAACCACAACATTCTCAGTACTTAAGTCAATATATCTCAGACGCAAAGTTAAAACAGAGAACGCAGACATGTGAAGTAAGATTAGGCCACAATAGCCTCCCATACATGAAACTCAAGTTAGGCCTTACACTAATAATTGAGCTAAAAATTCACTCCAGAATTCGAAATCAGTTTACCAGGATATATTATCCAGTCATAGTCATAAATATTGACAAAATTGATCATGAAGAAAAATGAAATGGAACTGGCTGAACTTTTGAAACATCTTGCGTACAATGTCTGTTAAAAATTCCTGTGTACTCTATTACAGCAGCATCTGACAGATTGAAACCTATCATTTGCCATAATTTGTAAACTTACACATGATTAAATGTTGTTGGAAAATAATTATCAGGGATCACTGTCCAAGCGTTTGCTCGTCTCCTGATATAGAACTTGTGTACATCCCCCTTCTAGCCTTCCATGTCTATTCCAATACACAACTTTCCCAATGCTAGACTTAGGTTAGAAAACAAAATCATTAATCACGTAAAAGAACGAACAACTAGCTGGTGTAAAAGATCAATTGTAACAGGCACAGAATCTTAGCTAGGCAGCTTCCTGAGTGAAGCACCAGAGTTGGTGGTTGTCTTGGTTTACTCTAAAATGACAGATAGATAGATCTAAATATGCTCACAATTGCATAACATATACAAAAGAAGCAGTTAGATATACACCAAAGCCAATAATACACAACCACCATGATGTTCTAAAATAATAAGCTGCATGTACAACATCCATATTTATTCAGACAATTTGTTTCTTCATCAGCAATTATAACCATGAAAGACCAAATAATGCAAATTGAGGTACCAACACAATTCATGTCCCCGAAAAGTACTGTCTAATTTTTGTACCGTACTTCATTATCTAGACATCAAATCATAGTATAGATAAACAAAAATTTATGACAATTATTGCTGTAACAGAATCTTGAAAGATCAAAGAATTTAGCTGGCATGCCTCCCAACTGCCCTGCCTATCTTGAACTTCTACAATTTTGTCATTTCATTCGACTAATTAAGTGTTTAAGGCCAATAATACTTCAAATTCTCAGCCTATATAAGCAGTAAGCTCTCCTTGTTCATTGTCATCATCCAGAAGTCTCACAGCAATTCCACAATCAAGAACAAAAAAAATCGAGAACTATTCTGAAATATCATTTATTCAACAGTATGAGGAACGGTGTAAATGCTTGCTCAGGTAACGGTGCAGGATTCAACAAGAACTTGAAGAGGAGAAGGCAGATTCCTCAGAGAGGGCAGATTAAGAACAAGATAGCAGCCAAAGCTTTTCAGTCACTTGTTTCTGTAATTTCTTCGTCCTCGGCTCAGTATCTGAATTCACCTAGGAAGAAATCGCAATATTGATGAGTTGCATTTTGTATTCAAGTAGTACCATTTTCTGTCTTTTAACCAATTTTGGTGGCAGAAATGTGTTATTCTTTGTATATCGAATTCTTCTATGATAGAAAACATTATTCGCGTTCCATTTATTCTAACAGTTCTGAATCAGTAAATATAAAGGGCTCGTCGTTATCTGGAAAATCAGCATATGCCAGGTTATATACAGGGCAATCTAGACTAAAGATGATACTTTGTTTACTAATGGAAAAGCAGTAAAAGTGTCAAAGAATCAATACTTGTTTTACAGGTCAAGTCAGATATATTCATATATTACAAGCAAGCAAAGAAACCATGATACTTTTTCCTATGAACAAAGCAACTAACAAAGTAACATACCTTTCCCCCATCAACTTATGATATCATTCTAAAATCGAATCCATTTACGGTCTATATGTGTAATTTCACCTACTGCAAACCTCTTCGTAATGGCATCACTGATGGGATCGATCAGTGCTGCTTTAGGGAAGAACTTGTTACCAAAAATGCCAGCAAAACCTATTCTGCTAGTGAATAGGCCTTTTCAGTTTAAGAAAGCAGAATTTTCGACGCTGCCCCAGCTGATTCACAAGAAGACTGTTCTCATAGACAGAAAACCTCTGAAACTCTTTGTGGTCCAGTCCAGTAATTCAGACATTGATACGGGTTCAACTTCTCCTGCTCACACGATAATGCGGTTTTACTCTGCCATCAATGAGAAGAAAACGAGACAACTGGCAGATTTCATAGCAGAAGATTGTTTATTTGAAGACTACTCGTTTCCTATTCCGTTCCAAGGGAGAAAGGTACATTTACTTTGATCATATATAGGAATTTCGAAATATATGTCATATCGCTAAACTTCTTTCCTGTATTATACAGGAAACTATGCATTTCCTGGAGCAACTGACTTCATGCATGGGTCGAAATATGCAGTTCAATGTTGAAGATATATGCGAAGGGAATGATTACACTGCTGCAGTCAGTTGGCATTTAGGTAAATATCTATCAGCCTAGACCTACCAAGTAATTCACTGATCATATTGGTAAAACTTCTATCTGCAATTACAGATTGGAACACGATACAGGTCCCGTTCACCAGAGGATGCAGCTACTTTTCCCTATCATTTGATGGAGATAAACTTGTCATCAAGTAAGCAAGAAAGGAATAATTCTGATTCAGTAATTATCAGATGGTTTTGTTTTAAAATTCTCTGTCAACGTCATGCAGCAAAGCTCGAATTCTCATCGAATCACCTATCAAACTAGGAGGTGCAGCATTGGTACTTATCAAAGTCCTCTTTTACATTTACGCCTGGTAAACAAACAAATAAGAAGGTCTTTCTTCGAGAGAACTCCAGCGTGCAGTTCAGCCAATTTGCATTCAAGCGCTTTAATTTGCATTCAATGTTCACATAATACACAGAAAGCATATACTCATTATGCATTCTGCCATTTAAGTGTATATGCAACATGTTAAGTTAGTTCTTGAAAACTTAATTAACAATCCCACAACTTGAGGCCTTATTAACTCGAGAACACATCTAAGATAACATTCTTACTGGCTCAATGCAAGTGCAGAACAAAAGTAGACAAGAATTCATACGTTACGTACATTTAAAGTACAACAACTCTATCAACACACGATTGATGTTTCTTGCTTTTCAATGCATCAGACGATATTCAAGATCATGACTTCACTATTTGATGCATTCCCAGCTGCAACAGAGTGTATGCCGAGTTTCCTCAGGCTTGAACACTTAAATATATCTTGAATTTCGTATGCAAAGCTGGATGACTAAAACTGTGATGCTTGTGCAGGGTTCTTGAAGAGTCCTCATGTGATATTTCAGCTACTGCTCAAGGCCTACAAGATAGTTATACAGCCAATACTAAGCCCATTTCTGGGATGGTACATCAAACTGTTCAATGTTGTAACCTGCATAATCAGTTTCTCCCTCAATATAGTTTACTATCTCGCCAAAATCTTCAACATGTAACATCTTTGCAACAGCAAACAAGTGAAGATTTGGCCAGATAACTCTATCAACACAGTGAACTCATCATTAATTATATTGGCAGTCACAACTATGTGCAGCCATTTTGTATAGAGCTAGCTAGAGAATGAACATTTGATGTATGCAAATGTAGCCCGCAGTAGAGATGGCAAATTGGCCATTTGTTATTTGTACCTGATTTTGTCCCACCCGATAATGTTCGCGGACTGGCATTTGCCTATATGATAATCCCATAGATTGGGCCTGATATTTTGACCCGGCAAACCCGATCCACCTTCATGTACAGGAGCAAAGCTAGAAAATTTTTATCATCCCGTGCTATTAGATATAATTAAATAAAGGAAAAATTAAGTAAGATCAAGTCTTTTGGGTGACTATCTATGCGAAAAAAAGAAAAAGAAGTTCATTAAACAAAAGCATATATGCATTATTTAGGGAAAATAGTATATTTTATTAACAATGACGTTTTAAGATTTATGTTTTTTAATATAGAAAAGCTATATTATGTGTTTTTTAAGTCAAGCTAGACTAGACTTTAGATAAAATCATATGATTAGAGGTAAAATAAAAGATTTGAACTTTAAATGCACCTGTGCTACATAAAAAAAGCTTCATATTTTCTACATATAATATTTAAGGTTTGTGAATTTCAACCTGTGCTTCAATCTGTTTCTCGGGTTGAGTCTATGGGGTGCATTACTAATGCACTTTGTGTATAGTTTGTTTGTATCTTTCTTATCCAGTAATAAATTTTCCTTTTCCAAAAAAAACCTGTGCTACAAAACGGATTACTTTTTACGATGACACGTAGTTGGTAATTGGTATAAATGCACATGATGAACAATCAAACATAGTAGTAAACATTCGGTGAAGTCCAAAAGAATAATGTAGAAATTGTCGGATTGCATATATAGGTTCCAAGTTAGTCAGCACTCAGCACCCACCAACTAGACAATAGCGCGCCCGTGAATGGAGATTATTATGTTAGTTAATCAAATAAAGGAGCGACTCAGTCACGGGTACTATCTATTAGCTAGCATTCGCTGCTCCAAGCCAAAAATGCTTTCCAGGACCCATCCATCTAACCACAAAATTCCACTGTTCCTCCATCACCACCACCACGAATCCACGATCCACTTCCATAATCAGCAACCACAAATCCACTACTACATTCTTACAGTATGTATAAACTTATTGGTTTTGGTGCAGTTGGACACAAGTTCAGCTGTTCAGGAGTTGAGTGGATTAGTAGCTAGGGAAGTTAAAAGGTGTATTTTTTTTATTTTTTTTTTCTGAATCAAGAGCACAAATGGATTTTGGCCGAGAACGAACGTGTAAAATTCAATCTCCGCAAGAGATAGTGACATCCAACCAATCAATAGTTAGGTTCAATTGGAAATCCTAAACTCCACTAATTCACTATTTTAATGGGAATTTCCATCTTCCCATTTACATTTAGCAATAAAGGTAGTTGGAAAATAATATATATACTGGAAACTTGATTATTATTCTCATTTGGAATCATGGAAGATGCAATACGCCAAAGGGCATGAAAACAGTTTATTGCCATTTCTTCACTTTTTCATCTCACCCATCATCCACGTTTCCCCTCTAAAGCAAACGGCCACATTTAAAACAAAATAAAAAAATAAAAGAAAATACCTACACTTCTTACATAATCGTGACTAGTCACGTTCACAACTTCACATAATCACATCCTATATAAATAAAACCATATGACATTTCCCAACAACAACAACAAATCAATGGCTCAGGTAAAATCAAAACATTCTCATTTCCTTTCCTCTTTTTCAACACAACTAATCTATTATTCTAATTCTAATAACAACATTTTGGTGCAAACACTTAGGTTATACAACACCTCCTTGTTCTCCTTGCTGCCACGATTCTGCTGAGATTAGACACCGTTCACAGTCTGCATTCTAACCACTGGGAACGTGTTGACTACAGCGCCATCAGTTGCAGGGCTCACACTGCTTCCCTAACCGACTTCGGAGGCATTGGAGATGGAACCACATCGAACACAAAAGCGTTCCAGACGGCCATTGATCACCTCAGCCAATTTGGACCCTATGGTGGATCGATGTTGTACGTTCCACCGGGGAAGTGGTTGACTGGTAGTTTCAACCTCACCAGCCATTTTACGCTCTATCTACACAAAGATGCTGTTCTTCTTGCTACTCAGGTCAGGTTCAACAACAATAATAGTTCATTGATTTCGCCTAGTTTTCTTCATTTCAGTTACATGTCCCTTTCTTTTCCTAACAGTTAATGTTGTCTGGTAGTAGTTAATAGCGTCTGCAAAGTCTTTAGCTCTATATGTTTGTCATTTTCTTCATTTGGGCTCAAACTTGATAAAAATTGGACCAACAGTACTACAGTCCACTACAGACTCGGTGAATTTTTATGGGTGTTGAAAGTGTAAATTTGTTAAAATATGTGAATATGTTTAATGTATAGTGGGGTTGAGATTGTTAAAAATGGAAGTGTTAAACTATATTTGGTACAAGTTTTAAAGTTAAGTTTGGACCGAAAACACTAATTAAAGTAGTGTATAGCAAGTGCTAACAAGACTTCTAGTCTAGCCGTGAAGGCAAATAGGCAATTATGAGAAAGACATGGTCTACAAGCACTGGGACTTTTTTGTGAAGATAATGTAAACTTGTTGAAGCATATATAATGAAATTACAAAATCTGGCAAATGGGATTGGTGATTCTGGAACACGAGTCATGTCACATGACTTGAGTTTTTACTTAGTTTCACAATTCATGCAATTTTTTGTTTTTTCATCTCAGTTTACCGTAAAATGAAATTATAAACTCCATTCGCGAAAAGTCTTTTAAAAAGATACATTATTCCACACATGTAGTCGAAGAAATTACTTTGAATCACTTGTGGATGGAGTTTTCGTGTTCTAATAATTACTCAAGCAGTTTATTTCTGAACTATTATTGTGCATAGGTGCAAAACAATGTTAATGACTTAATGGTGACAGACTGACAATCTATGATCCTTAATATTTGTGAATGGATATAGGACGAAAATGAATGGGCTGTCATAGAACCTCTACCATCATACGGCAGAGGAAGGGATAACGCAGAGGGTGGGAGATACATTAGCCTCATATTCGGTACCAACCTGACCGATGTAATCATAACAGGTAAAAAAGAAACAAGGAAAATTTGATGCATAAGATGATACTATAAATGTTTACTCTGGAATCATATGAAATGAGAGAGTTCAATCTGATTTTCAGGGGATAATGGCACCATAGACGGACAGGGCCAGCCCTGGTGGGACAAGTTTCATAAGGGAGAACTAAACTTCACCAGACCTTACCTCGTCGAGATAATGTACTCCGACAATATCCAAATATCCAACTTAACTCTACTCAACTCGCCATCATGGCATGTCCATCCTGTGTATAGCAGGTAGAGAACAATTTTCCAATGCTTTCTTACGTGTGTTATATGCATTTTATTAACGGTTTGGTTTGTTATGTGAAACGCAGCAACATTATCATCCAAAGCCTCACAATTCTTGCTCCAGTCACAGTCCCAAACACAGACGGCATAAACCCAGGTATGCAATAGAGAGATTCATTTGTAAACCACTACGTTATCACTTAATTTCAGCACTTCTTAACACACTAAATGCAGTTAAGAATCGGAAATAATTTACTGAAAGCATACCTGGAATGAATTTCAGATTCGTGCATCAACACCAGAATTGAAGATTGCTACATTGTGTCTGGAGATGATTGCATTGCAGTGAAAAGTGGTTGGGATGAGTATGGAATTGCTTACGGGATGCCAACCAAGCAACTCGTCATCAGGCGACTCACATGTATTTCTCCTCACAGTGCTGTTATTGCATTAGGCAGTGAGATGTCTGGTGGAATCGAGGATGTAAGAGCGGAAGACATCCTAGCCATCAATTCAGAGTCGGGAGTGAGAATCAAAACTGGAGTCGGGAGAGGAGGTTACGTGAAGGATATTTATGTTAGAGGGATGGTTATGAAAACTATGAAATGGGTATTCTGGATGACAGGAAACTACGGTTCTCATGCGGATAACAACTACGACCCGAATGCACTTCCTATAATTCAAAACATAAATTACCGTGACATGGTTGCAGAGAATGTGACCATGGCGGCTAGGTTGGAGGGTATTCCTGGCGATACTTTCACGGGAATTTGCATATCTAATGCGACGATTGGGCTGGCAAAGAAACCAAAGAAACTACTTTGGAACTGTACTGACATCGAAGGTATCTCAAGTGGTGTTGTTCCTCAACCTTGCACAGCATTACCAGATCAAGGACCAGATGCAGCAGGGTGTAATTTCCCAACAGAAAGCTTGCCCATAGAAAACATTCAAGTCCAGACCTGTTCTTACAGAAGAAAGCATTCATTATACACTCATGTGCTTAAAAATTTGTGATCATAATTGTTCAAAATCTAAACATGAAGCTAAAGATTATATTCAGCTGAATAGCATACCTGTATCTCTTTCACGGTATAAGTTGCAGGTCTGCTTTCAGTATATTAAATATGTTTCACATCAATTAAGCACCAAACCAATCAATCACACAGTGAAAGGGGGGGGGGGGGGGTTACAAGTTACATCTTTATTTATATCATCAGAAACTAAAGATTCATTTCATTTCGACACTCAAAATCTGAGCATAAAGAAAATACAAGTTACAAAGTTACTTACTCTCGCCAGTACTAAACAACATTCCTTAACTGGAAATAAAGTGATAAGGAATAAATACATATTTATACAAACGGTCACCGAATTCTATATAAGTTAAGCAGACTACATAACAGAATCTGGATAGAACTCCAGTGATTCCCTCCAAATAAGCTCCTTAACATGCTCTTCACTAATTGATGGCTGCTCAAAGTCAAATTTGAAAGGTGTGGAGCAAATTGGCTCATCGTTCAGATCGTGAAGAGTGGACAAATATGGATGACAGAGGGCCTCATCAACTGTCATGACAGAGAAAAAAAAAGGTCAATGTGAGCTGAAATAGAATAAAATCACACAGCAAAGAAATCCAGGTTTTCTTGAAAAGAAACTGAATTACCAGTTATGCGTTGGTTTGGATCAAACACAAGCATCTTCCCAAGCAAATCCAAGGACAGTGGAGACATGCTTGGAAATCTAGAGGAGAGTTGTTGTTTGGGATATTGAGGAAGCTGCTTAACATATCTTCGGGCATTATCACTTTGTACAAATTTAAGGCTTTCTTCACCAGGCGTGCCAAGTAGCTTTAATGCATAACAAGAGAATGCAGGTGTCAATACGAATAAAAATTGACGTACATATGAGCTTTGCATGAAAGAAGAATGTCATCCCTGCGCCTGGACTAAGATACCCAAAAAAAAAAGAAGGTAGAAGATCTTTGGCAATTCAACAACATACTATTGATTGACATGCTTAATAATTCTAGCCACCAACTCAAACGAGACCTAGTTTGCACAAACAAACTTCAAGCACTTCAGAAAAGAAACTGAAATTCAGTCCTATACACTGTTATAGATCTTACAATAGAGGTTGATAACTCAGTCTTTCAACTGAAACAACACATGATCATAGAAACCAATGCCACATCATGTTCTAAAGTAGTTCAAAAGAAAGCTTATATGTCAGGAAATTACAACTTTTGCGTGTACATAAACTAAGCAGTTCAAGACAGGTTTAGTACTTTAGTTACTAAAACTCCATCTCATCCCCTAGACTAAAAGGGGAAAAAGATTTAGTTTTTTCAAGTCACATGAACAGGTGTAAATAGGAAATCATGGATCATTTAGAGAAAAAAAGTACCTCAGTAATGAGCCTCAGCTGATGAACATAATCTTTTCCAGGGAATAGAGGCGACCTGGTCATTATTTCAGCAAGAATGCAACCAACAGACCACACGTCAATTGCCGCACTGTAATCCGAGCAATTTAAGAGCAACTCAGGTGCTCGGTACCAGCGAGTTACAACATATTCAGTCATGAAATCTGTTTCACATGTCGTCCTTGCCAACCCAAAATCTCCAATTTTCAGATCGCAGTTCGCATTGAGAAACAAATTGCTGGGCTTAAGGTCACGATGCAAGACATTAGCTGAGTGTACGTATTTTAGTCCTCTCAATAGCTGGTACATGAAGTACTGCAAAATTGCAAAAGCAAATATTCAAAGCCAAGTTCAGCAAACAGTATTTGGTGACTACAAAAATATCAAAAGAACTTAATTCCACTGCCTATTGACTTGGTTTTTCATCCATTTCAATGAAAATCATTCACTATATATGTACTTGAAAAGGTGGGAGTTTAGTTTATGGTGATATGTTTGTCATCACCGGTATCCAATTATTCCGCATTACACAAAAACTCTTTCCAATTTCCAACATGGTCGTCCTAATGTTTTGGCACGAATATTATACAAAGCACAATAGAGTAATGCTATTAAAAATAAAACCGTATGAAGAAATGAAGATAGAACTATGTTCATAAAAAAATGCATCAAGTGACAAATCATAAATATAAACCTGGCAGTGATCATCATTCAGCTCTTGATCAGAGCGTATAATTTGATGCAAGTCTGTGTCCATCAACTCATAAACTATGTACACATCCTTGAAAGATTCGCGAACTGGCGGCCTTATAATATCCCTGATAGCAATAATCTAACATCACACAAGAAAACAAAAACCACACAAGAAACACATAAATCAGCTAAACCAAAGCATATGAACAGTTCAAAATAGGTAAACCCAACAAGAAGAAAGAATAAAGCTTACGTTTTCGTGGTCCATATGGCGCAAGAGCTTAATCTCCCTCAAAGTCCTCTTAGCATCTATACTATTATCAAATGCGTTACCTATCTTCTTAATAGCAATCTCCTCATTGGTATCCTTATTGATAGCAGCACTACATGTAAACCAACCAAAAACCACTCACAAATTTAATAGAGTACAAATATCAAACACTTGGTGGGCATGAAAAATGGAAAACATTAAATTAACGTAATATGGGATCGGAGTGTGTTAAGTTGGTTACCAGACAAGACCATAAGCGCCACGGCCGAGGGGGCGAATTGGGGGCAGGTATTTAGAGGGAACCTCAAACAAGTTGCCGTAGAGATTGTAGCGGACGTATTTACCATTATGTGTTAATACTCCGGCGATATTGTTGGACTTGGTTTCAGGCGCCATTTGAGAGGGAAAGGGGATATGGGTCTTGGAGGAAATGGCTTAGAAAGAGGGTACAGTAGTAGTAGTAGCAGCTAGGAGGATCAGGAGAAGGAAATTGCAGAAGTGCAATGTGTGTGTTGTTGAAGGAGATGATGATGATCTGATTTAAGTAAAAATTTCTTGGAAATTGGGAAATTTCGAAAGGGAAGTTAAACGCGGTTTGAACATTCAAGGACCAATTGAGATGAGACATTGTTTAATCTTTGTTGTGCATCGGAATTAACAAACTCGTAGTATTAAATTAAACTCCGTTTAGGCACCCTAACGTTTTCGGGTCTTCCCTTAGGAAAGGTCAATTTTCAAACTCTACATTGACCATGTTTGGTTCCATTTAAAATTGAAGGAATGAGCAGATTTTCAGTTGAATCTAAGAGTACCTAAAGTTAGTCAAATTAGATTCATACTAATTTATAATTTATCAGTTCGATAAATCTATTTTCAGAATAAATATAAGTTTATTTGCAAAATATATTTGTTGGCTAGTGGTATAACCAGAGCTAAAAAATTACTAATGTCAGAACAATTTGTGCAATTTTAGAAATAATTAGTATTTTTAAAAGATAAATTATTTTGGCATTAGTAATTTTAGCTCTGACTATATCACTAGCCATATTTGTTACATGAACATATATAAATGGGATTGAAAGGTGATAAAATATCTTAGAGCACTAGTCACAGAGCTACTAAAACATACCTTAAACTTAAATTTGAGAGCAAACATAAAAAATTGATAAAAAACCAAGTCAACTTCAGGACTCCTGAAAAAGATGGATCCACATAAATATAACACTCCTTAAACTCTCCTAAATTGTATAAATTTTTCCAAATTATCTCAACTATTATTATCTCGACTATTTGAAAATTTTAATGTGGATTCTACCATTAGGCTAAACAACACATATTTTATCAACCTTTTAAAATAACCCATTCAACAAACAATAGTGGTAAATAATATAACAGACGCAGTATGTCTTACGAACTTACCTTCTTTTTATACTTTATTTATTTCATTTTAGTCATTTTTAACAAATTATTTACGTTCACTTTTCGCACAATTTTTTATCTCACAATTTCATTGTAAACTCTATATCGCTAATAAACCAATCATGCACCACACATATACGAATCTTAAAAAAATCAAAATGAAACTTTTAAAGTATAACTTGTTTTCCAATATGATTTAAAATCAATTTGGTGTTAAATCTATCAGAACAAAACATACATCAAACACAAGTTTAACTTTAATCACCACAAAGTTATGACAAGTAAACAAGTTTAGATGGTTGAATTTACTTTCAAAATCTAGAATGAAAGTGCTGCAGGGTCAAGTCATTGTTCTAATATAGTTAAACAACGCATGTTATCATTTTCTGAATTTTCTTGAGTTGAACGATCGACGAGTTTTCTCCTTTCCAGGTAGTCAAGGCGTGTTCCTGTGCCCGTACACTTTGGTCTCTCACCCTTTAATTCCTTAGATTCTTTAATGGTTAGAGAATGAATGGTGTGAGCAGAGCCCAAATCTTTGAATTAAGACCAATTAACTGTGATTTAGTTGGTCGTTGAGTCCAACTAAAATATAATTAAGTCGATATCTCTGAAATAAAACATTCCGCATTGAGAATGTTAAATTGGATTTAAGTTGTTAGTTTCTATTGAGGATAAGAGTATTATAAATGTATAATATAAAAATTGTGAAGTATAATGACCGTTAAGGATTAATTTAAAAGATAATTCTCAGTTTCTGATAAGAGTTTACTCTACTTTAGCGCTTACAATTTAAATAATAAAATATATTTTTGAAAATAAAACAGACAAAGAATTGTTAAGATATCACTATGAATTCACCAACCCGATTATTAATGCAAAATGGAAGGACCCAAATGGAAGATAAAGAATTTAGATAAGAGCAGATTTGAAAGAGTAGAAAAGTTTGAATGCTCAGGTCATTTCATTGTTTTTGTTGAACCTCACACACTCTTTCGTCAATATACACCCTTTCGGTCACACCATACAATTTGGATTACACGAATAATTGGTCCAGTCCGGAACATACTATTACGCGTGGGGCTCTATTAGAGGTACATTTCTCTAAAACTTGCCAACGAGTCCAATCTACTTTCTTGTCCAAGAGATTGATGAGGTTGATTCTTACATTGATTTTTGAGAATGCAGAGTGGACCGTTGGCAAGTTTTAGAGAAAATTAAAGTCTTGTGTTGGTCTTGGCTAAAATGAAAACATGGAGACTTGGTTTTTGGAACCCTAGTTTACTTGGAGTCTTTGGTGTTCGATTTTCATTACTATTTTGCTTTTCGGTTGGTAAATGATTTAGTATGTGGTTGGCTCGGTTTTATCGAGTTTTTCCTATTGGATTCTAATCCAAGGACTGGAACCATAGTAATTCAAATTTATATAGCTTGGAGAGCTTATTGAGCAGAACGGTCTTGGTTTGTGTCTATGGAGAATCATGTTATTTGTGGTTGTTAGAGGCTACCTTAATCTAGATTTCTCTTTTCTCCATAGTCAACTTTCTTCCCGTGTCTTTTCCTTTATACTTCATCTTCTTGCTACTAGACGCTGTGCGAACATAGGGTAGACTGTAGAGGGGGTGTAACGAAAATAGGAGATTGCCATAGATATTTTTCTTTTCTGAAGCAGCATATTAAAAACTTTAATGATCAAATAACAAAACCAGTCCAAATACAATAGAGTGGAGGAGCGTTGCTATTTATATGTGATTGCTACTTATTCTCTCAATATCATAGGGCGAAGGAGTAACGAGTCGGATGTTCTGTTTCTTGTTGTTAACCAAAGTGGACCTGGGACTTGGTTCTTTGAACTTTGAAGGGCGTGACTTCTCTTTCAAGCTAGCCCCTGGTGGAAAAGTTGGTTCTCTGCTTGATGTTTATCCCCTTTGATTGATCTTCATGGATTTTGGAATTTTCTTGGATTGGATTGATTTTGTCTTAATACTCAAGCTAGAAACGTGTTTGTTGTTGCGTTGTGCTTTTGTAAGCTGGCCTCGTAACCTGTTTAGGCTTTGGGTCATCTGTTTGTATTTTTTGATTTGTTTTTCTTTTTCTCTAATGCTCTTTTTTTCTCTTTGAACTAATAAAATTTTAGCTGTTAAAAAAAAATCACTCTTCATTAAATGTAAATTTAACAAGTTACATTTAAATTATATAAAAATAAAATATAATAAAATTATTATATGATCAATAGTTTGTGTGATTTCACGCTATAATGCGATTGTTTTTAAAAAAAATCAAAAAAAAAAAAAAATTATTAAAGAAAAAGCATAAGAAATGCTCCATAGAACATACAACGAAAATACACCGAACAAATCTCCAGTTTACAAGATCGATCTCCGACCAACCATAACAGTACTATATCAATTCTGGAGGACCGCTAGATTCAAGGATCAGGAGCTAACCCACCAAAACCAAATTAATCACACCCAACATTACAACACATAACCATCAAAACCAAAGGAAGGAAGCCAGGGACATAGTTCAAACACTTAAGCTATAATATGCAACTTAAATGTAATGTGTGACCAAATTGCCTGTTCTTGCCATGCATGCACGCTCTGAATTAAAAGAAGGTACTAAAAAGCATCTTCTTATTCTTCTTTCACGGTCTCCTTCACATGACTCAAATCCTCTAATTAAACTCTAAACGAAAAAAATATATATATAAAAATATAAAAAAAAATGTCACACACTCTTATTCTCACAACCTCAAAAATTACAATTAGAAGTTACATCCTTCCCAACAAAAAAAATCCAAGAGAAATAAAATACATAAATAGAAGAAAACACTCTCACCATACACATACATTATAGATTACTTACATGATTGCTTTGTTAATAGAGTAAAATATTTAGTTAATAATTAGATAATTGAAGGAAAAGAAGGCAACATCATTGTTCCCATATTTGATGAAGTTGGGATCATATCATCAACACCAAGACTTGCATCTGTTGCCTGTTCCCAAAATAAATATCCAGGGCATTGTTGTAAATCCACCCAATCACTCTTCTGCAAGCAATCAAAAGATGTCACTTGTCCTCCTCCAAGCCCATTTTGCATATCATTAGGCACATTTATATGATTCTCCATAAATGTCACACAATTAGTAGAATTTATTTGGTTACTAGTAAACTGAACCATTTCTGTTGGAGTCACTTGGTGATTGTTATGGTTCATATGCCATGTTTCTAAGTTCAATGTAACATCATTTTCTTGGAAAAATTGATCAAATTGAACATTGTTGTTGTGGTTTGTGCTGCCTTGTAGTATATTGGAGCTTATGTCAAATATGAAAGGTGGGTTTGGTAGAGGAAATAGAGGTTCTTGAAAGTGTGACTTTGTAGCCAAATCTTGGGAGTTCAAGAAGTCTAGTTGATGGTTTTGCTTGTATGCAAATGGGGACTTTTGTTCGGTGTGGAAAGAAGATTTTGTTGAAGTTGACGAGGGCTTTCGTATCTTCTTTTTTATCCATGAGTTCCAATAGTTTTTTATCTCGTTGTCTGTTCTTCCTGGTAAATGGCTTGCTATATGAGCCCATCTGCAATACAAACCTACTAATTTAGACTCTATTCGAATGGCATAAAGGCAATATAACTAATGGAACAACATTTAACATTGTCTATATATGCATGTAACTTTAATCTTACTACTACTACGTACATGCCATGGTCTTGTTTATATATGGAAAGTAAGGCACGTAACTTCAATCAGCTACCATCGGCTCACCCTTATCAGTTTATAGAATCAATCACCTTAGATCTATCACTCACATATTCTCATTTCCTTTTAAAAATTGATTATAATTAGGGCTCACTATGAAGGTCTTTCTCATAAAGGACCCTCTTGTGTTATTAATTACATTTTAGTCCAAACTCAATTACATTTTAATCCATTTGAGTTGACCAACAATTTAAACACCTTCCAACCAAACATGACTTAAGAAAAATAAATATTTTCAATCAAAAAATTAATTTAAAGATTTAAAAAATCTAAATAGAATTATAAAATAAAATAAAAATTAAATATTTAACAAGATCCATCCATCTTCTTCTCCGCTAAAGCTTCGTTACTGAAAAATTTCGGTATCGGAGCTCCGGTGCCGGTAACGGTGGAGCAATGGTGGAGCTGCTGCTCCACCGATCTGGTGGTGGAGCAAGCTGCTTGCTGCACCGTTAATGGTGGTGGAGCAGCTTGCTCCACCGTTTTCGGCGCTGGAGCTCCGGTACCGAAAACAATTACTGTACCGAAGCTTTGGGGATGATGAAGATAATTTTTTTTTTATTTTAGTTAAGTTTTTTTCTTTAAAATTTATTTTATTATTTTAGTATTTTACTTAGTTTTTCTTTTAATTCGTTATCTTTTTTATTTGAAAATACTAAAGTTTGTTTGGTTTCATCAAAATTCAATTTTGGAATAGTAAATTTTGTTGACTTTGGACTAAAATGTAATTGATAAACTAAGGTAGTTCATTTCGTTATTAGAGACGCTAAGATGGTATAAAAAATCAATGAACCCTTTTCTTTTATCATCAACACTATATTTATATGTAACATGACATATATCCGAAAGTTGTAGAATTGAATAGGACAAATTCCACACGTGAATAAATATATAAAATGAAAATGTGGAAATGAAGAAATTTTACTTGGCTTGTATAATAAGTGGCTTGAGAATATAATGTTTTAATAATTAGCATGTTGACTAGAGATCAAGTAGTGCAGTCATTTTCAAAATCAAAATATTTTATAAGAAGCAAACTTAAGAGATTAGCTTCTAACAACTCTTAAAAATACATTGATAGCTACTTGATAACGTATTCCGAAACTGAAACTACTCAGAAACATGCACATAAATTGCACACAATACTCTTAAAACAACAAGCAAAGAAGCTTTGAATAAAAAATTTCACGTTAAGCACATTAATTATGTCATAAGAAATTTATAAGTCTTTGCTTTAAAAGCTTCCTTTAAAGTTGTTCTCATCAATTGTAACTTTTCTAGCTCTGTCACAAAGTTTGTTAACCTGTTAATTCAGTCATTAACATATTTATATTCAATTCAAATACGTGTGTACATAAGTAGTGTATTTGAAACATCACGGTTTAAAATTGTTCACAAATTGTTGAAAACGAACTAGTTGTATCGCTTACAATTGCTTATATAATTTCAATTGAACTCCTCCACTCCTGCACAGCAGTAGTTGGCAATATAGTGACTGAGTATTATATATGAAAAGCATTTTTTCCAAAACGTACAGTAATTTTTGTGTGTAGATTACACGTACTACTGTTGGAATCTTAGAAATAACATAAAGCATAGTAAAATTTAATGTTAAAACAGGTTCTTTATGAGCGCATTAAACTTCATAAACGGGACGGAGAGCATTACCTGTTCCCAACAGCTCCATGAAGGCTGATGATCAGCTTTTCTTCTTCTGGGGTGAACCTTCCCCTTCTTATGTCCGGTCTTAAGTAGTTTATCCACCTCAATCTACAACTCTTCCCACATCTTTGAAGCCCTAAACCACGAATTCCAAGTTATACTTCATTACTTCATATATATAAAAGTTTTTGGACACATTTACGAATCACACATATGCTCATTAATGCGAATTCGCATATAGTTCATCAAACAAATTAAAGTGAAAGTTGATACTTGATACTAAGAATTAGTTCACTAATTGAGTTATCACCACCCTAAAAATTGTCTATCCAACTAATATGCAGAGTACTGCAGCATAACTTCTCACTAACGATGTGAGATACGTTAACAGATAGTACAATGCAAATGAAATTTCATGAAGAGAAGCTTGGATGCATGAAAGAAGTTGAAGAAACCTGCTTTCTCAGGGACTTCGCTCCAGCAGCCGTATCCATGATTAGTGATGTAGCGAACGAGCTTATCGTCCTCCTCAGGCGACCACAACCCCCTCTTAACCTTCTGCTGGTTGCAGCAAGAATGGTGTCCCATATTTTGTTCCTATAATTATGATAACTCAAGTAGTAACTATATAACTTAGTTAATTAGTCCCCAAATGACTAACAAGTTTAAGCAAGAAATATGAAACGAGTGAGCTATAAATGTGTTAGACTAGGGGTTTATAAGTTTGTGCAGTGAGATGAAGAATATAAAAATGAAATGGACCCATTGACATGGTCCCATATGTGCTCTCATCTAACCCCTAAAATGACATTTGATCAACTCAGTGTGTACTGTGTAGCACTACATGTCTTTTTATGGAATGAATTTTTCTACGTACGTACGTACTTTGAAATATGAATGTGTTACGTTGTAATTACTATATTATTACAACACGAGTATAATGCACATATTATAACAGAACAGACTTCACGTAGACCAGCCGCTGCCGGTTGTTTCGTAGATTACTTTTTCTCACATCTTAATTTGTTTAATATTCAATTTACAACTTTTTTAATTCACACCCACACAATTAAACTTGCATTTCAAGTATTATGATTGGAGCTTTGATTGACACTTTGATTTTAATTGCACGGATGCGACGTTCCGAACCTACCAACTTATCTTCTCTTGCTAGTATTGAACTTATTTCTACCTTCTTCCAAAGATAAAATTACAAAGGGCCACTCTGTTCTTAATTAAACCTGTTTAAGAACTATATTATGGAATTCCGTAGCCTTCGTCTCGTGCGTAAAGCATATGCAAAAACAAAAACATCGCTTAATTATTCTGTTATTCATTAATGAAATCATTTGGGTTAATTGTCATATGAAGTATTAGCTAGGCACACGCGGATGATCCATGTCTTCTCATTTAATTCGTTAAGAGAGTTGTGCAATTTCGATCAAAGATTTATATCCCACCTGCAGGCATAAATTTGTGTTTTTATGAATTCTCTGAATTACAATTTGAGCATAATATGAAATTAAAAGAAGTCCAATTCTCCAAAAGTTTGAGAATTTAGCTGTTGGGAAGGAACGAAATCTAGTTAGTTATATTAATTCTCCAACACTTCCCCATTTAATATGAGGCGGAATTTGTCTCCGAGGAGATTCGAACCAAGATGGGTCAAATGGTTATGATACCATGATAGAATTCCAACTCTCCAAAAAACTTAAGTTGTTGGAGTACGGAATGAATCAATGAACTAAAGATGTTTCCAATTCCTTCAAAAACTAGTCCTATATTAATTCTCCAACAGAACTCCTCTATCCTAGTCCAAATAACCGCATTCTAATTGTACCAGAACATATTAGAGCACCACAATATACAATAACATATTATATATGGTGCGTTTTACATGTCCTTCAGCAGGAAAATTCTACCATAGACATGGTTTATTAGTAAGTCATGAACCATGTGGCTGAAAATCATTCACGTGTCATTTGAAAAATATAATGTGTTTGATTTTAAACCATAATGTATATAAATTTACTTATAAATTAGCTAGTATATATTTGAATTTTCCCCTGCATCATATCAAGTTCACAATATTATTTTATTTTACCAAAATAAAGTGACTAAACCATATGTTGGAAAAGGAATAGTTCGATGCGCGGCAGCATATTTTTCACACTAGATGTACATGTCATGGAATGGCAGTCTATATTTTGAACCAATAACGGGACAGGTAAGCAACGTATTACGTTGTTACTTCAAATCTACACTAATTACAATTAAGAATATTAGTATAACATAGGCCCCTATTGCTCGTAATTATCAACTCTATTTAGTATGTCAAGCTAGAGAACAAATGGAATAATAAATTATTCATGACGTACGAAAAACATAATATGTGGTTGAATTGTTCAATGATAGCAATATTTATTTGTAAAAATGAAGATCCTTAATTTGCATGCATGAACGTATATACTGTAAGAATATTTAACATTTGTTGAATATATATTATATATACTGGTTTTATTTCATAGAGATTATTAAGGTGTTAGTATTTGCTTACAGAATAGCATTGCAAAGTATATATCTATTGACTTTGTACATTTTACAATATGATTCACGGCTTCAATTACATGGATTCCATCCCAGTATATTTAACAGCTTGAAGTGCCATTTACATTAGTCCAGATGCCACCCGACTGTATGTAGTTCATCGGTGATCCTCGTACTTATAATTTGGCTTGTTGGTATCTAGACTTCGTTATTTAAAATGTGACTTTTCTATGTGATATGGGGAATGGGGGGATAGAAGGGATTCGCTAATCTCCCCCTCGAAATATACCTATAAAGCCAATAGGCCCACGGCCGAACCAAGACATGAGCGTCGAACGAACAAGCAATAAGGTACCATCGAAAGGGTCTAGTAACAGGCATCACGGTACCTCGTACCGACCGATCTCCCTTTTGTCCGGATAAAGGGAACACATCTCCAGAGCAGGGACCCGCTCCGTATCCTCTATAAATACCACTCCTACATTGTACTCACGCACACGGACATAGCGAATATTCACACTCACAATTATTACGTTTATTATACTTCCATACTCATTGATTTGTAAAACGGCCTAACTGAGGTAGACCGTCTTACCGTCCCCTCCCCTTTAACCCTACTTTCTCTGTAGGTACCGGAGTTCCCCGGAGAATATACTCACCCCTAGACCACTATGGAGTGAGAGATGATAGAGTAAGCCCTTGAACGGTTTTTACCCTCATCATCTTGGCGCCGTCTGTGGGAACTCGAGACAAGAAGCTATGGTGAAGCGGAAACAACCGGGAACCGCGGTTAAAGACAAAGAACCCACTACGACAACCTTGGAAAACCCCGATCTTGACGACAGATATGTGTTGGAGGAAGATGAAATCCCACCAGAAGAATTAGACCCCACCTCTCCCCACTCGGGAGAAGGATCCGGAGAGATGGACAAACCCCTGGAACCCCAAGTAGAACCCCAAGTATTGATTACCAAGAGACGGCTAAAGGACATTATGAGATCTGTCTACGACGAAGCCCATAAACCACCAAGGAGCGAACCCCAAAAAAGCGGCTCCATCCAAAACAAACCCTCCCATCAACCCGAGAAGAGTAAGGAAAACGTCCGGGAGTCCACCCCCCAGAGCAGCGAAAGAACTCCCACTGACAGTTCGTTGGTGAATATTCTTCATGACCATCGAAGGGACACTACTAGAGAGGGCAGGAGAGCGGAAAAAAGACCCCGCCAGCAACCCCTAGGCACAATCCCGGAGGAAAGTTATCTTTCGGAGGGGGAAACGTCAGACCTCGAAAGGGAATCCCTCGAAAGGAAACTAAGAAAGTATGAGAATCTACTGAGAGAACACAACCAAAGGAAAAAAGACCCAAGGGACCACAGACCCACCCACGAGGTCGACCATTGGAGGAGAGAAGATGAGCGAGAAGCCAGAATGTATGGCTTCTCGAAAGGAAGGTCAGTTCGAAAAACGGGTTTCGCACCCAATCCCCTATCCACAAGGCTTATGAGCCATTCGATCCCACCGGATCGAAGGATTCCGAAAAACCTGCCAAGATACGCGGGGGAGACTTGCCCCCATGAACATAGAGTGAAATTCGAAAACATGATGCAAATGCATGGCCATGACGAGAAAGCTATGGTAATAGTTTTCCCCGGAACTCTTGAAGGAGTGGCTACAGAATGGTACTACAACATGCCAACTGGATCCATTCGATCCTATACCGATCTCGTTCGAGCCTTCCTCGGGCACTTCATCGACTACAAAAAGTCACGACGTGCGAGCAGCTGCCTCCAAGATATCATTCAAAAAGAAGATGAGCCACTTCGACGGTGGTGGCAGCGTTTTAACGCCGTGGCTCTGCTGGTAGACGACCACCCCATGCATTTCCGAAGGCAAACTCTATTCTTCAACACTCGAAATCGCGGACTGGCATCTGAAGTTTCGAGGGAAGCGCCCGAAACAGCCGAGGCCCTCTCCGACATTGTGAACAAATACATAGAGGAAGAAAGAATGAACAAGGAAGCCAGACTCGCGTTCAATCCGCCAGCTCACAGAGATAGGGCAAGATCCCCTCGAAGGGACACATCTTCGAACCCAACTAGAGACACCCGAGAGAACGACTTCAGCGGTCGTAAATCCCCCGGAAGAACCCCCGACAGGTGAAGTATCCGCAAAGAAGGGTATTCTCCATCATCGAAAAGGAACCCTTCCTTCGATGGCCAAAGAAACACAAGGAAACTAACACTACCAAAAGCTCGGATGAGTATTGCCGATTCAATAAACAGGCAGGACATCCAACTGAAAAGTGTATCGAACTCACAGCCGAGTTGGATCGACTCGTGGCCCAGGGGCTCGCACAAGAGTACACGGATCCGGAAGGCATCCTTACACTGCGACTGGTCGAAAAATGAAAGTCCGAGGTCGTCCGACCTACACCCCCAAGACCACCTTTGCCCATGCAATCCGAAGTTTTTCAAGAATCAAGAGAGTACCACCCTGAGGAAACCAATCGTGACAACAGCCCGATCTACGATGAGATCAGATATATTGCCGGAGGACCCACGGGAGGGGACTCTCGGAAAGAAAGGGATCGAACGGCTCGAAGGATGCACAACGCTTACACGGAAGGATCGCCCACGTTCAACGTAGGTCAACTCGAAACACAAAGCCACGTCTTAACTTTCGGGGAAACAGATATCCCTCACCCAAACACGACCCGACGTCAAGACCCCAATTTCCCTTTGGTAATTTCAGTGGTGGTATCCGGCTTCCCCGTTCGAAAGGTGCTTGTGGACACAGGAAGCTTGGTGAACGTTATTACCACGGCCACCCTTAATAAGATGAAGATCGAAGGAGGCCTAATCGAGGTTTCGACCGAACTATCCGGATTCGGTGGATCGGTCGTCATACCCCTAGGGACCATTTGGCTCTTGACCACTTTAGGCGACAAACCCGCAAGGGCAACCAACCATTGCCAGTACGTAGTAGTGGATGCTCCCATGGGTTACAACATTCTCTTCGGACGACCGGGACTCAACCAATTTCAAGCAGTGGCATCTACTTACCATTTAAAATTGAAATTCCCTACCGAGTTGGGAGTAGGGGAAGTTCCGGGAGATCCAAAGGAAGCGTGGGAATGCTATTGCGCTTCGACCCGACCTCAAAGTTCGAGGGTCGAGACAACTCAAGGCAATGAATCCGAGGCTTTCCTACACCCCTCGAAGAAACAGTGCATGGTCATCGGAGATGAAAATTTTGATTTCCCACCGGATCCCCGCGACGGCAAAGAACAGTTGTCTCCCTGCTCCGAGGTAAAAGACATAATCTTGTCCAAAGACGATGAAAAGAAAACCACCAAGATCGCAACCGATCTACCTGAAGAGTTGGAACTCGCATTATCCTTATTCATAAAGAACAATTTGGATGTTTTCGCCTGGGGAACTACGGACCTTCGGGGAATCAACCCTCACATCATGGTACACAAGCTCAACGTAAATTGGAAAGCCAAGCCCGTGAGTCAGAAGCAAAGGCTTTTTAGCCGGGAGAAGAATCTCATAATAGACGAAGAGGTATCGAAACTTCTAAGGGTCGGACATATTCGACCCACTCAATTTTCCGATTGGCTTTGCAACGTCGTCCTTGTAGGAAAAGGGAATGGAAAGTGGAGAATGTGCAACGACTTCACAAAACTAAACAAGCATTGCCCCCGAGATCCCTATCCATTGCCCCGAATCGACCAGTTAGTGGACTCTACTGCCGGTGCGGAACGACTAAGTTTCGTGGACGCATTCCAAGGATATTATCAAGTCCCAATGGCCCGAGAAGATATCGATAAAACCGCTTTCGTCACCCACTCAGGCGTATTTTCCTTTCGAGTCATGCCGTTCGGACTTTGAAATGCGGGGGCTACTTATCAACGATTGATGAATATGATGTTCGAGCAAGAAATCGGGAAAACCATGAAAGTCTACGTCGATGACATGCTCGTGAAAAGTCTCGACGCCAAAGACCATGTCCGAAAATTAGGAAAATGTTTCGATATCGTACGAAAGTTCGGAATGAAGCTCAACCCCGCCAAGTGCACTTTCGGGGTCAAAGGGGGCAAGTTTCTGGGGTATATGGTCACTCAAAGGGGCATCGAAGCGAATCCAGATAAAATCAGAGCCATTCTCGATTTTCCGAGCCCTCAAAACATAAATGAAGTCCAAAAACTTGTGGGTCGCATCATTGCCCTAAGTCGATTCATTTCGAGGGCCGGGGAGAAAAGCCTTCCATTCTTCAAAGTTCTTAGAAACAGCAAAAATTTCGAATGGAGTGAAGAAACCGAAAAAGCCCTCTCAGAGCTAAAAGACCATCTCTCCAAGCCCCCCCTCTTGGCCAAACCCAAGGAGGGAGACACGCTCTACCTACATGTCGCCATCTCGAAAGAGGTCGTTAGCTCGGTTTTAGTACGGATTGAAGGAGGTTTCCACCACCCGATTTACTACTTGAGCAAGGTCTTCACCAAGGCGGAAGTGAACTACTTGGATATCGAAAAATTAGCATACTGTGTCGTACTCGCGGCACGAAGGCTACGACCCTATTTCCAAAGTCACGACATTGTGGTCCTCACTTCTCAACCACTTAAGCGTATCCTTGGAAAACCCGATCTCTCCGGGAGATTAGTAAGGTGGTCCGTCGAACTCATGGAACATTCCATCGAATTCCAAGCGCTCAAATCAAAGCAGGCTCAAGTGATCGCTGATTTCTTCATAGGAACAAGGGACGAAGTCAATCTGGTACTAACCCTCGAAGATTCCGTGAAAGGCGAAAACCTTGAGCCTCGTTGGGATATCTACGTGGATGGGTCATCCACACGAGGGCAAGGGGGAGTCGGTGTCCATATGACCGACCCTACCGGGACGGAAATCGATTTCGCCATCAGATTAGCCTTCCCAGCCACCAACAACGAAGCCGAGTATGAGGCCGTCCTCATTGGCCTTCGACTCTCTCTAAAGGAGGGGCGAAGCATGTCCACCTACGGACGGACTCCCAACTCGTGGCCCAACAACATTCGGGGGCCTTCGAAGCCAAGGAAGAGCCCATGAAGCTTTACCTTGCAAAACTCAAACAAATGGTGTCAAAGTTCATGAGCGTCGAGATATCACAAATATCCCGCACGCTCAACAAGATAGCGGACGGCCTAGCCAGATTCGGAAGCTCATCACTGACATAGCTTCCCGACAGGTATTAAAACCCACCGTTGAAATTGGTTTGCGAAACAAGTATTTTTCGCTAAAAATAAATCATCTGGTCCCTTAAAAACAGGTCACCCTCATGACGGTCCAACGACCAACCATCGGAGATAATAAGCTCAAGAGACAAAGGGGACTCGAAATAGTCGTCATTGATGATAACCACGAATGGTTAACAGACATCAAGGTAGACGCTCGAAAAACACGTCCTCTTCGAACCCATTCTTCAGGATCAATAATCCACCCCAAAGTTTACTTCCAAGTCATATATTCGTTTCGATATATGGTCATATTAGCTCGAGCCACTTGCTCGAACTTCTATTTTGCGCAGCTTTTCAAACAAGGAGTAATCCCCTCGGACAAAATGGAGGCCCGAAGACTACGAAGAAGAGCACAATATTTCTTATGGAACGACACAGAACTATAAAAAAGATCATTCGACGGACCCCACTTAAAATGCCTCGACAGAGAGGAAGCTACGAAAGTTTTAGAAGAAATCCATACCGGCAGCTGCGGGAACCACTCAGGCGGTCGAGCGCTCGCCCAAAAGGTTCGAAGGCAAGGCTTCTACTGGCCGAACATCATCAAAGATTCAAAGTCGCGGTTCCGAAATTGCGACAAATGCCAAAGATTTGCCCGTGAAAGCAAGGCCCCAGGGGAGCCTATGATGCATATACCCATCTCATGCCCTTTCGACAGATGGGGAATAGACATTGTAGGAAAGCTACCCACATCCACTCACCAGAAAAAATTCTTGATAGTGGCGGTAGAGTACTTTTCGAAATGGGTCGAAGCTGAGGCCGTATCGAAAATTACCGAAGGAGCAATTCAAAGCTTCATCTGGAGAAACATAATTTGCCGATTCGGGCTCCCAAGAATCCTCACGTTCGACAACGACACACAATTTACCGGGAAGAAAATACGAGCTTGGTGTACCAAATTGGGTATCAAACAAAACTTCACGTCGGTAGGTCACCCACAAGCCAACAGCATGACCGAAGTAACCAACAGAACCATCATCCATAACCTCGAAAAACGTTTAGGAAGGTCGAAAGGAGATTGGGCCGATGAACTCCACGGGGTCCTATGGGCGTACCGAACAACACAACGAACGGCCACACAAGAGACTCCCTTTTGCATGGTGTATGGATCCGAAGCCGTCATCCCATGTGAGATAGCCGTCGAATCGTTCCGAGTCTCAGAGTACGACCCGAGCATGAATGACAAAGCCAAAGCCTTGGACTTGGTCATGATTGACAACGATCTAGTAAAGATAAACGACGGTTTATACCTTATTCTGATACGATACTTGAAAGCCTCGAGAATTTACTAAAACATAAAATTCTTCGAGCCGTGCGAGATATGAATCTGAAGCCCCTCTTAGATAGAGGAGTCTTACTGATCTATCTACGTAATCTTTATTGAAACAGTCGAAATCAAGACTCGAAGGAAATAAAATCAACAAGACATACAAAATACTACATAAGTTAGCATTTCCATCAAAAGGACCTACAAAAGTTCGAAGGCTTCAAACCATTCGAGTAAGGAGGATTCGACCAGGCCAGAATATGTCAGAAAGGCCTTAGGACGAATCCTCCCTTTAATCACCTAGAATATGTTCAGCGTAATAAACAAAAATATTTCGACAGGAATATAAAATTGTTTAAAAAGAGCCAAATGTTAATACATAATCACCCGGCATACCGGGGCTTCAAACACTTCGAGGCATCTTACTCCTTGGAAGGCTAATCATTCGAAGGCTGACCTCCACTCCGAGCGGTGTCTTCTTCATCCACCCGCAGCCCCAAGTAATCAACCAAGGACCCAAAGTCTCGGTAGGATAAGGTGTTGAGGCTAATCCCAGCGGAAAGGAGATCTAGGTTCCCGAGCTCGCACAATTGAGGCACAAAGTACGGAATGGGGGGAGAGCTCCGAGGGTTAGTCGCTTCATCGGGATGGGCCACGGAGAAAAATTCCTCCTTTTCGAGCAATTTAAAACACTCCTCCTCGGACAATGGTTCGACACCCGCTCATTCGACCACAGGCTCAGAGGGACCGGCTAGCGGCTCGAATTTCCCATCCAACAGAAGGTTCACGTCCTTCGCATCATCAAAACCGTTAGGCAAGTGGCCTCGGAACTTCAGCTGGGATAAGACCTTGTCTTTCGTCTCCACAGAGGTATCGGCCAAGCGTTTTCTCACCAAGTACTCAAATGATTGCGACCCAAGAAAGTCTCGAACCGCATTCACTCGGGTATACTTCCCATTTCGTGCCACCTCCTCCCGAGTCCGTCGAAGCGCCGTTTCGAACCCAGTCCTCTCCTTTCGAAGGGTCTCCACCTCCCCTTCCAGCTGGGGCTTGATCTCATCAGACTTAACTAACGCCGTCTTTCGAGCCAGCTCCTCGTCCCGAGCCTTAGCCAACTCCCGGGTTAGACGCTCCACTTCGGCCTTTCGGCCCGCCAAGGTTTCTTGCAGCTTCTGCCTATGCCTCTTCTCCTCCTTGAATTTCCCCTCGAAACTCCCAGAGAGAGAGGCCCTCTTATCCAGTCGACTCCCAATGTTCTTGGTAACCGTCATCAGCTAAAAAGACAAGTTTTTAGATGAGCAAAACACAATAAAAAGGTTCAAGGAAACGGAAGCACAATTATTTTTTACCTGCATGTGCAAAGAAGCCTCCTTCAGCTTAATCTCCGCATCCGATAGACGGTCCAGTTCGACCTGATCTACCTTCGAAGCAAGAAGGTCCCTCCATCCCAAGGCCACATGTTCGTTCCCATGGAGAAATGAAATATCAGGAGGCGGCTGCTCCGACAATGAGGGAAGCGCGGGGGTGACTAAAGGCGCGGCACCTTTCGATGCCTGGGAGTCAACAAGAATCACCTCGTCCGGACGAGGCCTCTTACCCCGAGGGCCCGAAGCCGAACTAGTGCCTGTTCCGAGTCTACGCTGAGGGGTCCGTTCGGATCGAGCGTTATCCCCGGAGCCTTCAACTGTGGGGGTCGAAGGGCCAGCTTGAGGAACTTGGGGGCCGTGCTCAATAGGCACCGAACTCTCCCCCTGAGGGGGAACTATGCCAACTCTCGGCACGATGTGAGGCATTGTGGCCGGATCGATGATTGTAGTCACATCGTGAGGACGATCCTCCGTATACTTCGAAGGCTGAGACGCCTTCAAAGAACGTTCGAGGGCACGCCGGCTAAGGAACTCGTTCGACAGCCTCATCCAGTAGACTGCAGAAACAAAAACAATTAGAAACAGAAAAAATCAATCAAATCGAAACATGAAGAAAAACACTTAAATCCAAAAACGTACCCAAGTCCCGGATCACAGATGCCTCCGGTGTCACCTCCGAAATCTTCCCGAGGAAGAGGATCGGCTCGACCAAAAGGCAGTACGGATTGATCCGCTTCTCGGGAACGATACCCCTATACTTCTCGGGCCACTCCCTCCGATTTTATATGTAGGGAACATCCCCAGGACGCCTCCAAATTCGAGGGGTTGGTACGACCCCCGAAGAACCATCAGCCTTAGGAGGCATTCGAACATACACAAACCTCCGTTTATAGCCCGCACCATGGGAGGACTGGAACTTCGTAAAAATCTCAAAATCTCTCATAGGAGAGAAGTAGAAGAAGCAACCGCCACTTGAGTTGGAGTTAAGAGTGAAAAAATGAAGAAAGTTCGATGGGGTCACCTTCCGACCGACTGCTTCACACCACACGCAAAAACTAATCAAGTACCCTACCGCGTTCGGTAGCAGCTGCGTAGGGCACAGTTCGAGCGCTGTTAAAATGCGAGCCACCCCAGCACTAATAGGAAATCGGAACCCGTGTTCCAAAGCTTGAACTGTAACCGCCACACAGTCAGGGGGTGGACTATACATCTTGTCCGATGGTCCGGGAACGATTATCTCGTAGTCATCGGGGATGTCAAACTTATAAGCCAATGTTTCGGCTTCTTTCGACTTAACGGTACTAGAGTCTGTCGATAACGTCGAATATAGATTTTCCTCTGTCGGAATGATATTAGCGGCTTCATCACCAATTGGTTGAGCCATGAATTGGGAACGGCTTTGTAATATACAAGTATGACAAGGAGCTTCTCGAACAAGAACTCTACCCTCGAAAACCTGATCCGAAGTAAAAAACTCAAACAAATCAGAAGGGATTAAGGGCTCAGTGGCTCTACCTAAGGTGGGAGAGACCCTATGGACACTAAAAGAATTCGAGTCATCGTTATTGGAACAGCCACCGGCACCGGGTTAGTCAACAACATGTTTCGACATACTCGGAAAAACCACTAAACCAAATACGAAAGAAACAGTTCAGTAGAAACCCCAACCCGGAACCAACAAGATCGAAGATTACTGCTATTTCGAGGGTATACTTCCTTTACACCCATCAAAGGGGGTATTTTACGGGATAATTTAGAGGTACAAGGCCAAATTCAAAATGCAAAACCACAGAGAAAACATGCATAAATCCACTAGAATGCCTAATTCAAGAAAACCAAAGAAATTAGACGACAGAAAAGGAAAAGAAAGTACCTGTTTAAAATGGTAAACGGCGGCGAGTAGAAGTCCGAAAAAGCCGGTAAGAAAAGGGCCTACGCCAACCACCACGGCGGAGCAAAGCAAAAGAAAAAAAGAAAATTCAGCACCTAAAGACCCAAGACAGACAAATAGGAACAAAGGAAAGTCAAAAACCATACCTGAACGGAGTAACAACGACGGACAAAACTTCGGGCGAAAATCGGCGGATTAATGTAAGAAACGGCGGCGCGATACGGCGGTAAGAAAACAAGAGGAGAGTCGGAAAAGAGTAAGAAGTGAAATGAGAAAAAGGAGAGGTTGCAAAGTACTTACCAAAATCCCATTTACTACCCCTCATTATTGCACCCACAGAACCCAAGGAAGCGTGCCCCAAACGCCTCAGCAACCCGCGACACGTGGGCGAAGACGAGACGGCCAAATAAAACGGTTCAACTCTTTTCTAATTTTGAGTTTCCCCCAAACACGCCCCTATTATCCCCTCGGCATCGAAGGTATCAGACGTGTCCGAGCCTTCGAACAGATGAGGAAATTTCGATAGCCTCCGTGAATGTAGGAAGGGGCGGACGATAGGCCTACCCAATCATCTACCCCTCCTTCCGCATTTTTTACTTCGAAGGCACCACTCAAACTCCCAAGTGATAGGATTATTAGAAATTTCGATGTCCTCCAGATTCACCGACCATCGTATTTTGGGGGACTTATGATATGGGGAATGGGGGGATCGAAGGGATTCGCTAATCTCCCCCTCGAAATATACCTATAAAGCCAATAGGCCCACGGCCGAACCAAGACATGAGTTAAGAACGGTAACGAACAAGCAATAAGGTACCATCGAAATAGTCTAGTAACAGGCATCACGGTACCTCGTACCGACCGATCTCCCTTTTGTCCGGATAAAGGGAACACGTCTCCAGAGCAGGGACCCGCTCCGTATCCTCTATAAATACCACTCCTACATTGTACTCACGCACACGGACATAGCGAATATTCACACTCACAATTATTACGTTTATTATACTTCCATACTCATTGATTTGTAAAACGGCCTAACTGAGGTAGACCGTCTTACCGTCCCCTCCCCTTTAACCCTTCTTTCTCTGTAGGTACCGGAGTTCCCCGGAGAATATACTCACCCCTAGACCACTATGGAGTGAGAGATGATAGAGTAAGCCCTTGAACGGTTTTTACCCTCATCACTATGGTTAAAAACTTTCAACTCTATGACTAGCACCGATGGAATTCCAATTATTGTGATAATTGCAACTCTCTATATATTTAGCACCTTATGCTTGTTTCTTTATTCCCTTCCGTTTTTTTACTTTCTTTTCATTTCTCTTTTTGTAACTAACATCTCTTTTTATATATGAAATTTTTTACCGTTTAAAAAGAAAGTGTGGTGTTAGGATTGTTTTGTTTCTTATGTAAAGTCTATCATGTTTTAGCATGGTTCAACTGTAATTCGTATCATTTTTTAGCTTTACATATAATCAAAAGATCATTAATAATTTTTAGCCGTTTCATATACACCAATTTATTATTTGAACAGTTTCCGTTAGATTAATCCCGTTCATAAAGTTCCTTGTTGAATGAAAGGCTCCGACTAAACAAGAAGGTCGAGTAACTAAAGCCTTTTTTTGTTGGTCCGGTAGTATCAATGTTTCCAAACATAGAACGTGCATACTAACTGTTGGTCCCTTAAGACAACAAGGTTAAAAGACTAGGGGGGATGAATAGTCTTTTAACAGTTTTTATCGGTAGTATTAATATTTTCAAACTAGAACGTGCATATTAACTGTTGGTCCCCTAAGACAACAAGGTTAAAAGACTATGACGGGGTGAATAGTCTTTTAACAGTTTTTGCAAACTTTTGTTGTCTAACTGTTAGTCACAGATTTCTTCTCATAAATCTGATACTTTTTACATCAAATATGAGGTTTATCAAGATAACTTTCCAGCTAACTGGTACTACCATGCAGATTCCATGTGTCTCAGATAACGTTTAAGCTATCTGATGCTTAACATTCAGAGCGCGAAAGTCTTTCATAGTAAATGTTGTCTTTCATATGCTTATATCGAACTGCATAATGCCACGAATACTATTTAACCTCAAAGAGTAATTATACATCAAAGTAAAGCATAATAAAGCATGTTACTGAAAGTAAATGTGACAGAAGCATTTCAAAGTGGTCTCTAAAGATGGTGTAATCGTTCAACTAGTTTTGGAGGGAATTCTTGGCACCAAAATGTAAAACAGCTTCAGGGGTATAATTGAGACTTAATGTAATACTATTTTACATTCCCTTGTTTTTTTAACCAACCAAACAAGGAAAATAGAATTCTACAATCACTGGTTCAATGTTGGTGCAAATAATCAACCAAACAAAAGAAATCCAACGATAAGACAGATACAACCTGCTAAGGCCCCAATCCATAGCTTCGTGTGGAATTCATCCAACTCGATCTTTATCAGAGATAGGTACTTTTCATACTTTTGGACTCTTGGCTTACCGCTCGGGGTAAGATACTCTATATTGGCTTGGTTGGGTTTCCTTGTCCGTGTTTATCTTTGTGTTGTTGGTGTTTTCGTCGTAGGGGCAAGCCTTTTGCACGTGTAATCTCCTTTGTAATTATGTTTCATTAATAAAAAATTTACCGATTCCAAAAAAAAAAAAAAAAAAGGAAATTCAACATTCCCATAAATAAAATAAAATAAAGAGGGGAATTCGATTCACTAATCCCCATGGGATTTAACATTTCCCCAACAGGTATTGTATAAGCGAACAAATATCCATGGTTAACAAACTTTAACAAGAAAGGTAGAGGGTTCGAACCCCAACAGAGGCATAAGGCGGTATTGATAGAATTTCAACTCTCCCAAAAATTTAAGCTGTTGGGGAGGTACGAAATTTAATCATTTGTATTAATTCTCTAACACTCCCCCGTACTCGTGGCCGTTTCAACCTCTTTGGGGAGGCCATTCGAGTGGAAATTTAATGCGGGGCGGAGTTTGTCTCCGGGGAGATTCGAACCCAGGTGGGCATGAGCCAGATGGCTCTGATAGACTGATATCACGGAATCTAATCATTTATATTAATTCTCCAACACTCCCCCGCACTCGTGGCCGATTTCAACCTCTTTGGGGAGGCCAATCGAGTGGAAATTTAATAAGGGGCGGAGTTTGTCTCCGGGGAGATTCGAACCCAGTTGGGCGTGAGCCAGATGGCTCTGATACCATAATAGAATTTCAACTCTCCCAAAAGCTCAAGCTGTTGGGGAGGTACGGAATTTAATCATTTATATTAATTCTCTAACAGGTATAATCGTAATTGTAGTTATAAGGTTCGTATGAGCGTATTTGGAGTTATAAGGTGATAAAAAGAGTAGTGTAGGAATAAGATTAATCGAGTAGTTAGATTTGTTGTTAAAATAAATATAAATAAAATAAACAGTACTATTAAACAAAAATATTGCAACTCTAATCACATGTAGATGTAAGAGTCTATGAGACCATCTCTTGTCGGCAGTAGTATATGAACCATTGAACTTGACGTACACTCCAAATTAAATGGACTTAAAAGCGGTCTAAATTCAAATTATGCACGTCCATTATGTAGTACGAAGTAGTACGTATTAATTCTTGTAAAATCTAAATTAACCACTTGCATGTTAATTTAATTATTCTATGTTATTCTCCTATGAAAATTCATTATTTTCGGTTCAACTTAGTTCTGTTATGTTCAGTTTAATTCAATTCTGTTCATATTCATTCAGTTCAATCAATTATGTTCAATTTCATTTAATTCTGTTCAATTCTATTTATACTAAAATAACAATTTCTTATTATTGAGGTACGTACTATACAGTATACACGGGGAGACAAACAAACATATAGGCGTACATGGAGTAATTAATTAATAATTAACGGGGAATTGAAAATGATGTCCATTTTGGTGCAAATGATTTACCAAGGGACTTTTATTCTTAGAAGCTGATTTTGGAAGTAAAAGTGCAAATCAACCTAAAAGCGATACTTAAATGAGGAAATTTTGTAAATGAGAAATCATTAATCTTAGCTTTAAGGGGGAGCAATGGAGAACCATTAGGGCCTACCGCACATAATTAACAAACTAATGAAGAATTTCATGTGAATTTCCATCTAGTTACACATAATAAATAATTTAAATATATTGTCCCATTTTATTTGCATTTATCAGTCATCTGAAAAGATAGCTTTTAGCAGAGGGGAAGACGTGATTGTTTTATAAGGCTATGTTATCTTTGTCGGCAAAGACAATATTTTTAATTCAGTTCAATTCAAATTTAAAATTAAATTAAATTTAGTTTTCGGTTCAACTTTGATTTTTTTATTTTTTGTATTATAAGTAAGCTCAAGTCAGTTCAATTGTGTTCAATTAAACTTTTACAGGTAAAAAAATTAGAATTTAAGTTTGGTTAAACTTGATTGTGGTGTGATTCTGTGAGATCGAGATAGAATGTATATAATGTATATGGGTGCTTTGATGTAATTTACAAATAATTTGTAATTTAATCAGGAATTAAATTTAATGAATCCCGACCTTCGATATTCACGTGAATCGGACAGAACAAAGAAAAAGAGAGAATTGCAGCGGAAAGTAAACGAGAAGTAAAAGAAACAGTGTTACCTCGAGCACCTCGAGATGCTAGACGAAGTGACTTTCTAAAGAACAAGGAGCTTCAGTTACTATGCTCTCTGTAACAAAACGGTAAATTAACTATTCACAAGATACGGATAGCTCAAGGTTGTTCATCAGAACTCAGTTTCATAAAAGCGTAGGAAATTATGAGAGGTTTATAGAATTTATTTAAAAATTGAAAAGTAAACCTAACTTAGCTAGCAAGAAAAGAAAAGGCCCTAATTTGTTTATAACCCTAGCCGTCGGCGCCATTAGGGTTGGAGTCCGTTCGCGGGCACGCTTTCTTGGGTCAGGTCCACCTAGGTATCCATCAAGATTATTTTGTTCGACATGGGTCCAATACAATCTAAATATGTAAATAACAGAACTTACAGAAGGATAAATTCGCCTCAGAAACTAGAAACTAAGTTGGAAAAAAATTGTAGAGAGCGACCTGTACAATAGTGCAGTGGTTTTTTTCGGCAAAAAAACGGTGGGAAGCTTCTGCACTATTTTTACACTAAAATACCGGCCTAAATTTTACCGGTAATAGAAGTGGTATCACTGGTATGCAATATTTCGGATCCATTTCGTGAGGGGTCCGGAACAGACCATATTAGATTAGATCGATTGCCAGGCGGGCCTTGAACAAGTAAGAAATGAGTTAGGCTCGCATGATTGTTGAACTAATCTTAATTAGCGTTAAATTTAAACATTAGTAGGCCGACGTTTAATTTCAATTTTCAACACTGGGGTAAAATAGGGACCGCATTGAAAGTATGCTAACTCCTTTTACAATTATTGTTTTCTTAATAACAGTCCGCTACTCTTTGGACGTGCGAATCTCACATGCATGCGTAATAGCTTACAAATCATGTGAACCAAATTAAACTGCACAAGTTGTAGCATGCTCTGGTCATGATATAGTTATAAAATTTTTTCTAGTAAAAATTTGAACATGTGATCAAAAGAAAAATACTTTTTTATTTAACCAATTGAACCGATAGGCAATGTTAATACTAGTAACAATTAATAGTCGCATACATTAATTTCAACGTCATTATTAATTATAGTTCCTTGACATACAAATATTTGCCAAATACATCCTTTTAATGGGCCTACCCAAAAATTCCATCATTAGAAGCTTAATCACTCTCATAATCTAATTGTTGTCGAGCACCTTTTTCTTCACTAGAAGCTTGAAATCTGTTCTTGGTAAGATTTTCAAACTAAGTCATGTCTAATCTCAATTATCAGTAAACGACTAATCATGCGATGATAACAAGAGTTATTAAGGTTGTAAGGTTTAACAAGACACTTCAACCAACATTATTGTTTGTAAATGCTCATGCTTGTGTATTAGTTACAGCTTACCACTAATTCATTTATTTCAGCTTTCAACCAAAATCAAATTACTTCACAAGTATATCTAATACTCCTCTCTACTTCATTTTAAATTTTATTGGTTAATTTTTTTAACGCATTTTGACCGTAGCAGGGTAAATTCGGCTCAGAAGCCAATTTGAAAGAAAAAGAAAAGAAAGTAGTAATACATAGGGCAATGCGTTTTTGTAGGAAAAAGAAATGCCCGCATTATAGTGCATGTCGTCCTTAATTTGAAGTTTTAAAAGATATTTTCTCTTGAAGTTTTAAAAAACAAAAGAAGCCCAACATCAGTGATCATAGTCCATAGACCTCATGCATAGCCGACACAAAGCCCAACATAATATATGCCTGTACTTTAGGCCTGGGCCTAACTTCATGTAAAACACCCATCTTTATGGCGGTTTTTTGGTTGGAGATATCTCCAAATCAATTTTTATCCTAATCACATCACATACTTAGATGAGCATTTTTCAATTACATTCTTATTTTTGTAATAAAAACAATGAGCAATACAGCGAGATTATATTATTACAACACTTCAGATAATGCTCAGGAGTTAGATGCCATCTTCCGACTTCCAAAGTAATTCTCCAGATCAAATAAATATCCTCCTATATTATTATGTGTTGGATTATATGGAATGCTCGAAACAACTTCATTTTTAATAATTAGACATAAGCCAATTACCTTCCATGAGCTCAACGCCATCTTTATTAAATTGAAAAAAGATCTAAGACTTCTGGCACAATCATAACAATTGATTGGAAAAGACCACAACAAGATTTTATTGCTTTAGACACTAATGGTTCCGCGAAACTGGTTTTGCAGGCATTGGCCTCATCCTGAGAGATTCAAGTGGTGTGTTTAAGTGAGCAACCTCTGGGTTTATACGGATCACCATTACCTACATTAACATGGCTGAAATATGGGTTGTACGTGTGGGGATAGTTTTAGCATTACAACGGAACTATGATAAACTAATGGCGTATATTGGCTCACTTTACACTTACAATTGTCTTTGTAGTCATCCCGCATTAACAAGGATGGACCTTGGCGTTTAATGAAACTTCGGATGTTCCTATCTTAAAGTTTGCTCGTTTTAAGTACACTTTCCGACATAGAGTGTAGGAGCGTGACCTCAAGAGTAACAAGGGCCGGTGCTTGTTTCTTTCCCCTTGTTTGAGTTGAGAGTTCTCGGTTTCTCGAGGTGGTTTTGGTGCCTTCTACGGTGGTTGTGAAGTTTGGATCCGGTGACCTTTGTTGTTGGGCTCCGTTTTGCTCGTTTTTTGTTTCCTTTTGGTTGTATGTTGGCTTCGGTCCCATGGTTACTTTGTAGGGGTTGGGGTTGTATCCGTTTGGTTGTTCTTGAGCTACTTTCTATCTCGTGAGTGTTCCGAGGCCCAAAGGAGAAAATCGCCTTTCGTTTTCTAGCTCTGTCCCCTAGACTTGCAACGAAAGGCATGCACACTCCTTTGGACTTGATCAAGAGTTGGTGGTACAACTTATATTATAAACCCATCGGATCTTTACCTCTTGCTAGCTAAGAAGGACACACTAGAAGGGGGGGGGGTGGTCAAGTAATGGCCAAGGTCATAACGATCTAGGAGTTTTGCTCGTGTTTTCTTTTATCCCCTAGTTCGGACCGCTTTGGGTTGGAGGTGTATTTTTGTTTTTCTTGTGCATGTCTCATGCACGTTCTTGTAATTTTTCTTGCTCGTTATTACTTATTAATAAAATTTTACCGTTTCAAAATAAATAAATAAATAAATAATACCATGGAGGCTCGTCACTGAAGTTCAAGCACAAGTTAGGCAGCTTAAGGAGGTGCAGCTAAATTTTGTTCACATGGAAACAAATTGTGTAGTGGATATCTTGGCCAAAAGGGGAAGAAGTTCTCGTGGGTACGTTCAAATGAAAATCCCAACATTTTGAGTGCTTATCCAGAAAATCCAAGTTCATGTGTTTGGGATTTATGCTTCAGTTGCTCAACTGATGTAACAATGATATATCACGAACATCTACTGAGCCAAACCGCATCTGCACAATTGCGACAGGCTCTCTTTAACCAATTGGATCAAACCGCACAAGTGCACATGCTCTAGCCCAAGATGTCATAATCACAAATTTTCCTCGTGTGAGAATCAAACCTATGATCAAGAGGAAGAAATTTCTCTTTTTAACCGACTGGGCCAACCCTGCGGTCACTCATCTTAAATTTTGAATGACTTATCTCATTCAATTTTTATTAATTTTTAAGATACTTTATGCACTCCTTAGTTTTAAAGGTTCCATGGAGGGAGCAGTTCATATAAGGCATCAGGTGCTTATGCAGGACGCACTGAGTGATTCAAAGACGTGGAAGAAGTTCAGATCCAGTTCGTGTAGACAATTTAGCTACTGAAGCAAGATATATATCTTTTGGAAGGAATCAAAACTCTTGTGATTCTCAGCATTTTGTGTGGGATATTGTGCCTAGTTGATTGAATGTTTTACTTATTTTGGACTCTTTTAATTCCGTTCGGTTTGTAATTTAAGACGGCTTGTAACTTAAGACTCGATATTTTATCTTAATATATCTATGACATTTAAAAATAAAATAGTTTTTAAAGGTCCATATAATATAGTACGTAGTTTATTGCACCACCGATCCTTTCACGCGCAAACTTGCCACTTATAATTTGGCATATGTTGTTAACCTATGTTCCTACACGCTACAGTTGTTTAATTACTGTAGTTTAGAAATGCAACTCTGTACTTAGCAAAAGAACAGTTTCTATTATGTTTCGGCAACAAAACAAGAATATGAACAATGTATATCCATCGCATCGAGTATTATGAGTTTCATACCTGCGATATAATATTATGCCTTGTTTCAATCGACTGATTTGATGTCATTTGCCAACATAGTAAGTACACTTTAAAAATGGGGCATAGTCGTTTATTCATAGTTGTTGGGATGGATGACTTCTTACAATTGGTACAAGTGTGTTCAATATAATTTTGAGTGGAGACATTGGATATAATTTTTGTATTATCATCAATCTCACACCGAAACATTGATCTGTAAAACACTGATGGTTTTGTATAAATTTGGTTGCAAACCTAACATTTGTTGTTCTTTTTTCAATCTATACTATAACAAGAGGATTTTTTTTTTTTTTTTTTTTTTACAGCTAAAAAGATTTATATATAATGTATATAGACCAAAAGCATAAGAAAATGTTTTGTTTTTTGGTTATGGCTGCCTAACAAAATCAGGGATTTATCAACAAGGAGAAGAGCTTATCACTACCAAAATCAGCCAATCAAATAGGGATTTATTATTTATACACGGGTCGTAAAAGTTGTGAAAGTATCATTTTTGTGGAAGAGGTATAATAATTGCCCTGGCACCATAAAAGGCTGTTGCAAAAAATAAGTTGGTTGGCCGTTGGCAAATGCATAAACTAACTACTCGTTACAGTTAGTTAGTGGGAGTTGTAAAGTTTAATGTGGTTATTCATTTGTATTGAACGTGAGAGCCAACATGTGTCGACAAATTCAACGCGCATAACGCCTCAACTTTTGCAGCCTATCTTCTTTTTGCTCATTTAACCTTTTTCAATCATTCCTCCTCCTTTTGTTCTTCCAGATTTTTGGTCCTAAAACAGAGAATCCATTCACGCGCAAAGCACCATTTGATTGCCATAATGCTGCTGGTACAATAGTTTTTCGTATTAAAAGTGCTAAGGGCGTACCTTGCTAAGGACCAGCAATTTTGCATCTCTTGTGTTGTAAGTTTGGAGATTGTTTAGCTTTAATACGGTTTTGTAACGTACATACAGACAACTAATTAAGCTTTTGTTTGGTGTGGTTACTACTGAACTTTTGTCATTATCATAGCACACTACCCCTTGCATATATCAAGCTTGATTAAAATTTTGAACTTATTGAGGGTATATTTTCAAAAATAACGTGGACTTAAACTTTGAGTTTTTACAATGAGTGCTTAATCTGTGTTGTGAGTTCATATTAATTTATATATTAATTTATGTTAGAATATTTCTAACAACAACCATTAGTCCATCGAGATTTAAGTCTTTGGGCCGTCATCATTACTTGTGTATTCGACTATACATGTATTATCCTGCTCGCTTTAAACCGATACAATATTCACCATTTGAATTATTATATTCTTCATTTCTCGATTTCTTATATGCTACTAGATAATGTTGTAGTGCTCTACAAATTGGTCCTCCGACATATTGTATAGCGTAACACAAAACATTTAGAAATGTTTATCGATGAATCTTTTTTATACCAGCAGGTCCATTTTAGAATTATTGGGGAGTTAGATGATGAAGAGGTGGCTTTAGCGAATAAAAGTGGGGAAGTTATTACTTCTCAGGAGTCTTGTAGAAAAGTAGTGGTGAAGGATTTGGTGGAAGTTGGAGCAAACCTTGGCTTTTTTAGCGAAACCGAGAAGGAGAAAGTTGGGGTAATTTTTGAGTCTTGGGAACAAAGGGACCTTAAGAGTGTAAAAGATTCGATTGTGGCCTTGGGGCTTGGAAACTTGGGAGGTGGACCATGATTATGTTGAGCTTTAATGTTAGGGGTTTAGGGGGGTCTTTGAAAAAGAGGAGATTAGGAGATTAATAAATGTGGAGAAAGTAGAGTTCGTTTGCTTGCAAGAAACGAAAAAGGAGGTTTTCTCTAGAAAAGACGTGGAGTTGTTATGGGATGGAACAAATGTGGATTGGGTGTTTTCGGGCTCGTTAGGAGCCTCGGGTGGTATCCTTTGCATGTGGAATAGAGATTTGTTTGAAAAAATCTCCTTTTGGGGAGAGGAAGGAGCTCTTGGAGTAGTAGGTAGTTGGAACGGAGTAGTGGTGAATATTGTGAACATTTATGCTTCTTGCACTAAGGAGAAAAGAGAGGCTCTTTGGGATGCCTTGAGGGAGCGCTTAGAAGGTGACTTGGATGGTCGTTGGTGTCTTTGCGGTGATTTCAACGCTATTCGTAGGGATTCGGAAAGGAAGGGAAGAAGGAGGAGTATGGGGATGTCAATTTCGAACCCGCTTAACAAGTTCATTGAAGAGCTAAATCTTGTTGATATACCTTTGAGTAGGAGAAAATACACTTGGTATAGGGATAATGGTGAGTGTTGTAGCCGTTTGGATCGTTTCCTTCTTTCGGAAAGTTGGGTGAAAAAGTGGCCTAATCTAAGTCAAGTAGGACTTAAGAGGAGGATTTAAGATCATGTTGCAATTGTGCTAAAAGAAGATGGTCGCGATTGGGGGCCCAAACCATTTCGGTTTGTGAATGGTTGGATTAAAGAAAAGGGGTTCTCTAAACTTGTAGAGAATTCGTGGAGAGAAGAAGGTATAACGGGTTGGGCAAGCTTTGTAATTAAGGAGAAGCTAAAGAGGTTGAAACTATTCTTAAAGTTGTGGCATAGTGAACATTTTGGGTTGATTGATAAGAAGATTACTTTGTTAGAGGATGAATTAGCTAGCTTGGATCTAGCTTTGGAAGGAGATACACGTTTGTTAAGTGAGAACTTGTCACGTTCGAGTAGCTCTCGGGTGAGAACAGTGGTTAGCAGAGGAGTTGAGGAGCTGGGAGGGCTCGATCAGGGATGGCCGAGTAATGAGAGGGGCGCAACTGGTGAGGGCTGGCAGTATGGCCGTACAGCAGAAACGGAAGGGTTGCTTGGGCGGCCAACTTCACATACACAGCAACGGGTTGATCAGGAGGAATTAGGTGCGGGGTCGGGACAGCGAGCTACCGTAGGAGGGGAGGAAAGTGAGCATAGAAGGAATCTAATGATTGACATTCAAAATCTCTTAACTTGGAAAGGCTCCTTAAAACTTCAACAAGCCAAGGTTCATTGGGTAAAGGAGGGAGATGCGAACACAAAATTTTTCCATGGTGCTTTGGCAAGAAGAGGAAGGGCTAAACAACTAAGGGGAATTCGAATAAATGGCAAGTGGCTAGAGGAAATTAATGAGGTTAGAGATGGAGTCTTTAGTTTCTTCGAAAATCATTTTCATCAAAGAGAGGACGACTCTTTTAGAGTCCGTGACCTAGGAGGGACTACTCTTTCGAGGGACTCTAGGTGTTTTTTGGAATCTCCGTTTAGTGAAGGGGAAGTAAAGGAAGCGGTTTGGAGTTGTGGGAGTGACAAGAGCCCGGGCCCGGACGGTTTTGGATGGGGATTCTTTAAAGCTATGTGGATTGTGGTGAAGGAGGATCTTTGTAGACTTTTTTCCGAATTCTTTCATTCCGGGAAGCTATGCAAAGGTATCAATAGCACGTTCATCACCCTTATACCAAAGAAGGCAAATCCGGTGGCTATAGGGGATTATAGGCCAATTTCTTTAGTGGGGAGTGTGTACAAGATCGTTGCGAAAGTGCTAGCAACTCGGTTGAGTAAAGTTTTGGAGGAGGTTATTTCCAAAAACCAATCGGCTTTTATTGGAAATCGAAACATTCTTGATGGGGTTCTAGTTGCAAATGAAGTGTTGGATGAGGCTAAGAAGAGGAAGAAGGAGATCTTTTTATTTAAGATCGACTTCGAGAAGGCTTATGACTCCGTAAGTTGGGAGGCTCTATTTCGTATGATGGAGTTGTTGGGGTTCGGGGAGCGGTGGTTAAAGTGGATCAAAGAGTGTGTGTCTACGGTTTCCACGTCGATTCTAGTGAATGGGAGTCCAACGAAGGAGTTTCATCTTCATAGGGGTTTGAGACAAGGAGATCCACTTTCTCCTTTTCTCTACTTGATCATGGCGGAGTGTCTTAGTAGGATGATTAGGAAAGCGTGTGAGGAAGAAGTGTTCAAGCCGGTGCTAGTAGGGAAGGATAATGTTCCTTGCTCTCACTTACAATTTGCGGATGATTCTCTTATCCTTGGAGAGGCAAGTGTGGAAAATGTGGTAGCAATAAAAGGAATCTTGAGGAGTTTTGAGTTGGTCTCGGGTCTAAAGATTAACTTCCATAAGAGCCGGTTGATCGGAGTGGGAGTACAAGGGGAAACACTTGAGTCATGGGCTACACTTCTTGGTTGCAAGGTCGAAACTACACCTTTCAATTACTTGGGGCTTCCTATCGGAGGCTTAGCTAGGGAGAAAAGATTGTGGAAAGAGGTGAAAGGTAAATTCACAAGGAGATTAGGGCTCCTAGAAAATAAATATTTGTCCCTTGGAGGAAGAGTGGTAATTATCAATGCGGTGCTTGGGGCTCTACCGATGTATTATCTTTCCTTCTTCAAAGCTCCGGTGGGGATCTTGAATGAACTAAAAGGACTCCAAAGAAGATTCCTTTGGGGAGGGGATGTGGATAAAGAAAAGAGGAAGATTTCGTGGGTGGCATGGAAGAATGTGTGTAGACCAAAGATGAAAGGGGGACTAGGGATCAAGGATTTGCGAAATTTTAATCTCGCACTTCTAGGAAGGTGGGGTTGGAGAATGTTACAAGGAGGAAATGAACTTTGGGTGAAGGTTATTGAATCAAAATACGGCGCTTGGAAAGAGAATGTGGATATTATTGCAAAAGGGAAGAGAATACCAAGAAAGTGGTCGGATTGGTGGAGGAACTTGATTAGTAGCGTTGGAGCAAAGGAGTGGTTTGAGAAGGAGTGTCAAAATGTTGTGGGCGATGGAGCAAGTACTTCATTTTGGGAAGATAGATGGGGAGGAAGAGAGAGAGCATTGAACGAGATTTTTCCAAGATTATACAACTTGGATAAAAGGAAGGATTGTTTGGTGAAAGAGAGAGTAAGTTGGATGGAGGGAGGAGCCGTGTATCATGGAGATTGGAGACGTAGTCTTTTTGATTGGGAGAAAGAGGATGAGGAGAGGCTAAAGCACATGGTGGGAACGTATAATCGGGGGGAGGAAATGAAGGACTCTTGGCGGTGGAACAAAAGTAAAGAAGGGAACTATTCTACAAAAGAGGGCTACAGGGTTCTACATTCTTATGAGGAAGATCAAGTTTTACAAAGATGGGCAAAGAAAATTTGGTGTAAATTGACCCCTTCGAAGGTAAATGTTTTTGTTTGGAAAGCCCTACAAGATAGGATACCCACTAAAGCGAATTTGGAGAGAAGAGGCATCTTCATTAGCGAGTCGGAAAAGGGGTGTAACTCGTGTGGGGTGAGTGAGGAGACCACTTGGCATGTTTTGGGTGGTTGCGATTTTGCTAAAAAAGTGTGGAGAATTGTGAGTGGGTGGCTTAGAGTAGATTATCCTATTGGTGATAATTTACTTGAGATCCTAGAAAACCATGAGAAGAATGCACCAAGAGGTTTGAGAGAAGTGTGGCAATTGATTTGGCATGCTACGGTTTGGAATCTATGGTTGGCTAGGAATGGAGTTCTTTTCAAACAAGAGAGTCTCAATCCGTGCAAGTGGTGGAGAAGGTGAAATTGAATAGTTGGTGGTGGTTGAAGGGAAAGGAGACACTAAAGATTGAATCGTTGGCTTCTTGGTGCATGGAACCGCAACTTTGCTTGGCGTAAGGGAGAGGGGATGGGTTAGACGAGAGGGAGGAGGAGAAGAAGGAGGAGAGGGTGTTTGTTGGCTTATTTCTAACACTTATATTTGATTTCCTTTGGTTGTGTTGCTATTATAGGTGTGAGGAGGAGCTTTGTTACCATAGTGGTGCTTGAGACGTTGGATTATTGGATGGGAGAGAAGGGTGAGGTATGTGGCGGATATTTTTCAAGGCTTAGAGTCAACTTGTATAGGATTTCCTATTCAAGGCAAAAACCCGACTTGGAAAGTCCTCGGGATGTTCGTCACATTTCCTCTTTATCCTTTACGGCTTAAGTCAACTTCGTATTTGGATTTTAATCCTTAATCTAAGTGAAAACCCGACTTGTAAAGCTATTGGGGAACTTCTCTTCCCTCTTCCTCTCCGAGGGTGTACCGGTTTATCTATCTAACTTGTTTGTTCATTTTTGGGCGGTTTACTTGTTTGATGGAGAGGTGATACGACCCTCATGTGTGTTCGATTGAACAAAGTGTGAGGTTGTCACTTACTTGATTGGCTCATGTTGGTGTGGCTTTAAATTGCTTGCCACTTGTTGGTTGGGTGAACTTAAGAGGAGGGGTAGAGACAACATAGTCGTAGTCATCCCGCATTAACAAGGATGGACCTTGGCGTTTGATGAAGCTTCATATGTTCCTACCTTAAAGTCGCTCGTTTTAAGTTCACTTTCCGACATAGGGTGTAGGAGCGTGATCGCATGAGCCATTCGGGTGAGTTCGTGTTGTGATTTTTACCCCTGCCTTTTGACTGCTGGATGAATTCGTTACTGTGCTATCTCTGGTGCTCCTCTGTTTCCTTTGACCATTGTTTGTTTTCAAGGTGTACATTGGCCTTGTGATTATGTCACGGACGTAAACAGGCCCCAGACTTTTGAACTCAAGTTTGGCCTCTACTGCAGTGACTACTATATTGTTACTTTTGTTGCTGTTAATTAAGTGGAGGGTGCAGCAAGGTGGATAGTTTATGGAGGTTCCGATTTTGTTTGGTAGCTTGATTAGGAGCTAGTATCTTGGTCTAGCCTGTTTTTTTTTCTCATTTCTGTAAACCGTGGAACGGAGTATTTGTATGTGGAACCTTGATGAGTATTTCTCATACTCGGTGATGGAATAATAATTTTTTAGCCGTTTCAAAAAAAAAAAAAAAAAAATTTTAGAATTTTCCGAAAAGATATAGTAATAGACTAATAGTATATGTCACGACAAGTATTGTGGTAGCACAAACAAGAAGAATAAACCTCCATTTGTCTCCTCCTTAAGAAGACAAATTGATCGATCCCATAATTGAAGGAAAAAAAGAAACACAGTACCTAGTCAGCCTGAAATAGAACAAAGAGAGATGAACAAGAACCGGTCAAGCTCCCTACAAGCCATCCATTAACTCTGAAACCATCCATCCATTTCCTATCTTTCATTAGTATCTTTCTTCCTCACACCAACAAAACCAAACACTTAAAACATTCTCCAAAACAAACACATTCTATCCATCCTTCTATCTAACCATGCCAGCAACAGATAACCAATCATCATCATCCTTGCTAAACCGCATTAGCATCCGCCGCAACCAAATCCCAATGGAGAACAACCACGAACAAGAACTCGAAGACCTCGAACTCTTCCAGAAGCACGTTACCGACCGTTTCTCTGATCTCCTGTCCTCACCTCCACCTTCCTCCGCCAAAGCCTCGGCCACCCCGAGCAACAACGATTACTCTTCCCCCATCTCCCCATACGAACACCAGCACCTCTACGTCCCACCTTCCCTCCTCTCCATATCATGGTACCGCAACCTCCTCGATGCCTTTCTATGCTGCGAGGCCGAGTTCAAGGCCGTTCTTGTATCCGGCCGGGATCCTTCTCAATTCTCCAAACCTCCTCTCGATCGTGTCATCGCGGACCTCCTCGAACGTGTCATCAAGGCGCTCGATCTGTGTAATGCGATTACTCATGGATTGGAAATGGTGAGACATTGGCAGAAACTGGGAAGTATCGCGGTGAACGCTCTAGAACAAAGGCCATTGGGAGAAGGGCATGTTAGAAGGGCAAGAAAGGCCCTGACGACCCTGCTGACGTCGATGGTGTTTGATGATAAGGAAAGTGCAAATGCTAATCAGCATGGGAAGGCGGCCGAGCGGACTTGGTCATTCGGCCGCCGTGGAGGTGGCGGGAATACGGTCAACAAGGACCGGATGGCTACCAACTTCCGATCCTTGTCATGGTCAGTTGTATAAAATGTGCTTATGAAAATCCAAAAATGAAGCATATTCTTGGAGCATATTGTTATTCTGGAAAATGTGTCTATTAAGATCTGTATAATTTTGTATATATATAAAATGGTTTTGTATAAGTTAAGTTTTTTTGTTTTTTTGGCTCACACTTTTGCTTTGTGTGATCTAGGTCTGTCGCCAAGCAATGGTCAGCTGCGAAACAGATACAGGCAATGTCAGCCAATCTAGTAGTCCCACGTGGGGCCGAGTCAAATTCCCTCGCTTTACCGGTATACATAATGAGTACTATCCTAGTGTTTGTGCTGTGGGCCATGGTGGCAGCTATACCGTGCCAAGAAAGGAACGGGCTAACGACGCATTTTCAGTTGCCAAGGCAGATGGGGTGGGCCCAACCGATAATCGGGCTGCAAGAGAAGATTGCTGATGAGTGGAAGAAAAAGGAGAAGAAGGGCACAGCCGGGTTGTTGGAGGAGATGCAGAAGATGGAGAAGGTAGCTCATGGATTGGTAGATTTCGCGGATGGATTCACGTTTCCATTGGAGGAGGAGGAGAAGGTGGAGGAATTGGCGGTACAGGTAGCGGATATGAAGGATATTTGCCTAAGGATGGAGGAAGGGTTGGTACCCTTGCAACAACAAGTAAGGGAGGTGTTCCATAGGATTGTGAGGAGTAGAGCTGAAGTTATTGATCTGGTTGAACAAGTTAGTAAAATGACTGCACCTGCTCCCTATTAGGGGACTATGAAATTGAATGAGGTAGTTAAGTAATTTTGTACATTTTCTTGGGGTCATATTGTTGATGATCTTCTTTGATAAAATGTGAAGTAGCCTATTGGATGAGGATACTTTGGGATATTGTTTATTTTCTTCATTAATTGACCATATGAGGACTAAGATGGTAGTTTGGTTTGTCCTCTGAAATGTAATAGTTGGGACTAGTTTGATTTCAAATGTTGTTCTTGATCAAGGTTTAAATCCACTTGCTTTGCACAGCTCGTACCAAGACAGCTACCATGATATACTATATAGTACGAACAAAAGAGAGCTCTCGGGCTTAGCAAAAGATGTAATTTACTATCATTCAACAAGGTAATCTGCTGTAGAAGTTGTTAATTCTTGATGGTTAGATCACACCTGAGAAGAAGAACGTTGTTGACGAAGTAAGGGCTGTCTTTGCTGATAAATGTTGTCCACGAAACATCAAAGACACTCCACCAAGAAGAGGCCGTGCTTCCTTCGAGCATAGGGTCGTCATCCTTAATCCTCCTTACAAACTCCTCAGATGATTTCTCCATCGATGCAATATCACAGGTAATACTAAAGGCTGTTGTTGAGGCCGCAGGTGAAGAAAAAAACAACCCAAGACTATAAACATTGTTTCGGTTCTTCCTATAACAGAGAGACAAGGACATTTGATGCTCGCCCACGAAAAAAGTTTGTGAGTTAACTACGCGTAGAATATTTTCACATTCATCCCTCTTGAGATCAAGATAAATTACACAACGCGGATGGGAAGATGAGCTGTCAACTACTACCCCCTTCAGTGGTAGTTTTGTGTATGCACGTTTCCGAAATTTATCAGGAGTGTGCTGATGTGGTGATTGAAAACCTTGTAATAACGTAGGGCACCCAGAGCAAGTTCAGAAGCAATTGCTGGATCAATGTCGCTGCAAGTCATGATGCTCTCCAATTTTGTGGTACTTAAGAATGGGGGTCTGAGGAATCTGCGCACTAGTGAGTTTAATGTTGTTGTCCTTTCTTGCAACTGGTCTGAGTAATGCGATTGCACCCAATTCAACATAAAATCATATATATCATCCTCTGATTCTACTTGCAAACAGTCACTTAAGAAAACTGCCTCCACACCAACTAAAGGAAGTTTGAGTAACTCCACCTGAAGATCAACCCTGGTGATGATAATGTTGTTCATTACTCCAAGTTAGAAAGACAGAAGCAGAAAAATGAAAGAATGATATGTACTATAGTACTCACTTTTTCAGGTCTTTGAAGTGCTGGACTATGAACTTCTTAGCAGAACCAAGATGTGGACCAACAAAATCAACCATTAGACCATTCAAATCAAGGTCCAAATAGAGCAAAGCCACCCCAAGTGTCATTTCTATGTTGATCAACAATTGGCCGCACAGCTTAATGCATGATGCAACAGAAAATTTGTCAGCAGCCACTATCACATCACGTAATGCGGATAGTTTATAGCTCACTAGGTTACCGCTATACATAAATTTTAACAAATCCATGAACGCTGCCTCCTCTGCACATACATGTTTAAAATCTTAATCATAAAAGCATGCATGATAAGAGTAAACAAAGAATATATCATGTGAAATACCTATCAGATCATCCACTACTACAGTCTACAGCCCTTTCCACAGATAGGAAAGAAGACAAACAAAGAACAGACAGAGAGGAAGAATCAATTTTGTGTACCAGTGTCCAGTATATGTATAGTTGCATGTTGCTGCCCAGACTCTTTCATGCCATTTGATTAACAACTACAAGAAAATTTAATTTATCAACTGGAGAATTGGGTATCTATCAAGAAACCATAACGATTTAGAGCAATTAGAGAGTTAACCCAGAAGTTAGAACAAAAGATACTGTGAAAATAACGGACCTTGTGAAAAAATGAACTATGCGCTGCCAAAATTAGAGAGTTAACCCAGATAAGTTTCTCTTCACACTCAGGACGATGTATCTCAGAGGATGTTTCATTCTCTTGGGAAGCATCATCGCCTGCATAAAATTAACCGTGATTAGCTAGCTTTGTAAAGTAATGGTTTCTGCTAAAGTTGAAATATTCGGATCTAATGCAATATGTTAAGTTCAAAAGAGCTTCCCGAAGGGAAAGCATAACCTGAAGAATTTTTCTCAAGTTCTTCAAAGTTTTGGGATTTCCTTATAAATTACACAAAGGCTTATTAAAAGAGAAAACAAACAACTGTCATTTCTATATGTCTGCCAAGCAACAGATGAAGTGATGAACATAAACAACTTCATTGTTTTTACATTTTAGCCACTGTAATTTACACATGAAAGTCCACATATCGCTAATGCTCTAACAAGCAAGATATGTTCTCTTTTAGTTTTGAATCATATTCATATGCTCCTACCTAATCATCACCATCAAAAGCAGCTTTAATTATATACCAAAAGCAAGTAAGAGTTGATACCATTTGGATTCTGGAGCTCATCGTCACAAAGCGGCTTTCGGCAGTCTTCATGCTTGTCGGGTTTAGATCCAGAAGCAGATGTATCATTGGGCAGGATCACAAGACAGATAAGTCGGTTGGAAAAGTCCGCATCATTGAATCCAAACCCGAAATCCATGGTCATCTCCTTTAAATCAAATATTCTACAGACTGTAGTGTAAGTTAGTTACATGCACTGCGTCAAGGAATTAAATAAGCTTAAAGTACATAAAATCTCAAATCTATTTTGGTTTTGTGGCTTATGCTGCTGTTAAGTACTACATTAGTTCAAATAGAATAGATTCATGATCTAGGCTAACAGTTAACAATTTCAGCATGTAATACCAAAAATCTCCCAGTATGATGTTGAACTAAACTACATGTACTAAACTTTGGTTCAGGCTAATAAAGAAGTGAAGTTCTGGCATTCAAATGAACACAGAAAGTGTAGCTTAACTGGTGAATTGAGCTATCAAGATCACTTATGAAATTGTTAGACAGAGCATTTTTAGTGGCAAAGTCACAGAGGTTAATTTTAGTTGACATAATTTTCATCGCTGATACAAAATTCACCAGCGCACAACCAATTTTAGCATCCTAGCAGTAGTTCACAACTCATTTTATCACAATGAATTCTACTTATTGCTCTTTTGACGATAACATTTCAACAATTTGGTTGTAGTATAGAAGAAGTACTATTTAGAAGTTGAAGTAAGTGTACCAATTCTGCGATTCATACAGCAACTGCTGCTGTCATTGCCCTCCAAAGACCACTTGACCACCTTTATAACTTCCCCAAGTGCGTAATACTGATATGAGTTCGTTCTCCTCCACACTTCTTTTTCTGCCTAATCACATTATAATTTGAAGACCTTATCAACTAATCAATCAAATTGACCACCTCTAAGGCTCTGTACTCTTTGTCCGAAAACTTATTAATTTCAATTTCATTTAGTTTAATAAATTTGCTAGTTGTATTTGTACTACACATAAATTCAGATCAGTTCAACTTCATTCAATTTTTATCAGTTCCGTTCAATTCTTGTTCAGTTCTAATCAGATCAATGTAGCTAAGCATCCATCCGTGTTTGACAATCACCCAAAGATTAAACTTTATATCATGTTAAACTTTTGTGTATTCTTATACTCTATTTGTTCCATTTTAAGCTTACCAACCCTAACTAAGGATCCATGTGGGATGGGAATAGTTCGAGCTTCATCGCAGAAGTTACATATCTAATTTTAAATGAAATAAAAAATGAAATAAAGTCAAGTCGATCATTTTAGATAAACTAACTCTACATGGTCCTGAATTTACCAATATAGACGGGAAATCAACCAAAATAAGTCGTCTTCCAGTTCATTCTCTAATGAAGTTGTGGAAGAAAGCAAGAAGAACTTAACGATACACGACGATCTAGGAGGAGAATGTCAGAATTTGGATAGGATAGTCAAAAATCCTATTTTTGATTCCCGGAATAGTCTTAGATCAGTGTCCTTTTCCAAGGGTCTCGATCTCAGGAAAGAAACCTTCTTACTTCGTTCTAGAAGACTTACTTTTCAAATTTAATCGCAAATTACTTTTAAATAACACCAGAAAAAATTATAATAAAATTATACATGAAAGAAAATCTTTTCTAATATAAATTTATTATACATTTAATCATGTATAATTTAAATGTAATTTACATTAAACTTCAATAAAAATAATTCTCCTTAAAAATTTAAAATGAAACGAATGAAGTATACAATACCATTTAAGTTGTTCGAACCCTACCATTATCTCCTCTCAAAGTTTCTTATATTTGAGGAAAGTATTCTTTCCTGACACGGTAAATTGACACGGTAAATTATAGGACAGTGTTATTCTCCTACCATTTTCTAACACATATTTGTCATGAAAATCTTGAAAGTTTTCTCTTCAGTTATTAGTAAGTTGTTACTCTCTGGTCTGAGTAGTCTCTTTTTTTTTTTTTTTTCGAAAATCGACAGTTCATTAATATTAAGATGAAATAGTTTCAGTTACACTCCTAATATAAGTAGCAGATATGTCTGATGATAAAATATTACAGAGCCAAGATGGGGACATATCCCAAACAAAAGTATTGGAGACATTCTCCAAAGATGTTGATCTTCCAAAAGTCTTTTTTCTTCCTTCATTGGCAAGTAAATCAGCTGCTCCATTGCATTCTCTAAACAAAAACTCCATCTTGGTCTCTTCTAGCTGTCCCATCTCCCTAAAGGCGTCCTGAAGTAGTGCGTTTTGATGCACTCCGGCTGCCTTTCCCCTGTCAAAACATTTAAGTAGAGTTTGAGAATCAGTCTGAATTATAATTTTTTTACAATCAATTTTTGAACACAATGACAGCCCAAGTTTTAGGGCATAAAATTCTTCCATTATAGCAGAAGTTTTTCCAAGAAATTGCGTCGCTGATATTAGGCACGTTCCCTGGCTATTACGTATCAGTGCACCGGCTCCTGCTAACCCCGTTGTAGGATCAGATGAGCCATCTATGTTCAGACAATAAAATCCAGCTGGTGGTGGATTCCAGCGGCAAGTTATTGGTTTGGTTATGGTGGCCTTATTTTCTGTAAAAGTGCTTTCTTGGTCTCTTAGAAGGTTGCAAAATCTAAGTTTTGCTTTGTAGAGATCAAATTCCATATTCTGGAATTTTTTTTCATTTCTAATCCTCCAGATTACCCAAGCTAGCATGATGAAATGTAGTGCTTCTTTTTGGTTATGATTTTGGAAGATAATTTGTGGTAGGTTATTAGTGTTAAGTAAAGAGCTGTTAATAAATTGATCTCTTAGAGGTTTTAGAGTTGGGCAACTACAAAAAAGATGGGGGAGGGTTTCTGGTTCTTGTCGGCAAAGGGAGCAAGTTGGGTCTGGTATTGTGTGAGGCCAAGAATGTGGCTGTAGGAAGTCTGTTCCATACAACTAGCCAAGTAAAAAAATTTATTCTTGGTACAAGTTTTAGATCCCATATTTTTTTCCAAGGCCATTGTGGGCCATTTTCTTTTCGACACAAGAGATTATAAGCACTTTTGATGGTAAAAATACCATTTGGTGTCTGATTCCAGATGATGGAGTCCTGTTGTGCGTCTTTGGGGATTGGTATTCCCATGATTTCATGAACAATCTCTCCAGGGAGAGTATTTTGGAGAAGTTGCACATCCCAAGAATAGTTTGAGATGAAGTTCTGGACAGGTAGGTTTTCTTGAAAAGGTCTATTGGTGTAATCTAACAAGACCTTGTTAGTGCACCAATTATCCTCCCAAAATCTTGTTTGTTCACCTGTACCAATCTTCATAGCTAACCCAGATAAAAAAATCTTCTTTTAGTTTGACTAAATTTTTCCAGAACCAACTATGCTGGGGTTTAGCTTGAGCTTCTAGGACTAGGGAGTTAGGAAAATACTTTGATTTGTAAACCGCATACCACAAGGAGTCAGTTTTAAAGAGAAGATTCCACAAATGTTTTAGTTGGAAAGCTTTGTTTAAAATATGCAAGTTCCTAATTCCCAGTCCTCCAACTTCTGTAGGTCTACAAACAGTATCCCAATTTATTTTTCCTTTCTTTTTTTCATTTTGAATCCCATTCCATAGAAAATGTATGTTAATTTCCTCAATTTTGTTGAGAGTACCTTCAAGTACCTTTGTTACAGACATACTATAGGAAGGTATGGTGCTGGAGACTGCTCTAATAAGAGTGAGTCTTCCAGCATAGGAGAGGTACTTAGAGTACCATATGTTAATTCTTTTTGAAACTTTTTTAATTGTGTCATCGAAAAAGTCACTCTTCTTTTTCCCTAAGAGAAAAGGAAGTCCCAAGTACTTGTCTTTTCTCTTATTATGAATAACCCCCAGCAGATGGGCTATTTGTTGTTTTTTGTGTATTGACGTATTTGGGGAAAATAGTATTCTACTTTTAATCCAACAGACTTTTTGCCCAGAGGCATCTGCATATTCATCCAAAGTCTTTGCTATTTCTCTAGCTGTCTTTTTAGATGCTTTTGCAAAGAGCAAGCAATCATCTGCAAAGCATAGTAGAGGAATAGCAGGACCATTCTTTGCAACTTTGAGCGTATTGAATATCTTGTTATCAATTTTCTTTGGGCAATTTGCATCTACCCCCCTTGTTAGTTTGGTTAATAACAGATCTTGCCCTCTTAGTTGAACAATTACATGTAGCCCAATGTTAGACAAAAACAATTACAGATAGACCCACGAACTTGACTTTTTTCGAATTAAGAGCTGGAAGTTACAAATTTAACCCTGCCGGAATTTTAGATTTTGACCTGAGACAAACACCTTGAATTTTCATTATTTACACATTTACCTCTAAACTATTTTATTTTACAAAATTAACTTAAATTTATTTCAAATTAACCATAAAAATTATATAACCTTTAAAATGAACAAATAATAATTATAAAATAACCCCAAATTAAGGTTTTCTTTCAAAACAACCCCAAAACATATTTTAAAAAAAAAAAACATAAAAAAAAAAGCTCTCATCATCGGAGCTGTATCCAGCTCCCGCCGGAGCTGTTAAAAAGCTCCGACCGGAGCTGTTTTACAGCTCCGGACAGGAGCTGTTTCGCAGCTCCCGCGCTGTAACAGCTCCGGACAGGAGCTGTTTTGCAGCTCCCGTCGGAGCTGGATCCAGCTCCCGTCGGAGCTGTTTTGCAGCTCCCGCCGGAGCTGTAACAGCTCCGGACAGGAGCTGTTTTGCAGCTCCCGCCAGAGCTGTTTTACAGCTCCAGACTGGAGCTGTTTTGCAGCTCCTGTCGGAGCTGTTAAGCTCCGATCGGAGCTGGAGGTACCGGCCGGAAAAGAAAAGGGTCAGCCACAAGGAGTAGGGAAGAAGAAGATGGTGGAATAAAAAAGAAAAGATAAAAAAATAAGAAAAGAGAAAAGATTTAAAAAAGAAGAAAAGGAAAAATAACTTTTAAATACTTAAGGCCTTGTTTGGCCGGAGAAAACCTAAAAGTGATAACGGCGAAGTCAACTTTTTTCCGATCTCTGGGGCTACATGTAATTGTTAAACTAGAGAGGGAGGATCCGTAATTAGGGTCTCCAACAAGAGGGGTGGATGTAATTTACCCATTTCCTTTTGTATGAGGTGCACCAACACTTCTTGGCAAAGGATGAACAGGTATGGAGATAAGGGGTCTCCTTGCCTTAGCCCTCTGGAAGGAATCCAAGGACTGGAAACAGATTGGTTAACTTTGACTGAGAGTGATGTTGAAATGCAAGTGTAAATGAGTTTAATCCAGTGGGGTGGAAAGTTGAATTTTTGGAGTGTCAAAAGAATAAAATTCCAATCCAGCCTATCATAGGCTTTTTCAATGTCAAGCTTTAAGGCAAAGTAAGGTTGTTTAGAGGATTTTTTCTTATTCATAGTATGGATTATTTCATGAGCAATCATGATATTGTCAGTTATCAGCCTTAAAGGGACAAAAGCATTTTGGAAGGGTGAGACCAGACTATTTAAGAGTGGTCTTATTCTTTGAACAATAATTTTTGAAATAATTTTGTAACTCACATTACACAAGCTAATAGGTCTAAAATCAGCTGGTGTTTGTGGAGCTGCTTTCTTTGGGATTAAAACAATCAAAGTTTTGTTAAGAGCTGGGTCTAAAATTCCAAGAGAAAAGAATTTATTGACATACTCTATAACTTGTAGTTTAATTGTTTCCCAATGATTTTTATAGAACTGGCTATTGAGACCATCAGGTACCGGAGCCTTATCCGATCCTATGGAGTTTATGGCACTCCAAATTTCATCTTCAGTTATGGGTAAAAGCAGGGTGTTTTGTTGAGTAGAGTCAAGTTTGGGGGTAATGATGTTGTTAAAGGGATCTGGGCAAGTGTCCTCCCTTTGGGAGTTATTTTTAAAACACTGATGGAAGGCCTCTAAAACCTCCTCATGTTGTATGCACCATTCACCTTGAGTATTTTTTATTCCATGAATGTGTTTTCTACTTCTTTGGTGAGAAGCTTGAGCATGAAAATATTTGCTATTAGCATCTCCAAACTTAAGCCAATTTCTTTTAGCTCTTTGAGCCCAAAAGATCGATTTTTTTTAAGAAGAGAATTTATTTTTCTTTTTAATTCAACAACTTCTGGACCATAGGCAGGAGGGTTTAAATGAATTTTTCCAGTTATGGTTTGAAGTTGCATCTTCAAATCTTTAATATTCTTATTGATTGTACTAAGAGTAGAGACAGGCCAATCAACAGCTTGAATAGCAAGACATTCAACAACTTTTGTAAAAGAAAAATTTACACTGTGGCATTGATCTTCCCAGAATTTAACAAATAAATTTTCAAAGCTTTTGTCCTCAAACCACATATTTTCATATCTGAAGCTTTTCTCCCTATTATGAGCATCATTTTCTAAAAAAACTAGAAGCATGGAATGATCAGAGACCGAGTTTGCAATATGTCTAACTTTACAATTTGGAAAAGTTCTGAGCCATTCAGCATTACCACAAACACGATCAATTCTACTACAAACAAAATCAGACGCATACTGATTATTATTGTAAGTAAAAGCAGAGCCACAGAAGCCTAAATCAGTTAAATGGCAATTAGCTAAGCAATTACAATTTCAAAATATGATTCCAGTTTGGTCTTGCACGACTTATACGTTCACTTGGGTGAAGAATAGCATTAAAATCCCCCCAACAATCCAAGGACCAGAAATATTATTACGGAAAGCACAAAGATCCGACCATACCTTATCTTGGCGGTGCGGCTGAGCAAAATTATAGACTGTCGAGACAAAAGCTTCCTTCTTTGTTTGCTTGATCCTGCATCTGAAATGTGCTATTCTGTCTGTTGTTTCCAAGTCCTCAACCCCGATCGCTTCATCATTCCAGAGGATCCAAAAACCCCCCGTCTGTGGGTGCTCTGCTGCTGGGGTGATTATCTTCTTGTTTGTGTAGCCAAAATTGGCTATTCTTGTCTCAGAGGCCTCAAGGCCCGCTCTTGTATCCATCAAACAGTCCATTATGGGCCTGTATTGTAAAACATAGTCTAGAATTGCTGTTATGGTCTCGTCACCTCCGCTGCCCCTTAAGTTCCAGAATAAAATCGACATGGCAGTAGGTTCAATTATCTTGACCCAATCCTTGGTCCTCTTGTTCTGAACCATCCCTCTTTTGACGTTTGTTAGAGGGACTGGTGTGATCTGGGGAACTATGTCGTTTATTTGGGGGAGGACTGTGACATTGTGTGTGAGTCCTGGACCTGTTGTTTGAAAGATTGCTTCGTATTTCACTGTCACCATCTTGATCGCTCTCCCTATCTGTACCAATAGTGGGTCCTCGTGGCAAGATCTGAGTTTGAATTCGTTTGGAGATACGATCCCCATCTGCGAGTTCGCCACCCTTTCTTTTTCTAGTGCTATCGAGATCATTTCCGACGCCAAATTCATCATCAAGCACGGCTCCCCATCCTCTATCCCCTCCGTCCCATCCTGCCTCGGTAAGAGTGAGATAGACGGAGCTGTTTCTGGGAACAGAGATATCGTGTTCGGGAAAATCCGACTCCTCAAGAGGTTCCAAATCTTCTGTTGCATCTCCCGTGTACTCAACGTCGTCGATGTCATCGAAATCGGGTTCCGGCTCGTCGACGGTGCCGTCGGAGGTTTGAAAATCGTCTGTAATACCTGTTCGAGAGAGATCGCATCTTCCCTTGGAATTTGAGGATCTAGAGTTTGTGGATTGGGGTTCAGATGGTTGAGAAGAGGATTTGGGGAAGGAAACAGAGTGAGATTGGGGGTTCTGTGGAGATTTTGTGATGGGTTTGGGTTCTTTTCCAGAGAATGGAGTAATTGAGTGATGCTGGGCTGGTGGGATTGACTTTGTTGGGCTTGTGAGAGCTGGGCCTCGTTCCGGGTTTGGTTGCGAAAAGGCCAACTTTGGAGAATTGGGCCTTGTTGTAGGGTTTGAGATGGTTGGATCGGATGGCCTAATAGCCAATTGTTTCCGCGGGAATTGAGGATTTGTTCCCGAATTCTTTGGTCCCTTCTCCTCTGCAGATTTTTTTGGTGCAAAGCTTCCAATCTTTCTGCAAGATTCGGATCCTGATGTGCTTGAGTCTCCTGGTCCTCCGCCTGTGAGAGAGCCTTTGGTGGTAAGTCCGTAATGCTTGGCTCCTTTCTTGGAATAGTGATAGCAGCTCTGGAGGTGGGTTCAATGGGTTTACTTGGTTGGTACTGGAGATTGCTGCATTCACTTCTGGCAACGATGTTGGTGCCGCTCCGATCGTGATCGGATTTTTCTCCGTCCCCAACGGTGCGCTGGCCCATTGGAGATTTTGATCCACCACTCGGTTGAGGAGCGAGCGGGACGGAGAGATGGGTGTTGCTACTGGTGGGAGGTGGGTTTCTGGTGAGTGTTGGGGTGAGGAGGTTCTTGTTGGTGATTGGATGGGAGCTCGGTTTGGGCTTGGATTCTGGTTGAGCAACCGGCTTTGTCCTGGATTCATTGTGTTTGGTTTGAGGTTCCAGATTTTGGATTGAGGGGAAGAGTGGTTAGAAGAACTGGTTTTAGAAGAAGCAGCAAGGGTTTTAACTGAAGATACCTTGGCTTCTTTGGAACTAGGGTTTTTACCTGCAGAATCATCATTCTGTAAATTTGGGCGTGCTGCAGAGTTGGTTGCAGACGTCTGATGAGCTTCCTTTGATGATTGGGTAACAATTTCTTTTCCTTTTCCTGATTGGCTTAATTTTAAATTATTGTCAGGAATTTTTGCATTTTTATCTTGGTACCTGGAGTTGTGTACAGACTGGTTGCTAGATCCAGAGATAACCTTTCTAGCTTCCGCTTTTTTCTGATCCTCTTTCCCAATTTGCAATTTAATATCAGTGGGAATTGTATGGGTCTCCTCTTTGTGAGGTTCTCTATTGTTTTTAATTCTAGATTCAGATGAAAAAGATGGTTGTGCTTTTTCCTTATTGGGCTCATGTCTAAGATCTCTGTTGTTTCTGTGTGATGTGCCTTGTGGGGTCCTTTTGTCACTTCCTCCAACATGACTGGAGTTCTTTTGTTTATTCCTGTGTACAATATACCACATGTCCTCCTGGGGTACGTCCGTGTTGTTCATCTTATTTTTTCCTTTGGCCCTAGCCATCTCTTCCATGCTAATTTCATGATCTCGGACGTCTTCTTCCATATTGTCATCACTTTCTTGTTGGTCTTTCGTTTCCCGTGGACATTGAACTGTGATGTGTCCAATTTTTCCACAATTATAGCAGAATTATGAGCTTATTTCATAAGCTATTTTTTGGTTTCGATTATTTATTTGTACTGTCTTTGGTAATGTCTTGGAGGTGTCAACCTCCACACAAATTCTTGCATATCGTCCTCTTCTAGCCTGTGAAGTATGCCAGTCGACTTTAATCGGTTTCTCGATTCCTTTTCCGATCTTCTCAAGTGCCGTTTTATCGTAATATTCGACTGGCAGTTCTGGAAGTTGTATCCATATTGCCATGTTTGGGAATGCACTCTTTGTTGGCACAAAATCAGGTTTCCATTGCTGGATGGCTAGATAGTAGTCAAACAAAAACCACGGGCCACCCGCAATTGCCACTAGGTAATCTTCCTGTGTGTGCGTTTTGATTATGTAGCAACCTTTGCCCAAATCTATGGACGTGACTTGATTTGGAATTTTCCAGAGCCCTTGAAGATGTTTTTCAATGGTGGGGATTGTTTTTGCATATCCCACGGTTTGGATGATAAGTGTTTGTTTCCATGGTCTGTAAAGGTTGTCTAGTTCTTTGGTGGTGAAGGTAATGGTTTCAGGGTGGACTGATTCCTCTGTTTGTTGGTCTGGTATGATGGTGTCCAAGTCATCAGTATTTTCATTATCGACTTTGGACAGCCATTCTGTGAAGAATTCATGAGGAGTATTTTGTTGCAAGATTTCTTTGAAGCTTTTCTTTGGTTCTGTGCTGCTTGGTTTTTGTATATTAGATGTAGTTTCTTTGTATGGAGCTGATTTTTTTTCCTCTGTTGTTTTAGTTGCAGCAGGCCTGTTGTTTGCATCATCTCCTGTTGATTGTTGAGCCTTGTCCTTGCTTTCTAGTACATCAAGGCTTCCCCCTTTTTCTTCAGACGTATTGATGCTGCTCAGGATGTTGTCCTTCTTATTGAAATAGCCTTTTTAGTTGGATTCGAGTTTGTTTTGTCCATCTCAGTCATCTTTGATGGGATCTCTTGTGTTTGTTGTGGATCTATATTGTGACTCCAGGCTGGGGGGAGATTGTTTGTTGTAGTGTTTAAAATCGTGCAAGTGTTTTGTAGCTCTGCAGTGTTTGAGAGAAGATTTGATGGATAGTTTGTGAGATCAGAATGGGTTGTGGGAGAGTGCAAAATGATAGTGAAAGGTGGTTTTGGAGGTGGGGGGGGGGGGTGGTGGTTTTTATTCTCATTCATTCTCTAGCGAAACTTTTGGAGATTTTTAATAAAACTGGGGGTGATAGAAGTTAACGGTCTGAGTAGTCTCTATGACTTCATATCTTATTTTGAACCTTATGGATATGGATACTAGTTCTATCAATAGATTAATTGGGTATGTGCGTGTTGAAAACAAAACCACTTACATTGCCTCAACAAGTAAGAAAGCATATTTTAGGTAGCAAATAAAACTAAAAATTGTTTTCCTTTATTGTTTTGTTGCTTTACGGGATGGATTGTGACCTTTGCCAACTAGCACGCCCTTAACTCACATAACAAGCCGGCCAAATATGTGATGTCTTCTCTATTCTTAAATTAATTTGTGTTTGCCTTGTATTATTGCTAATCCAAGATATGGTTTGACATACTACGGAACTTTGGCCCCACGAAAAATGTAGCGGATGACGTACTTTGCCCTGTGTCATCACTCATCACCAAAAATGTAGTCAAGGGTGCCAGCTTTGGCGTGAAAAATGGATCGACATCAAAAGTCTCCAAGAGATTTAGACTTGGTGCTAACCTTGAAATCATGTTCTGAATCCAAGTATGGCCATCCTATAGAGCTCACACTTTGTTTCCATACCCAAACTTAAGCGAACAACCGTTAATTTCGAGGTCTTGAACCACCCGTGAGTCGTGACCCCGAGAACCCACTCTAATCATGGGTCACATTGTTCTCTTTGTACTCCTAGCTTGAGTCTTTCACCATATGACTAATCTTGGGTTCAAGCTCAAGTCAATTTTGTTCTTAAATTATCTCTAAATGATCTCACATGTGAAACAACAATAGTACAAGAGAGAGACTGGCCTGAACCAAAACAAGGAAATCAGTACACTCAGTAGCATGCACCACAACACCCACACGCTAGCCAACAATTATAATAAGCAGACTACAAGACCAACTTTACATCAGCCAAATTTAACCACTTAATAACAGAACAAGAAACTCCAAAGCGAGCTTCTTCAACAAGAGAAACGGCTAGCACGAGGGACAACGGAGGACGCCTCCTCTCCACCGGAAAGACCATGGGAGCGAAGATACTTGTTCAAATTTTACAATAACGCTTCTACAATCTAAATTAATAGAAAATTAAGTGGCAATCAATTTAACATAGAGTCATTGATAGCTCATTAAACGCTAGTATATGCAACACTTGCACCCTAAGCTTCAGAGAGAAAGCAAGTGGCATGTAGTTTAAAGTGTTATTTTAGTGGACTAGACACTATCAATTCTTACACTATCCCTCCAAATATTTACATACATCCTCAACCGAATTCCCTAGCCGTGTCTACTAATTAATTACTCCCACACCTCTCGAAGCGATCGAAAAAAGACTTCCTTTCTAAAGTCCCACATCCCTTGAGCTTTCCATCATAGCAAGAAGCCTACAAAGAGTAACGAGACAAGGACCACCTTGTCCATGAGTCGCACCCATAGTAACGAGACCAAGTGTTAGCAAGAACAAACAAAACGACCAATTAACATCACCCCACCACCTCCCAAGTCCCAACCTCCTCAAATACACGACCAACCAGCAACTCGTGTATTTACTTCTACATATCACTTCATTCTCTATGTATATGTACAAATCTATTTCAAATCCAATTAATCTAATAATGGCTAACCTCAGATGGAGCACTGGACCCCACTGAGATTTGAATTGTTAAGTAGAATTAGTAAGAAAGTCACAATATATTGAGTGGCCTGGTGGTCTTTGACCCTGCTGGCTTATCTGAAGGGCAAGGGTTCGAATAGTCTCAGCTGCGCATATATGCATATATTTTTGTTCATTTTAAAATATTTTACATATTTAATTATTTTCAACAAAATACTACATAATAAATAATAGCCAATTGTTATAAAAAAAAATTATATTATACTCGAAATCTACCATATAATTTTTTATTTCGAATAAGACAACAATACAATATTAAATTTTGACCCCCTGAACTTTACTCCTAGATTCGCCACTGGCTAACCTATAACCTAGAAGTAGTTGATCTTGAAAACTAGTAGTACCTAATTAAACAATTCACAGTCTAAACTCACCTACTCTAACTTAAATCTTCCCCGGACCAAAATTTAAAATGCAAATCCAAGTAATAAAAAACAATAACTCAATCAAAGACAAATTTGACCCTTTGATGTACAAGGGAGGCTACCTAAGCTTAATTTAATTCATTTGTAGGCCAAGTCTTCTAGAGGTGAATAATCGTCCGCATCAATCATCATTATTCAACAAACACCTCTTTTCTTTACAACATTATGTTACGTTGTAAGCATGTACTCCCACGTCCATACGTATTCTCATCTCAATTTCTTACTATATTTTTATTTCTTTTACGGTCTGAAAAATTACTTGATATTCAATTTTTTTTATATATTTTTTTTTGCAACAATCAATTTAAATTAATTACCATCATTGAAATCATTACTTCTTTTGAAATTTATATATATTTTTAATGGTTAACGGAAAATTGAGATTGAAACGGTGGAGTACTAAATCGAGTTTAGTGATTTGTGGTGATATTACTTTTTGGTGTCCACTTGGTCTTGACATCCTTGTCTAGCAAGGAATTTCTCTCATCACACTTATTGCTACTGTTTGAGTATCCTTCTCTGCGTATATAAACCACACCACACTTTCTTTCCATATCAAACACTCCAAGTGAACTTTTCTCAATACTTAATTCAGCTTCCTACTCATTTTAGAGAACCTCTCAACACATATTGAAGAATTCATTCAACATGTCAAAGGTGAAATTTCCCTTCCTATTCTTTGTTGATTGATTCTATTTGATAGTCTACTTCTACTCAAGAAGTACCCCTGTTTTCTTGTCTTCTCTCTCTGTCTGTGTGTATAGTTGAGAGTTGAGTGAACTTTCTTGATGTGCTGTTTCTTTACTTGCAGAAAGTGGTGTTGAAGTTAGCTATTAATGATGACAAAGAGAAAAAAAAGGCGATGAAGACAGTATCTAGTCTCTCAGGTACCACTCCGTTATACCTCTTAAAAAATCAACTAATTTATCAGCTTCCAACTTCATCTGCTTAATCGGTTTGTTCTTTTGACATGGCTTGTTGTTATTAGCTTTTCTTCACTGGATTGATCCTTCTTTCTCCGTCTGTTCAGAAAATTGTTAGTAAAATTAGCTCCAGATCGATTTAAAGCTCCTTTAAAATATGCCATAGAGGGGCGGAGATAGGGGTGGCAATTGTAGGCCCCACATCACTAAAATATTGAAAGTCTACCTTTCGCATTTATGTTTTTCAACTTTGTATTTTAACTCTTTAATCCGCCCTTAACACCATACTCATCATCGGAGAGAATAGAGTCCAACTTGTAAGGATCGACAATCCCTAGCTAGACAGCCAAGTACTATTTTCTTCACTAACAACGCTTCCCTACTACTCTTTGTTGGTACAGGGATCGAATCTCTAGCCGTGGACATGAAAGACAGGAAACTTACTGTGATTGGTGACGTTGATCCCGTTCAAATAGTGAGCAAACTGCGAAAATTGTGGCACACGGATATACTAACGGTTGGGCCTGCTAAAGAGGAGAAGAAGGATGACAAAAAAGATGAGAAAAAGGAAGATAAGAAAGATGATAAAAAGGATGATCAGGCAAAGAAACTAGAAGAGGAAAGGAAAAAGAGAGAAGCTGAGTATATTGCTGAGCTTCTCAAGCAAAAGAACCACCCTTACTATTACTACCCACAGCCACACCCGCAGCAGCATTACCGTGTCTACAGTTCTGAAGAGAATCCAAATTCTTGTGTTATTTGCTGATTCTATAAATCTCATTTCTCTAGCTTGCATTTACAAGTTTTTGTATAAGAAGCCCAAAAGGATGGACAATCAGGATTTAATGTGTGATTTGTCCACTTGTAAATACTCATTTGCAGAGACAAGGAATGTTGTTCTGAGTGTTTGAGAGATGTGATTTAGCAGTAATTTGTCGTCAGAATCTAATTGGAAAAGACAACTGTCCGCCCTTTTAAAAGCGGGATAGTCTTTAATATCATCTACATTATCACATGTATACAAGATCATAAAATAAGAACAGAGTGATGCCGATCAAAATCCACTTTAATTTGTTTTGGATTTGAACATCGCAATCCAAGAGACGTGTAACATTACGATTAACATCAATTAAACGCAACAACACAAGTTGATTGAAAAATAAAGACATGAAAATTAGATTACCAAACCAATAGTATCCCACATAGTCCAGTACCAGTCCCCAGCCATAAATTTGTTGGATAGCTAAAGCCTAAATGTCTAGAACTATCTCAATGTACTTATGATTAATGTAATACTAATATGAATAATTAGGTCCAAATAAGACAGACAGGTCATACATCATGCAAGCCTTGTGGGGCACTAAATTGTTCTTTCTTACTAAGCATAATCCCAAAAGGCAAAGTATGATGATCAAGAAAAGAAGAAAACATACGTAGTGAACATAGATTGTATTGTGAGGGTCAAAGAAACAAGTTTATTAGTAAGTTTAAGAACATATTTATATTATAAGCCCATGTCACGTCACGCAACTAAACGATCTTATCATCAATTGGCTCCAGTGAAGGATTTATTTAACATCTTTCAAAAATTATCTTGCTGATTGCACACAATGGGATCCACAATGTTCGAATCAGGAACAGACATGAAAATTTATCTTGCTTTATATGTAGAGGAAAAAAGAACTCGAATTATGTTACACCGCATCATGGACAAACTCAGAAATTATTTTTACCCTAGGCTAAGTCGAAAACAACATTCTAGTATAGTAGTAGTAGATATGACAGGAGTCATAAGGTGATACAGTGGTAAGGAGCTGAAGCAGTGAAAAGAGAGGTACGATATGCCTTAAATTACTTTCCTATAAATTAGAGATTTGACAAGAGACATAGTAGAAAAAAGTTCCCTACAACATATATAACTGTTCTTTAAATTTGTTGATGTTACCATGCAGTGGGGGCAGATAAAAATGATCTTTGTGACATGATCTTATCTTAAACTTCTTGTTATTAGAAAGAGCTGGTTTCATTATCTTGTTTAGAACTCTTATGGTTAACCAAGATTGTACTATTAATTCAAGAAAACAAGCATTTGTTAATCCAGCAGCAGCATTTGCAGGTTTGATAGCAGTCACTTTCGTTATAAATTCTGATCTCATTCATTACGTACATGAGCTTCTTTAGATCCCAACACTAGTTTATTTACGTGTGGGGACTGGGGAAAAATAATGAATGCACCTCAAAAGTCAGTTTAGGGGAGGCTACCCAACTGGACGATATATATACATATATAACACATGTCGTAATTGTAACTTACTCCCTCCTCTAACAAAACTGTATTCATTTTCCTTTTTTTTCTTTTTAAGCGGTAAAGCGAGGATAAAATGATTTCCCATTTACCCGTGGTGATTCGAACCCCGACCGATTCATTTTTATTTTTAGGTGTCCCATATGGCCATATCTAATTTACTTTTTACATCACTGTGTCACCATTTTTCATCTTGGAAAGTATGTCATCTTGAAAAAGTATGCTTCATTGCCAAAAGTTTCAAAATGAAATCTTCCACTTACATTTGACTATTTGAGGTCTTGCCGCCACAGTCACAGTCAAACTATATAACCTTTCTAAGCAAAGCGGCTATCGTACAAGTTCAATCACAGTATGAAGTTTGGTAGATCCAACCTGTTACTTTTTCATTAGGAGAACAACTGTATGTGCTGCTATGCTCCTATTCTCTCCGAGACTGTCAACCTTCTCATGCGTTTTTGCCTTGAGGTTAACAACAGTAGGATCTGCACCGAGCATCTCGCACAAATTGGACCTGATTGTCTCCTTGTGAGGGCTTAACTTTGGCCTTTGGAGAATCAAAGTGGCATCTAAATTCCCCAGTTCATATCCTGCCTCGTGCATTAGCCTGACCTGGTAATGAACCACATTACTTGGATAAATCATACCACAGAGCGAATATTCAACCACAAATCAAGTTTCATAGAAACGTTTGTACCGTACAGCCATACAGGTAGAGACCAACTTAAAGGTAATCTGTCTCAGAGATCTTTGTTGATCAATTACAAAATGGAAACTGAGTAGTTATACTGATCAATATTATGATGTGTGCAACCGAGGATGAAAACGAAAATATGCATTAACAGAAAGAAAGGACAACAGTAAGAAAAATCTCATTTTTCCTGGGATTCACTACCATAATAATCTAGGTAAGTGGAGCAAAAAAACAAGATCCAAGTTCAGCAAGCATTTGGGGGCACCCATGGTACATATCTGCAAGTGCCATACTCATTCTAGTATATATTAATTCACAATTATGTTTACGAGCAAGGTAGGTCTTGAAGTTCGTTTCTCAAGTAAAATACATACAGAAAGACGGTGAAAGATGCAAAAAGAAATAAATTTGAGCGGTAGAATCATATCCATTTTTAAGTGACATGAAACAAGCATTCATGTCAATTTCTCATGAACTAACGAAAATATTGAACATGATAATGAAGGTGCATAAGTTCTACCAAATTGCATAACATCTTCATTGGCAAGATGTTTGAACAAGTTAAGTAAATTTACCAATTCTAAGGCTGCTCCATCATCAATGCTTTCCTTGTGAGTTATGAATCTTATGACAGAGTGTGCTGAAGCCTAAACAAAAGGGGTGTGTATGTATGTGTGTGTGCTGGTCTTGGTTGAAGGGGAAAGACAAGCTAAGCCCTTGTATTAATGCGGAGGATTGGTTCTTGGAGCCAAAGTTGTGCATCGAAACTAAAAGGTTGGCCCCTGTTTCTGGACGCCTTTTTTTCTTTCTTGATTAGTTTTGTAAAGCACTACTTGTGCTAAGTATTTGGCTGTTTCAAAAAAAAAAAAAAAAAGAGTGTGTGTGTGTCCCATCTACTTTAGATAGCCTGAACCACCAACGTTTGAGATTGGAAATAAGAGCATTAAGAGAGCCTTATAATGAATTGATGTGGCCATAACATCAATCAACTAGAATTACTTTTGAGACAAGACACATGAATGCCTTCATTGACTAGCGCTTGAGGATAGAGAAGATGTCACTGATGCGTTACAAATACTCAGTCCACTACTCAGTTTGTTCCACCTAAATAGCAGCTAGTTTGTTAGGACTATGTCTATTACTTTAGACAAGGTGTTTCTGTTTAAACACTAGCATCCCTGCATTGCTAAAAGTAAAAATCAAAGCCCGTTCTGATAAATCACCTATTTCATGTCCATGCAGACATGCATGATCATGTTTAGCAGATACCATCTTATCTGTATCTGATCATCATATTTTCCATACCAGATGGTTTTGCAACAAACTAATGGGTGTATAGAGTCTATAGACCACAGACATAAAAACGCACACATATACAATAAGCTTCAGGAGGATGCAACATAAACAAACAGCTTTGAATGTTATCATAGTATAAGATTCGTGTCCATCAAGAATGTAAGTTGCACAGATCTCAAATGATGAATGTACATAAAGTTATGCCAGTTTCTCAAGGCAGTCTGAAATTATCATTTCAGAATTTTGTCTTTCTTGTCTGTGCATGATTCAACTAGTCCCAATACATAGTTTGATGAGGATGATCTCTAACAGCTGGAGTAAATTTTGTTACACTATCCTGGTAAAAAGTTACTAACTTGATTTTTTTAATATTGAAAACAGTGTTTGAAACTATAACATGTATTCTTACCTTTCTGCATCACGAGTAGGGGTGGCAATTTTGACCCGGTTTAATGGGTTTACCCACACCATACACAGCCCGTTTAAATGGATACGGAACCCATCCGTTTAATAAAATGGGGTAAAAACAGGTATCCAAAATAACACCCATTTGGTAAAAGGAAATTGGTTAAAGTTCTAAACATTTAAACACCTAAAATTTCACCACTAACTTAGATCCCACTTATTTTGTGTAAATGGGTACAAATGATGGTTAAAGTTTTACCCATATCCATTTAACACCCACCCACTTAATAAATGATACCCATTCGTAATAACAAATTCAGTTTTTTTAGATATCAAAGTTCCAAGAAGAAGCTTCGATTTATCCATTACTATCCTCATCAATCACCAAGGAGATCCCCCTTTCACATTTTATGCTTAAATAAGATTGTATGTTGCTAATATATACTACTCTAACTTGAAAACATACACTATAGCATATGTCAGTAAGAGGCATGAAAATTGTATGATACTGTTTGTCTTAGAGGCTTGTGCTAATCACGTAAACATTTTGACAGACTAACAAGTCTTGTATCCCACTACACCAGCTCTTTAGCAGATCAAAAGGTCCATAGACATGGCCACTTATATGACAAATTGCAGAAATAAAAAAGACTAACAGTACAAGCACCATAATCAACATAAAGAAAATGAGAAATACTCACTGCCTCCTTCATGAAAACAGAAGACGCAGCGCCTTTCCACTTAGGATCTGTATCCGGAAAGATCTGCCCAATGTCCGGAAGTCCCAGAGCCCCCAATATGGCATCCACCACACAGTGCAACAACACATCACCTGAAACATGGAGAAACCAAAAACATCATCCTATGTCACAAAGCTACATAACTTTTGCTCAACAAGTAAAATCAGACAAACAGCAAATTGGACATTCATCATCCAAACAATGCAACAAATAATAGCTCAGTCAAAAACTTCAAAACATATAGAACAATCAAAGTTCAACTGAAATGGCATTAGCAATCAAACAAAATACACAACAATTTTCCATCAGAGTGAATTTCACAGCCTCGATCATCGTCAAACTTACACGATACACCAAATATTTAGTCTAGGCTAGTTCAGTGAAAATAACCAAACATAGAATAGAACTCGATATTCCTCCTAACATAGCAACAAATAGGTCAGTCTAAAACTAAAAGCATATCGAAAATCGAAAACCAAAATAGGAGCTAATTTGAAATCAATCAAATTAATTAATACCACTAAATAGGAGCATTCCCAATCAATCTCAGAAAATACGAATAGAAAACCTAAATTGCAACTAATTTACCATCAGAGTGAGCTTCGCAGCCACGATCATGAGGAATGTTAACACCGCCAATGATGAGCGGATAGCCTGGCTCGAGGCGATGCAAGTCGAAGCCGTGGCCGACTCGGAACGGCAGAATCTTCGGCGCGGAAGCGGAATTGACCTGCGGCTCGGCTTCCACAGCGCTAGTAGCCGCCACTTTGAGCGAGAAATTCTGCCTGGCGGAGAATTTGAGAGAGGAGTGAAGAAGAGCGTTGGGGGATAGAGAGAGAGCTGATGGCTTGGAGTTGGAGAAGGTTTTAGGGGCTGTGCAGTAGAGGGAAGAAGAAGTAGTGATGGCCATTGATTGATTAATTGAGAGTGATATTGGTGGCGCGTGGATTTAGCCTAAATTGGGGAAGAAATTAATGAATATTGGTGTTCTCTCGTGCAGCACGGGGTTGAAATTCAATTGAAAATTGAAATGTTCTTCAACTGTTTGTTTGATTCAGGTTGGTGGATGGGTGAGTCATGAGTGTGAGTGGTGTGGGTATAATTCTAATTTCGTCAATTGCAGGAAACAGACAATAATTTGTTCGACCCGGTCATTTTTGTCTTTCATCTTTCAAATTAACATAAAGTTTTGAGAGAAGCTGTACATACCTAATTTAAATATAGACGTTAAGATGAAAAATTTAAATATTTGTTAGTAAGCCTCTTGGTAGACAGTCTATGTGAAAGAAAAAAACATACAGATAAAAACATTTCGCGATAAAAACATTTCGCTTGATAACATGTAATTTTCATAGAAATATATCACCTTCTATTTTAGAATTAAGTATACGCGGTATCTCATTTTGTGCTAATTAGAGGACAAAAAACCATCCAACTAAGGGAAGTCAACGCAAATGGACCAATATTGTTATATTTTATAAACATATGAACCAAATTTATCATGAACATCAACGATGTACTGCATACGCCAAAACAGGTAAACGGAAAGGCTAAATTTGCCAATTCCCTGATTCATTCAAGCGCACCCGCCTAAGTCGAACCTGAGCTAGGGGATACAATTATTTTGGTCCAAATACTAACTTGATTTTGGGTTCAATTGTGAAGAAGCCCAACGAGGCCGCTCAATGCAAATGGATTAATTTTCCTACCTGGAAAATGCTATACGTTATGGAGAAGAAGTGCAAACGAATGCAATGGTTGAATGAAAAAGTGCATCTTTTCGTTGCTTCGTTTGCATTCATGTATGTTCGTTAAACCACTTATTAGCCCGTATAAATAATTCCTTTGGAGGGAGAGGAGCTAGAGGCCTCCTCGGTTCATCCAAGCACACCCGCCTGAGCCGGGCCTGGGCTAGGGGATACAATCTTTTTTGGTCAAATACTAACTTGGTTTTGGGTCCAATTAGAAGAAGCTCAAAGAGGCAGTCCTATGCAAATCAATTAATTTTCCTACCTGAAAAATCCTATCTCTTCTGCAGAGGAAGTTCAAACGAATGCAATAGTTGAATGAAAAAGTGCACATTTTCGTTGCTTCCTTTCCATTCATGTATGTTCGTTGCACCACTTAGCCTGTATAAATAATTCCATCCATTGTGGAAGAATCATTCATTCAAACTGCTCTCTTTCTTCTCTCTATCTCCAAAAAATATTTTGTTCTCTTATTAAAGTACTCCACCCCAGAGTTTGTATTTCAAGTGCTTTGTATACGTTCTCTAAATGATGTTTTATTTTGGGAGACTGTTCGTCGAAATTTATCAGCACCAACACATGATGAATAAAGTCTTAAGGAACAGAGTGTTATCACTCATCTCTGCAAACATATATTTTCCAGTTTTCTTGTTCGATACTTCATGATCATGCTACATATATACCATCCAACACTTTTTGCTACACTCTACCACTCCAATCTATGATCTTTGTACGCCATTGGCAAGCTCAACCTCATCTGCCAGTAATGAAATTTGAAATTTTGTTAAATTAGTTTAGAGCTCGTTTCATCTACCATTGCCGTGTCAATATCTTTTGCTCTTTTCATGGTTATATTACATGTGGTGTATATGGCGGTTATGATGGTTGGAGTTTGTTTTTGGTAAATTATAATTGATTCAGAGATTGTTTTGTGAAAGTTGAACTTTTCTATTCTCAGGTCGATTCAAAATCGGCCCGAGTGTAAGTATTTGTTAGATAATTGGCATGCGGGTTGGACCCTTTCTTATCCATCCTTATGAGTTCAAAGTCATTACAATTTTGGGTATGACCATTTTTAATTTTTATTTTTAGTTAATAGCCAAAATATATAAATTGACTATAATCTTTTTAAATTGTAAATTACTCATCTATTTGTCTTAACATTGTTTACGATTGTATTTAGAACACAATTTTATGAGGTTAGTATACTGAGTGTGACGTTTGATTTAATGACATGATCACCCACAGTAAAGTAGTGAAAATAAAAAAATATCAAAAATGAATATATAAATAATTTAAAAAATGAACAGAGAAAGAATACGTACACCATCTAATTAAAACAATGTAATCTTTAAATAAATTGATTTTATTGTTGTCTTGTTTTCGCACCTAAAATAAAATTTTAATTGAAAGCAAGCACCGAAGAATAGTTTAAACCTATATATACACACACGTTGACGACGCCTTTAGGTAAATTAAATGGACGATATCAAGAATTGCTAGCGGACTAAAAGTATATGAATTTTAACTAATTGAGCCAAGCATCGAAGAATGAATTTTTAAAGCGGTTAAAGTAGAAGGGTCACATTATTCAAATTTTGCTTTCATAAGTTGAACATTTTTGCACATCTTAAACTAAATTTTAAACATACACTTAGACGCCTTGTCTAGCGGTTTGGGGAAATTAAATCGACGAACTCAAGAATTGCTAGCGGACTAAAATTAAGTATATGGTGTTTGGCACTTTTGATTAATTAATAACGCAACTAATCTAATTACATCAATTCGAATTAATATGTTGGCGCCAGATACATGTAATGTAACAGAGCAAAAGGTAGTAAAACGTGAATTAAAGAAGCCTAGTTGAAAACAGTAAAAAGGTAAATCACGAGTTTCCGTACTAATTGCAACAGCGCTTTATTCATCAGAATTAGAAAGAGAGATGAGGAATTACAGATCATCATCATCATCCGTGTACGTGATCAAGAAATGAATTGAACAGCTAGCTAGCAGTTACAGAAAAAATAACCGAATCGATACATGGACTGACTCAACAGTGAAATCATGCATATAGCTAGCTAGCTAGCAATGCAGAGAAATTAACTAGCTAGGGATATATCAATCCAGATTCCAGAATATTAGCTAGTCTAAGCCATACGTCTGCTGTATGTATTCACCTTGACGTACAGAGATTGATCTTCAATTCGATCGGATCAGTGATTGGTAGGTGGTTGCTCACCAGAACCTCCACGACCGCTTCCACCTCCAGTCAGGAATTCAATCAGGATGTCTACTGCTATGCCGACGACCAAAAGAGTACCAAGAACCACTTGAAGCCAATGCAAACTCTGACCACCAATAAAATCAACAGCAAGCATACCAAACAAAACCAATAGGGCTACCAAGTATCCAATAATGAACAGTTGTGGATTATCTACCTCCTTGAGCGCATTATGTTGTCTCACAATATCAAAGTCGTATGGGTTACCAAGTAACCAATAGCCCAAAGAGTCCTCTTCATCATGACCAATATTACGAGCATCATCTAAATCAGCAACGCTCGGAGGGTCATGTGCCGCCAGAACCAGACACATCGCAAAAAATACACCAATCACGGCTAAAAGATCAAAAACTTCTGCCTGCGACTTCGACCAAGTTGAACATACACGCCAATCATGAATTCTGCAGCAGGCCAAATCGAACATACAATCATGACGAAGGCTACAATGAGCACCCAGACACTTAAATCTTCCATTTTAGATTAGCACTGCTCACTGTGTGTGTGTGTGTGTGTGAGAGAGAGAGAGAGGAGATTTGTAGGAGAATGAGAATGGTTAGTGTGATCGGAGTGTACTGTATAGTATATATAAAGAAGGCAAATCCAATCAGTAATTAATTAAGCAACTGTAATTAATTTAATTTGTGAGCGCGGGCAAATGATAACCGTCAGTAACTAATTGGTAATTACATAATTAACCGCGTTCTGTAACAAACCATTTTTAACAAATTCCTAACGTTCGATATATATTAGATGCATTCTGTTTTATACTTTGTGCCTCGAGAGTATAATTAAATAAATGATCCATTCTTTTTTCACTTGTGCTTTAATTTAAAACAAATTTTAGTCGGGTATATGAAACAATTAAAATGTAGAATTTCATTACTCCCTCCATTCATTCTAAAAATAATTAAAACTATATATGGTCACCATCAGAATAATTTTAACTTCTTATTACGTCTCATTGAATAGTCTTAATCGTAAACAAATGTTCATAATACGAATACCTCTTTGTTTTTAACTTTGTGAATTTGATGAAGATCCCAGTCTTTTGATAACTGAATATAGAAAGTGTTGGTGTTAAAATATGTTCAGTCCGTAGTCACGAACTGGAGTGTCTCGAGAACGTATTAAAGCTCCAAGGGCCGACCATACACATAGGTATGTCACCTATGCATAAGGGCCGACCACCAGGAGCTCGACTATGCATACAGGTTTGTCACCTATGCATAGGTCGACAAGCATAGGTCCGACCTAGTCCTAATGGGCCGACCCCTAAAGAAGGCCCAAACTACTAAGTTAGGGTAATCCAGCAAAGACAAGGCCGAGGAGCACTCAGAGGGCCAGAGGCCTGTAAGAAAATACGGTCAGAGTTACCCCTAGGGTACGCAGCGGAATTTCAAAATTTTTCTTAACATGCAGGTTAATTGATTATGTATATGCCGTATATATTTAAACACGTCACTTAGAAGACTAACCGTACTCCAAAAGCAAGCACAGCTTCCAAGTCTTCGTAATGATCCGGTGTATCTTCTCCTTCGTCGAAGTCGAAGATATCTGCAATACTCTGATTATCTGCAAGACAATAAGAGTTAGTTTCCAGCTCCTAGAACCTCAACCTTGGTATCCACGGATGAACAACCTATCGGAAGAATGCTAGGATATTCTTTGTGTGACCAAGAAGATGGGGCGGCGGTTTTCCTCCGGCAAGAGGGGTGGCGCGCGTGGCTAGTATGGAGAGGTAGGGGAGAGCTTTTATTTTCTCTAAGAAAACTAGGTATTCAACTGTGTGAATCTCTATGTCAAAAGCTCTCTAATAGTCTACTATATATAGGAGTCAATAGAAGCCTAAAGCATAAGCAATTAGACTTCATAAAGGAATAAGAATCTAATTCTTATCGCACTAGGAAACCAATTTCAAGTCTAGATTCATTCCCGATCAAACTAAAACTCAATCAGGAAAATCTAACTTATCCATTGGACTTCTAATAGAGGAAGGAGTCGAACTCGACTCCTTCCCCTACCCCAGCTCGCGCGCGCGCGCCTGTCCTAAGGGAGATAGGTGGGTCCCGATTTTGAGACCCACTTATAGTTCTAAGGCAATTCAAACTCCAAGTAGATTTTGCCCATGTGCATATGTTAATTCTAAATTAACATATCCTTTCAAATCAAACCTCTATTATATTTCTAAAATATAATCTTTAATTGTATTTACATAAAATACAATTAATTAGCCGTTTCAATTAATAATTCCAAATCATTAATTGAGCCACTAATATTATAATTAATTCCAAATCAATTATAATCCATTAATCACAATTAATTCCAAATAAATTGCGATTCCATCTTCAAGGATATTCTGATAAGCTGAATCACCACATAGTGTGACCCATAGGGCCTCATTGTATTAAGCAAGTCCTAGACTAGGCAAAATGGAATTCCTAGACGGTTCCATTTGCAATATTAATACATGAGGACGTTTGAGAGGTTTCTCAAAGCAAACCCTTTCGTTGCGAAGTCTGTTGCGCTCAACGCGGCGATGGTAACATCCCTTCATCTGACTGGCTCGAATGCATCTAGGATCGATGATGTGTCTATCCCAATAATACATCCACGGGCGTCTCAGGGAGTTGCTTGGTTACGAAGATATACTTATGACTATCATAATATATCGATGCACTGGCCAGTGACTTTACCAACACAACTATGAAGACTATGAGCAGTACTCTCCTGTGCTACACATGAGAGATGAATCCTTCACAGAAACACTTATCATCCCCATTTGTATGTAGTCATAATCCTGGATCGTGTCTTAGGTCAACTGCTTATTCAGAGCTGACATCGACGGGTCCACCAAGGATATGGGGCAACAAATGTGATGATAAAGTCCTGTAAGCCCAAAGGACGACTGGCATCACTTCGACAACTTACCGGTTCCCATAGACACTTCGGTGTAGAGTATACATCGATGGGAGTGTCCGGTGGGTACTTCCATTGTTCGGTAATCATCCTTCGAACAACTATGTGCAGTTATGGGAACGTTTCTTGATTGTCCAACAATCCGTTCCGTGGCCGTGGGATCAGCTCACACTTGCTCCAACAAGTATAACCTCCACGCATACTAGTCTCAGCTGGTTCATTCAGACCCCTACATCCGAGATGAACCTTGACTAGGGAGAGTTTGGGATAGATGATAACTCACATAGCTCCCACTATCTGTGTGATCGGTCATCAATCCGAGGGGACATGTTTAATATCAATACAGACAGAAATAGAGATATGACATGCTGCATGCCTGGTGTAATATAAATATGAAATCGATACTCAATAGTCAAACAACAAACATATATTATATTACGTTGACCTGTGTAATAGTACATATATGCCCTCTATAAGGGCTGCATGCCCTTAATAAGGACTGTCTCTAGGACATATACACTATCAAGGCCGACCTAGCTAGTCGAACCTCATAAGCCTTACGACAAGGAACAACAGTGGTCGAGCAGGGCAAAGGACTACTCGGGCATAAGGAGCCTGGCACAAGGGGACGACTAGTCGGACCAATAGTGATATAAGCAACCGATGCACCTTCTGGTAGCTCCTTAGGATCACTGTCTTCTTCACTTTCAAAAGCCTCATTCTGAGCTTTCAATGCAACATCATTATTCTCGGTTTTATCAACATTATCAATCATGTTGACCTCGAAATTATGAAGAATATTCATTAGGGTATTGATATCCATTTCAGCTAGATTTTGAGCTTCTTCAATAGATGAGACTTTCATATTGTATTTAGGAAGGAGGGTTCGAACAGCCTTATATACAAGCTGCTCGTTGGACATTGCATCGCCCAATAATTGACATTCATTTGAGATATATAAGATTCTCCCAAAGTATGTTTGAACATCGATCCTCTGTTTCCTTCATACGAAGTTTCTCAAACTGTGAAGAAAGATTCCTAAGTCTAGTTTCTCTGACACTTGCATCACCTTCACAATGCCTTTGGAGAGTATCCCAGGCTTGCTTTGCGGTGGGACTATTCTGAATGAGTTTAAACATAGACATGTCTACCAAAGAGAATATTGCATTAAGTGACTTTTCATTGGAACTAGCCAGGTTTAGTTTCTTCTACCGTCCAATATGATTCAGGTTTGTTTGTAACAACACCATCCTCATCAGTTGGATTAGTAGCAGCAGCATACCCATTTAGGATAGATCTCCACGCCCGGATATCAATAGATTGATATAGGCATGCATACGGATCTTCCAAAATGAGTAATTGGATCCATCAAGAACTGGTAACCGACCTACATTAGGATTGTGTTGTCCATAACAAAGCAGATTCAGGACCTCCACTCAGTTAATCGAGTGTAGGCTCTGATGATACTACTTGTGAGGGCGCGAGGGGTACCATATTTCAGTTTTCCCCGTACCCTTTGGTCCGTGGCACCGTAAACCTTTACACAACCTTATGAGGTTTGGTGCGGAAGTGTATTGATTTGTTTATGTTAAACAATAAAGACTAATGTCACAAAGAAACACAATAAATACAATACTGTATGTAAACTGCAGATGTTGATCACTATGTTGTACAATATGTTGTGTCAACAAATTTCACAACAAATATGAAAAGTGCGGAATTAAAGACAGTAAAGTAAAAGACTCAGACACACCTGGTTTCCAAATCTTCAAGTATATTAACCAAATAATCAATATACTTGAAAACGTCTTCAGGGCAAAAAGACTGCTTTGACTGCTAGTCTATCAAAAATGTAAACACCAAAAACACCTTGGTGAATACCAGCGCCAGTGGAACAAACTATAACTAAGCCTACAAGATAGGATTTCAGTCCTATTGAATCCACCCCGTAAAGAGGACGATTTCGTCGTAACAAACAACTCAATGGGAGTTGCTGTAATGAGTGTGGATTAATCGGTTAGACAAACAACCACAAGTGTTAGCATACACCTGTGTGGGAAACTCAACTCAGTACTCAAGTGTGAGTTCTAGTAGTGTTTCTACCTCCTGACTATTTAAGTCAAGACTGAAGTGATCGTGTTGATCTCTTGTCAAGTGTGTTGAGAGCAACTAAGACTTTGACAAGACAATCTGCAATGCAATTCACGAAGTTGCCGACAAGGCTGGACAAACTTGGTTTCGATCATATGCAGTCCATCTATATATATAGGTTGGAGTCTTGGGGACCAAGCAGTAAACACTAGGTGAGGAGTAAAGGTAGGACGTCCGACAACAACCGATGAAACGGTCCAAACGGTTTCAATCGTAGATAACTTCTTGATGTCCAATAACCTTCCGATCGTCCTTCAATTGTGGAGAGTCGGGTTTGACTGAGCTACACTCCTTGACCGAGTTGTAACAAACTCCACCTTCCAAGCTTGCATCTCTCAACAATGTACTAAATATAGCTCCGGACAAGACTTGGTCTGACTACTTACTTTGTGATCAAGTAAGTGTCTATGAGCCGTTAGATGATTCTAACATACTCCTCAACATTGATATGATGTCAGGTTTGGTAAGAGATATGTTGTGGAAAATGTTGTCACGTCTTTTATCACAACATTCATATATTGTGCTAAAAGTGGCCTAACATAATTCCCAACATAGTTGTGAGAATTGCGTCGTGCATAGCACTAACACACCCTATGCATATTGTACAAGTACCCAGATGGATCGTATCTACCTCGCGTTCAGGTGTAGCGTTGATTCCAGCCAAAGTACATAACTCAACATATGTGATGGCAAGGTCTGAGAGTCTAAGGACGGATGGCATCAATTCCACAACTTCGGTTCCCATAGACACGTCAGTGTAGATCTTACATTTATGGGAGCTCCGGTGGGTACTTCCATGGTTCGATTTTCCTCCTCGAACAACCATGTTTCTTATATTGTTTTAATGGGTTTTGATAGATTCTAATTGGGACATGGCACCACCACTTCCGGCACTTCGTAGTTCGTCCACCATCTAGCAACCACGACACAACCACATCGTCCACCATCAAGCAACCACGACACCACCACCACCCTCCCTCTCTCCCTCTTTCTATTTTTCTTCTCCTATTCTCCTCTTCTATGCTTCCTTGATCTAGATTTAAAATCTATAAAATCTAGATCTAGATCTAGTAATAGGAAATGCCCCTAAAATCCTCGGTTCTCGGTTCATAAACTAGCGGTTTACAGAAATGACTGAAACTGCTCGGTTCATTCTCGGTTCATCGGTTTCAGTCATGTGTGAACCGTAACCGAAACCGACGGTTACGGTTCAAAATTTTGAACCGTCGGTTTCGATTTACAAACCATAACCACCAATTCAATTTTGTTTCGATTTGCTTCATGATTTACGGTTCTTTTTGGTCGAGTCTAAACCCAAGAGTGAGAAGGTAGTATATCTCCTAGTCTCTCACTAACTTATGTCTCACATAAGTCTTTGTAAAAAAAAAAAAGGAAAAGAAAGGTAATAAACCTTTCTTCTCCGGTTGATAATGGCGGAGCATCTGCTCCGCCCCAACCGGATAAGGCGGAGCAGATCTGCTCTGCCTTTGGAAAGCAAGGCGGAGCAGATCGGCTCCGTCTGTACATCAATGGCGGAGCAGATCGGCTCCCCCCAATCCATTACAGGCGAGCAGCTCTGCTCCGCCGTTGATGTGAAGGTGGCGGAGCAGAGATGCTCCGCCTTGCTCTGTACCTCGACGGTGGTTGCCACCGCCGAAGGTGTGGCAGCCACCATCTGTTTTATTTATGTATTTGTTTTTAATTAAATAATTAAGCTTTTATAATTAGAAGCTTAATACAGTGACAATTCCGTAGATATGTGGCCAAAATCAGCTAAACGATGAATGTACAACGAATTGGACGACGCCTCTTGCGCTTTGGGTAAATTAAATTGCGCTTTGGATTCAATTCGTTTGTTCACACTTAGACGACGCCTTGTCTTGCGCTTTGGGGAAATTAAATTGACGAAAATTCGAATTGTATAGATTTTGTCACGGGACTAAAAGTATATGTTGGCACTTGTGATTAAATTAATAACGCAACTAATCTAATTAGATTAATTCGAATTGATATGTTGGCGCTAATGTAATTAGGAAGCCTGTAGTTGAAATCAGTAAAAAGGGAAATCACAAGTTTACTAGCCAGCAATGCAGAGAAACTAGAGATGATCTAGGGATCTAGCAATCCAGAATATTAGTCTAAGCCATATGTCTAGTGTATGTATTCACCTTGAAAGAGATTGATCCATCAATCGGATTCTGATCAGAAGCTGGAGTTAATTTCATGAGAAGCAGTTACACGGCTAGTTAACGTCACCATGATCACCGACCTTGTAGGAGAAGACAAACATAATCACGATCAGGAGAAGGAGTTGGACTAGTTTCATCTTCACTTGCAGATCCGAGATTACTAGCAACATCATTATCACCACTTCCACCGGGAGGGAGAAGAAGAATAGCATCATCACGATCAGGAGAAGCAGCTTGAGCTAGCAGCATCATTATCACCACTTCCGCCGGGAGGGAGAAGAAGAATAGCATCATCACGATCAGGAGAAGCAGCTTGAGTAGAGGGGCCATGATCACTAACACCATCATCATCATCATCATCATCATTATCTACATGGCGATCACCAACTGGAAAGAAACGCTGAAAACAGTGGTGTACACAGGCGGCCAGGATCCCCACAATGAAGACCACATCAAAAATAACGACTCTGTCATTCTTCTTACCTAAACTCATGAAGAACTGATTTGTTGGCCATGCCACAAACAGGACAGGTTGCCTCCAGGCATGTGTCATAGGTACTGGCAATTTAGTCGATCCAGTAAGATAGACACCCAGATGCCTAGGTCGATTCCTAACTCAAAATGGTTGAGATAGATTGAGTATGATAGTCATCATTCGTGTTGTGTGAGAATCGATTGAATTTGAATGGAATCTTCTCTCATTGACTGTAAAATTAAAACAATGACACATCATGTAATCATAACATATAAAACATTTTTCTCAGACAGTAATCTAATAAAAAGATACACACTAAATCTTCTATGAAAGAATATGAGCCAGCTTATTCAATTCACAACCCAGCAGCTTTTAGAGCAAAGAAAAAACCAACTATTGTTCCAAGATCCATCATTGACATTATTTTATTTAATTATTCAACTTGTACGAACTAAAATAGCATACCACTTGATGATGGTCTCTTGTGTGCTACCAATGCCATAGACTTGAAATTAATCTATAGTGTATCACACAATTAATATGAAAATACAAAATCACAAACATGCACCTTTTTATTCTCAGGCCCGACTATATATTTTAAGTAGTCTTGAGTAGACTCTAGTCTTGAGTAGACTCTCTACGAACAAACGAATCGAATCCTTTCATACACTAATATGCTCCCCATTTCAAACCCTATTTAAGTCATTATTTTCAAAAAGAGAAGCTAAGCCAGTGACAGTTTTTATTTCTCTTAGTCAAACTCCTAAACCTGATCGACTGATGCATCTCCAACTCTGCAAAGGTATCTTGGTAGACCTAATATCCAATATCACAATCTTATTATTCAATCAACATCGCCTCCAACACCTCAAATCCTCAAACAATTCCAGCAACACTTGCTAATAGAAATAAAATAAACCTGAATATGCTAACAAATGGTACATGGAAATATATGAAAAGTGAACATATTGTTGCTATGGAATTGAAAATCAACTTCCTATCTATTTTCAAGATGAAGTGAGACGAGTAAAAGATAAGAATTGGTGGGCATCTAACCTTCAAAGAGTCGAGCATTGACAGCCTCAATCAGTATGCTCCCGGGAACGTACGAGTTCCCTAAAGAAAGGCTTCTCCTTCTGGTAGCTGGTGAAAAAATTGAACATATATTAACTATGCAAACTCATCAAGAATTTATAGTTCAAAAACGACAAGTACATGAGATGCTATGTAAGTAAACAAAAGCAAGCAACTTCAGGAGCGGTTATTTTGTAATAAAATAATAACAATAATAATAATAATACTCACATCACGAAAGCTGCGACACTGAAACAAACAACACCAAAGGAGAAGTGACCAAAAAAGGTAGCCCAGAAATTATCATGGTTCAGGTATTCTCTCTCTAGTATGAAGGTAGCCACCCCTGAAACTAGTAACAATTCAGAGCCCCTGGGCCAGCAACCACGAAAGGAAAAGGTAGAAGACCCCTGAACAAGGATAGTCAGTCAATCCATCAAACTTAATGACTCACCCTCAGATTGGAACCGTGAAAGCAAGAAAGAACAGACATAAAACTGTACCTTAAAATATTTTTTGATTAAGAATGCTGAGTACATAATCCGGAAAAGCATTTCTTGATTGCAGTCAAGGAGGCAAACAAGGTACATACTATTACCATCATCTCTACTAGGATAGAAATAAGCTTAGCAGCATCAGGCATAAAAACAAGCATAAAACTTTGAGCAACCTTCGTCTAGCTATACGTGAGGCTCATATCATGGACAGTAGTAAAACACACTAAATCACTAATACATGAATACTATTATTTGCAAATGTCTCACCAAGGATTTAACATTTATATGAATCACATCACAAAGTGCACTTTTTATCAAGAGCACCAACACAAAGCAAAAATTGAGAGAAACTTTTAAGGTCGGCAGTTGACAAAATAGTTCATTTGAGCAAGTTAAAGATGAAGTAAAAAGAGAATGTATAAAAGACCAAATAGATAGGCATCTTTGGGAATCAATGGGATGCATATACCAATGCCTGTTCCATTTTCTACAAAAATGCAAGCCACTATCAAAATTTTGAATATCGCCAGCTTAAATTTCATTACAGATTAGCTTTGAGGTCTTCAAAATCCAAGATATTACATCATTCTAGCTCAAAAGATGCTCCATTTAACTCAAGAAGTTGAAGCACATATTTGTCATAGAATCACATTCTTAAAGAATAAAAAAAGTAGATACCGATCTGCACAAACACATGATTTTGCAGAATAGTGTCGTAAATGCAACTACGAATCCAGCATAAGTCACAATTTTCATCAGAGGAAGTATATGATAAACTAGTAATAAGAAAAGAGGAACTTGAGTTGCGCAATAGCAAAACTGAATAAAGGATACTCAAAGAATTTGCTAATATCAATCCAACTGCGCCTGCTGTTTGTATAAGGAAGACATTCAAGATTACACAAAACGCCCAGAAGATATACAATGGAATATTTGATTCCTTAAGCTCATTCTCGTTTGCAACTGCATGACAGAATACTTCAGATGTCCCTGAGAAAATAAGAAAGGGAATAATTTACTATGCAATGAAATTAAATATTCACATGGTGAATGATTTTGATTCAGTTGCTACTCCAGCCGTTCCGAGTCGTCAATTCAACAAGATTTTACCATGTCTAAGAAGCATCATAATCAAATTAACAAAGAGAAGTTTAATACATAAGAACAAACCTATGTGTTATAACTACAATAATACTTATTAGTCATTTACCATTCATGGCCAAAACTACCACATAAAGACAATAATATTTGAGTGCCGTTGAAGCTTCTCCATCACTCCATTTGCGATCATATACTATTCTGAGAAGGGAGTAAGAATAGCTTGGACCAAATGCGACAACAACAAGACCTGATAAAAAAGAAACCAATTCTTAGACATAGAAGAAAACACACTATTCATGTGTAATATGCTATATTTTTATATCATACTGAATGATTTGTATTGATTCTCCAAAGACAAAACAAACTAGCGCCATAGTTCACTCGTCCAGAGACAAGTTACTTCTATACAAAAGTGATTTACTTCGTAGCCATTGTCAGATTTAAAAATGATAAAATATTTGTTAACTTTAAGCGATCAAGAGATATAACATTAGCACTCAATCTCTTGAATTGCATTTGCAGGCTACGTTACCCGGACATTTCAATTGCCCTTGCACACTCGTGTCAGACGCTCAGCACCCTGACATGGGTATGGCCCGTATGGCAATAGGACACTTCATCTTAAGCAAAAAAAACATGGAAAGAAAAAATCATGAAATAGCCGAGTTCGCCAACCGGATAACATAGATTGCAGATGTTGAGTGTACTATTTGAGGCACAAGTACTGATTTATCGCGAAACTAATGTTGCAATTGAGGTTTCACTTGAAATGATTCATCAAAGGTACATAAAATTTCATTAGGTAATTACTCTAATTTGATTTGTCAGGGTTCCCATGACTTGGACCATATCATCGAGAGGTGACTTTAAAAGCTTTCGAACCACAAAAAGGCATGATATTACAAAACAACAGGTAAAGTTCCATTATATTGGACCTCATTTCGTGTTTCATATTATAATCTCGGTTACTCACCAGCCTTATCAAATTAAACTAAGTTTACAGCATGAAACGCTACACACATTAAGACTAACAATTTTCCCAAAGCAATGTCATTGTACACCACAAAAGGAACAATGAGGGAAATTATCCAAGAAAACCTGTGGAAAAACAAATACCTATTAGCAAAACAAGCTTCATAGCATGGGTGAGACTCCTTCCAAGATTCTTCTGCTTCTCTCTATCATCTCCTGCGAGCACATTAAAACAATGAGACTATTTTGTAAGGGATGCGAGTCCTACTTATATTTTACAATTAAGCTACATAATATATAACAAAATTGCTTATTACATGAGAATAATGATGACATTTGTTGTTTTATTAAATTTATAATAGGGCTAACTAATGAGAGAGTGCATAACTAGGGTCCTTCAGAATTGAGTTTATGGTTTAAGCATGGTGATTTGGTCCCCAACATTGGCCCCAGCTTTGCTAACTCCTTACTGAATGCACTATGTGCATGATATGTTCATCTGTATCTCAACACACACAATGGCTGGCTTATTTCTGATGCTGAAAAGATTCTACATGGATCTCAGTAGATCCAGCAAATATGTAAGCTTCCCAAAATTAACTGTTTACTAATTTCATCCAAACTGATTACAATGAAGCATTTGAATAACTTAACAATAACAATATGAACGAGTTCATTCTAAACTGCTCATTCTGTTTCATTTCAGTATTGTCCTTTGAATGTATGAATGAAGATGTGAGTGGAGAAAAACTCATCAATACCAAAGTTTCATATGAAGTTTAAATATTTGTGGCCGAGTGATAAGAGTGAAATGCATGACAGGCTTGCACAACAAGGATTCAGGGATATGTCAGGAATCAGAAGCAATCCCATATTCCATATTCAACCATTGAGATTAGTACCTAGATATAATATTAATAACCGCTCATCAAGAAATCCAAAATAAATTAACGTCTAAGCCAATACGACATGCCATACAAATAGGTTTACGAAAGAGAAGAGAAGTAAACCTGATGCCAACCTGGCAAATGTGGTATATGAACTTTCTTCAACTGGCAGAAATATCAGTCTCACAACTAAGCTCCCTGAAACATCAACATAATAAAGCTCAAAATGCTTCTTTTTTATTTTTGGAAGAAGAGTTTATGGCCGGCCACATACCAAGTTTTTCAACAAGTACATAAACTGCTGCATTATAAGATATATCCCACCGCCGAAGAATGAACATTTCAACCACCGGAAGACACCATTTGCGGAAGGATTGAAAAGTAAAAGCCATACACAAGTTAGCCTGCGGGCAGTCATAGGTCATCATACTCCTTATCCTGCAACGACATTAGTTCTTAAGACTTTAGAGTGACAACTCAAAGTACTGAGTAGTTTTGTTATGAAGTGACACAAATTTGAAGTTCAAAAAATAAGGTTCTGCGACATTGAAAGAAAACACACACGAGAAAGGAGTACAAAATGCTTAAAAATTTAAGATTTCCATATTACACATTCATTATCAAAAACTTAAAAGAAGTTTGGCATGAAAATTGTTTATCATAACAATATATCCTTCTTAGACTATATAGATATACGAACAAGTCCAATATTGGCAAGGACGGCAAAATTTCTGTTAGAAACAAAATCATAGATTTCTTTAGTCGTTTCAAAATAAATAAATAAACAAATAAATAAAATAAAAATCATAGAGGAGTACATTTTATGGACGTATGGACAAAGGTATACCAACAGAAAGCATACATCAAGAAGATTAAAAATATCTTTGTACAAAAGAAAACTATATCATATTATTTTGACAACTGGCTGAGCAATAATTTCCGACCACAAGCTCATCTGGATTTTGACATTAACATTAAACTGGAACAATTTTTTTAATCTTTAGATTGGTAGGTTAAGAAATTTGATTAAAAGGTGGCAAGTAGTGTGAAATCAAGATAGACTACTGGAGGGTAAGAAAAACAGAAGTTCCATATACCAACATAATATGATATAGTTTTCTTTTGTACAAGAAAGTAATGGGATTCATCATTTTCATAATAGATATAACGTGAGCCAACAAGGAAGGAGGGTACCTGAAAGAAAATAGAACAGAAGTTCTATATACACGGAATAAAAGAAAGTAGCCCCAATAACCTATACATATAGAAGCACCATACACAGCTTGTGAAAAGGAAAATATAATTGATTTCTCCTGCAGTGGAAATATACCTTGTATAAATCATTAAACTGTAACAAGTTTAAGCACAGAGAAAATAAAACAACTCAATCAAGTATCAGTATAACATCAGGCCATGACCCAGGGGTACACAAGGTGTAATAAAGGATATGTTATACAGATGATCAAAGAACAGTCCTTTTATCGTGACATGAAGTTAAGAAGCCAGATCAAAGTATGAAAATAGGATACAAGATAAAAGAAGGTCCAGAGATGTAAAAATGTGTGCATCATCATTCATGCCATAAGCAGAGTGTGCCACAGGCACCAATATAGCATGTAAATATCGCAAAGCAATAAGGTAAAGAAAAAGTTGGCCAAGAAACTCAAGTTCTGAAGGAGAAAAAGGGAATCCACCTCGACTATATAAAGTTTCACCTAATTAACATCCAACTGGTTGAATTATATAGAAACAATTGAAAATGGAATTTGAGATACTCTTTTGAAATCTTCACCTCCCAGTACTATATTTCAATTTTCAACATTGTTAGCTATTTGGGATATCAAATACCGTACACTATTATGTGAATTATAATCCCAAATAGAAATTCTTAAGTGATATTTGGCCCCCGTTAGCTAAAGCTCACAACTTAAATATTCTTGAAATGATGTTGTAAATTTTGGGTGGTCCTTCACCAAAGGTCAGCAGAAGAGTTCATTGAGTTTGACATTTCAAATAAATCAAAATCCGTATTGTATACCAACCAGGCCAGGTTGTTTCAGGATGAGAATATATGTTGTTGCACAGCGTATCAGAGTGGCCAAAGTTTCAACCACAAGTCGCAATCTGAGAAGCAGCAAGTTCTGGGACAAAATATAAACGGGTTCCGCCAAAAGCTCAAATAAACAAGCGAAGCCTGCATACAAGAACAAAACTAACATGATAAATAGAACTATAAATGATAGTACATCTTAACTAAAGCAAAAGAGTTATGACAAACACGTAACACTAATTGATGTGGTCCATTGCTGATGGAGCCAAAGATTCATTTGTTCTTTTGGGTTTAGATATAAAGGACTAAATCAAAATGGCTCTCAAAACTCTCTTTGCTTCATTTCATGAAGTGCAAGATGGCAGTCCTGTTTTCGGTATGGGTCAATTGGAAACAGCCCCTTTAGCACAGGGGAAAGGCTGGGCCCAATCCCCCCCCCCCTCCCGCCTCCCCCAACCCCACTTGTTGTAGGAGCCTCTCCGAAGGCACCTGGGGAATGATGATGATGAATGCAACATTAATTGATCTACTATTATGAAATATGATTTTCGCACAAACAGCTTCCCTAGACACTAACTAACAAAAAGGAAACTGCTCAACTGCATAGGAGCATAGGAGTTAATTATGATTTTAATTAGAGGGAAAGAGAATCCTTAAGAAGAGGCAGCAAACAGCCAGTCCTCAAATCTCACACCCCAGAGTGGATAAAGATGTGAACCGGCAGGATGACGTAGAATAGGAGGAAGATGAAAAGAGCAACTTTAAAATAAATAATACAGTACAATGTAAGAAAAAGAAATAAAGGATACGCTTGGTGAAAAAAAAATAAAACACACCATTCTAAATTAGAAAATTAACTCACATTTTATTACTACATGAATTTAAACAATTATTTCTTGTGCACAACCCCGCTGACCCCAGAATGAAGTTCTGGAGTTTCGGGTCTGGTACACAGGTATATTTCAGAGTTTTCACAAATGTAATATATAGCTTACCGTGAAGCAATATGGCTTGCGCATATGGGCTAGAAAAACTAATTAGGCTTTTCCACCAGAATACGGATAACCATGCAGCAATTGTTGCAAATATTCCTATAGGGATAGCCTTCCATGCCACTTCCAAAAGCTTAGCTGCCTTTGCTGCTGTTGCAGAGTCATCATCGCTGCACAATCCAGATGTAATAAGATTCTGAGATTTTACACTCCAATAAACAAAGTGACAGATTGTGTTATGTTGCACAGTAGTGTCTGAAAGTGACAATGTGCACAAGAATCAAAACAATGAGAAAGAAACACAAGAATATACTTTCAAGTATTTACTGCCATGCTAGTCAAAGATTACTTACCCTTTAATTTATTCTTAGGAACACGTCTAAACTTGATTAACTATACCGTTTGTTTGTTTGTTTTAAACTAACCAGCTTCCACATATAATTTTGCTATTTCTAAAACAAAGCGAACTAACTAAGATTACCCCTTTTGTTTTTTTTTTTCGAAAACAAAGCAACAAAAGTAAATGCACATATATATTCAGCCAACTCCTTCTGTCAAACGAACTAATAATAATTAATTACATAAAACGTGCGTAGATAGCGTGGAAGAATTAATACATACATAACCACATCGACGGCAAATAAAAAAACATTGATATAACAGTAAAAGAAGATATATATACCATCTGATGTCTTCCCTCAGGCACGCTATCCGATACCCCTCTCGACTACAGAATATGAAGGTAGTGAATAGGTGGAAGTCCACATCAGAGAGCTGCAAATTGGTAAGGCAATATAGAAGCACCAAGCATTAAAAGCAGCATATCAAAGAGAAGCAAAACAGCTAGCAGACTAGTCTTATAATTCCTGTGTTATACTAGTAATTATTAATATATAAGTTATCCTACTAATAAATAAAGTGCTGCTGTAAATTAGCTACCTTAAGGTCTTCTTCGGTGAGCTGTCTAACCATCCAGGTATTGAAAAGGAAGGGGATTCCCCTCGACAAAAACTGCATAGCTACAAATAAACAAACAAACAAACAAAATACATAATCGATGGGGAGAAAAAAAAATAAAAAAAAAAATTAAATTGAATAAGAAATAATAAGAATAATCGAATTGATTATTGATGAAACCAACCTAATGTACTTGAGACCTCGATGTAGGTTTGCGGCAGGTTCTCCGTTAGGTGGAGAGATCTTCGAGTCTGAATTATCCGAGATAGTTTCTTCCTCCATCTTTTTTTTCTTTTTGGTTGTCTCTAAATCAACTTCAATTGATCGGAGACTGCTGGGTGAGAATGTGAGATGATGATGCTAGTTAGTGGCAGCAGAGTTTTACTTAGAAAGGTCACGGGTAGTAGAATCCATCCTTGGGTGGGGTTCTATTCTCTTCTCCTCTCCTGCTGTTATTAGATTTTGAAGGATTTGGGGGGAGGGGGAAGGAGAATTCTGTCGTAAGCCCATTCACATCGACAATTATTTATACTCAAAAACTCGCGGGTCAGTTTATAACCCGGTTACAGAAACGGGTCTTCTTTACAAACGAGTGTATTTGTGTGTGCGACCCTGCCTCGGTTTAATATTTTGTTAAAAGACGATTTGACTTTTCCTCTACATTTTCCAATTCATTTTTTAACCGCAAAAGAGGGCAATGATAGTTCTTATGCTTAGGACTTTGCTCCATACCTTGGATTGGTCAGATTTGCTGAAACTGATGGTTGCCCACCAAGGGAACCTCTAAAAATAAATAAAAATTTATAGTACTTCCTCCGTCCCGCATCTTTTCATTTGATTTGTTGACTTTTGTTAACATTTGTTCGACCTCGAATTACTCCTACATTAGGCTGAGAAAATAATTTTAAAAATTATATTATGAAAATATAAGGTTTCTACTTTCATAATATAAGTTCAAAAATTATTTTTCGGCACGATTTAAAATTAATTCAAGGTCAAACAGAGCCTCGAAAAAATTAACAAAATAAAAGAGAAGCTTATCGCGGGATGGAATATAATTCATTTTTATCCTACTATAAGTTTGTTCAAAATTATTAACACTTGGTCGGATTTGTTCGATTAAAGTTCTATGTGTGAACAAAATCAATAGTACATATAGAGTTCCAGTGTGTATTAAAAAATGTTGGAATTAGATATATAATGTCGGAACTCAGAAGCTAAGCACGTGTTATTTATAGATAAATATGTGTTCGTTAATACATACTCTCGCGTATAATACAAGTGAGATATGATTATATGAACCTAATGTACTGTACTCTTTCGGTTACCCTACTCATGTGCTCTACTCCTTACCGCTCCACCAATTTATGCTCTCTATGTGGTGGGTGTTAACATTTAACCCAAACAATTTTGATTGACACGTCAAATAATCAAGCCCAAAGGGGTAAATTATCAAGTTTAAAATTAGGATATTACCGAAATTGACCGTACAGAGTCCCAGGGGCATTTTCGTATGTTCAAATTTCAATGTGTTAGCAGCACTCAGAAACTGAACTCTGCTCATATTTCTCTGCTCCTCATACCGGTTGCAGCAACAGCACTCTCACTCAGTTGGTTTTGGTAAGGTACTCGATTTTCCCTCTTTTTGAGAATGTGCTATGCTACTCCTATTTTGCGAACAATGATTTTCCTTCCTCCTGTTGCGTATTATTTGTGATTGCTCTTTCTCTGCGCTTTTCATTTCGTTTCTGATACCTGTTTTGTTTTCGTGTTCTGGTGAAACTAGGGTTTTATGGTGGCGACGATTTTCCTAATCGAAGCTTCTTCTCTGCGAATTTTGTGAGTACGAGAATTTTCATGTTATCTCTCTCTAGTTTCAGTTGAAAGTTGAAGTAAATGGAAATTCTCGTTACTGCTTGCTCTATGAGAACCTTGAAATTGACGTTCTTAACATGTAATCCTGTAATCACTTATTGATTTGTGGAAGAGGAATTATTGCTTGAGCTTGCGTATCGGAGCATGTATGTGAATTAAAATTGCATGTGTTGTTGTTTCCTCCTTTTTTTTATTTATTTATTATTATTATTATTATTATTATTATGAGTATTATTTTTGCCTTTTCATATGTTTTGGCGAGACCTAATGCATTGGCAACTTGAACTTGTAAAATCGGAATGTTGTATTTAGTATCGACAGTAGAAAGTTTTCACTGGCCTCTAGGATTGTTTGGGTCTGTATGTATGCGCTGTAATTGCATTAGATACCTACCTGTTTTCTGCGACAGCAACTTGTTCATTCTTTTCATTGCACTATCCACATTGATATGTTGGAACGTACTAGAAGATACTTTGGATAGTTTGTTTTAATATTGGTTGCCACTGAACTTCTGTTCATTATTCTTGATGTTGCCAGAGTTAAGTTTGTAAAAGCTTCATCGATAAACATGTCATCCCCATATGTTGTTCTTGGTGGTCGGCCACTTAACGAATGGCTGGTTGCTGACCTCAAGGAAGAACTTGAAAGACGCAATCTAAGCACTAATGGTTTAGAAGTAGATCTTGTGATGCGTTTGGATGAAGATGTCCGCGCTGAGGAGGAGAAGAGTGCAAAAGTGAATGTTGATTATGGTTTAAGTAGCACTAGTCAATTGGAATCATCGCCTGAAAAAGAAAGTATACAACCTGTTGGCTCTGAAAAAGAAAGTATACAATATGTTGTCTCTGAAAATGAAAGTATACATATGGATGATAGGATGGACTTGCCTATAGGGGGAAATGGTGACATCATTGATGATGTGAGGAAATTGGATATACCTGATGAGAAAGAGAAGAATTTTGTCAATGTTGTTAATGTGGAGCCTGTAGATACTGAAGTTCACAAGGATACTCTACCTGCACTCTCATCTGATAAAAGGAAGTCTGGTAAATGGTTTATGCCTGTTTTCCTTGTTGACTGTATAATTTTTCTAAAATGTTCATTGCTACTCTTGATGTTATTGTTGGTGGTGTTTTGTTTTTTTTTAGTTCTCCCAGTAGTATGACACTGAATCGCTCTATCTTCTTTCTCCTTTAGCTATGATGCAAAGTAATGATGTCAAGTGCATTCTCCTTATGTGGTGAAGGAACATTTTCATGATTTTTAAAACCACAAGTAGATTATATGCCAATGAAGCTACTGTGAAAATTAAAAAAATAATGGCTCTTATGTTTCTGTTAGATATCATAGCTGTCCTGGCAATGCCATAAAGAGAAACATATAAATGAAAATTTCCATGGACCAACTTTTCTTTATAAACACACAGATTTACATTTGTGTGTGTATTGTGGTCAAGAAATTAGGACTTCTATTTCTAGACATGATCCTGCATAAGGCTTTATGTTATTAGCTTCTTCAAAGTCATATGCTGGTCTCTGTGATTTGACTGACGAAAGGTGGTCGTGAGTAATGGATGTTTCTCCAGACGACCCTGGTTGATACTAATATTCCAAATTTATTGATAAGTAACTCACCTTTAGCTATCTAGATGTACAGATCATGCACATGTACGTGCATGCCATGTGTACGGTACTAGTTTTACTTATAAATTTTTGTATATTGTGCATATTATACTCTTATAAATAAAACAATACTTGCACTGTTTCACGTATATTTGACATGTTTGGAGGAGCATTAAACAGGTGATAGCTCTGGAGTGCAAAGTCCAATGTTTGATGAGTTTTCCTTGTTAGCCACATGTCCATATTATCTCTTGTATCATGGATTTGGTATCAGATATGTTGTTTTTTATAGTATTTTTTTGCTTCTGGTAGTCATTTAATCCAACTTGTTCTCCGTTGTGAAACAGGATAATATTTATGATGTGCATGTGCAATAATATTTGTTCCATTTTTAATAAAACTACACTACTTATACTCTTGGCATATTTTCTTGATGTGACGTTTGGTGGCTTATGATGTTAAATATTACAGACATAGAAGCAGTAGGAAACGATGATTCAACAAAAAGGATACGTTTGTCAAATGCAGAAGAAGATCCCAAGAGTTCTGAACCTGAAAGTGGGGTCGTTGTGGGTTCTACAACGCCTAATGATTCATCTCCACCAACTTTTAAGAGCTTCTCTAGATCTAACTCTTTAGTTAATGAAGAAACAATCAAGGAGCGCGTGGGCAAGTTTTCTGTTTTTCTCCCAATATATAGTTGTTTCCAATTTCACCCATCCTCTAAGATCTGTTATGTTCTGTCTCATAATGCAGTTCCACCTCCGTCCCACCCCCCCACTAATTCTCTCCGAATTGATGGATTTGTGCGTCCTCTTGCTTTAAAAGCATTACAAAAACTTCTAGAGGAAACAGGCACTGTTGTCAGCTTCTGGATGGATACTATCAAAACTCATTGCTATGTCTGTGTAAGTCTGGTTTGCTTTCAGACACCTATTTTTTACTTTCTATTATCAAAATGATAGAAAATATGCATGAAACATATCCGTCTGTTATCATGTTATGAATTGTTGTATGGTTACTATTAGAATCGTCTAGTCTAAACGATGCATATTCTGTTCCTACTGAAAATAATATGTAGAAGTTGTATCATCTAGCACTTGCCATCAGCTACTTTTCAATATCGTTTTTTTCTTTTTTCTTTTTTTTATTCCCTATTTCACAGTTCCAATTAATGGGTCGTTTTAGTCACTCTTCTCTACTTAATTTTCGGTACTTAAGGACTCTCATAGTTTGTTGTCTTAATAACTAGAAACTATGCAATATGCAGTATTCATCTGTTGAAGAAGCTGTAGATACCTGTAATGCTGTCTATAATCTCCAGTGGCCTGCAAAATGGGGAGGGTTATTGGTCGTAGAGTTTGTTGATCCTCAAGAAGTTAAAAATCATGTAGAAGGTGTCCGTGGCCTTTCTTTGACTCATTCAAGCAATGGAATCCCTACCTCCTCAACTCAATCCACTAGTCGGGAACAAGTTTCAAGGCAGCTGCTTTCACCACCACCACCACATTCGCCACATAGAGTTACAATAAACGATCTCTTCCTGAGAACCGAAACTAGACCTTGGATATACTATTTGCCGTTGACTGATGAGGAAGTTGCTGCAAAGAAACTCCAGCTTAAGGGAAATGATGATGAGTATTGAGTAGGCATTGGTCATTCTTAACAGAGATACTTTTGACGGCCTCTGATAAATTGGCTAGTTAGAAAGGTAACTGTTAGAAGTGTATGTTTGCAGATATCCAGTGTAGGAAGTTCCCGGTTCGGAGGTGCTTCTAGTGGTGGTTCGATGAAAGATTTTCCTTATGTTGAATCTGTGTCGATATTGGAATGTGTAAGTTTGTGTTTTGAAGGAAATTTGTTGTTTTGTCAGGCTTTATCAACTGTATCTACCCTGTCCTAGAGTTAACACTGATGTTTGGTGCTCCTGAAATGATTTCCATGACATTTTGAATTGGAATATTGGATCAATTTTTCAGTGAGAGGCTGTTTTGTAGTACAATTGAACTGATCTTAAAAAAAGTACACTATTATAAAAGTAAAATGGAGAATTCTTCCTTTTGCCAAAGTAAAATCCTCTTAAGCAAATAGAAAATTAGTACACTTATGTAATTTTTTTATTTTTTTTAGAAAGAAATGATTGTATTGAAATTTCAACCAAAAGATTACAAGTCTGGATTCTCAACGGGTATGTTATTTGTTACCAGCACCTTTTGGGCTAGATTTCTGATTTTAAATTCAAATTAAAGCTGGTGAATATTGAGGATATGATATCACAGACATGTTTGTGTTTCATATTTAATTAAAATAATAATGGAATTTGATAATTTACTCTTGTGGATGTGTTCGATTGGTGTACTCTTGTGATAATTTACAAAAACAATCACAATAGATGGGATACCCTATAGACTCTTTATCTATAATTAATAAGTGTATTCTTGCTTATCCTATTTTGAAGTTCAACATATTATGAGTTCTGTTGAATGACTATTGAACTCCAATATTGGAACCCATTTAATTTGAGGAAAATAGAGCGAAGGTGATATAGGATCCATGACAAGTTCATGGACACGGGAAAAATGAAATACATTCATGAGGATGACATTATACTCAGTTTTAATTATGATACATATGAATATTATGCATGTACGTGTTAAGTTTGAAGATTAAAATATACATCATGTTAAGTATTTTGTAAATTCAACATTATTCTAGGGTAAAGGTGGAGTATTATATGACCATGTTCATAGGGCAAAGGAAAGACATTCATATCGAAATAACATAGTCCCGATGGTTATTGGAGGTTGATAATGGTACCAATGTCAATGAAAATGATAATGGGGTGATATTAAATTGACATATGACATTCTAATTCATTGAAAAAAATACATCATATTAAGTTTTTGAATATTATAAGATGTTCCAGTTAATTAAGAGTTGGTGCGTGGTAATGCTTATGAGAAATATAGACCAAGTAGAGATATAAACAATTCAGTAACAATACACATATGAGCGATATCTTTCTTTATTTGTTGTTCAACACAATCAAATTTATATAGTAACAAGTGTGCGTACAACTTTTTTATGCCCCGTCGAGTACTCGACGGGTTAATTAACTAGTTATAAAGTAAAATGGAGAATTCTTCCTTTTGCAAAATACCAAAGTAAAATCGTCTTAAGCAAATAGAAAATTAGTACACTTATGTAATTTTTTTTTTAGAAAGAAATAATTGTATTGAAACTTCAACCAAAAGATTACAAGTCTGGATTCTCAACGGGTATGTTATTTGTTATCAGCACCTTTTGGGCTAGATTTCCGATTTCAAATTCAAATTAAAGTTGGTGAATATTGAGGATGAGCCCACCACTGCACTCACCATCACAACATGTTTTGTATACAAGCTGGGTACTATTTTGTTTGCATTGAACCGATATGTCTAACAAATCTGCCAACATTGTGCAAAAAAAATCACAAACATGTACATGTACTGCAATTCAATTTATCCAGTACATTGCCTATGATGTAGGCATGAAAAGGCTATGGAGGGTGGCCTTACAGGTTACGTGGGTCGATGCAGGGCACCTTTTACAGTTGTGATGAGCAGGAGTTATGGTCCAAATTGCTACCCTGAAATTTTGGTCGGGATGAGTCCACGCAGGGCATACTGCTACACAGAGGCCATCCTCCCGCGGCCCACCATAATGCGCCACTTGCTTGGCCATGTTTTTTGAGTCCACATCCACAACCACTGTTCTTGCAATTGAGTATGAAAATTTGCTTGGGGATAACAAATCTGTTAGTATTTATAATAAAATTTATCTCAAAGGTTAAGCAGTGAAAATTTAAAATTTTTATTTTTTTGCTATTCTGATTAATGACTATATCACGTTTATTTAGTCAGAAGAAATACTTACCTGTCTTCCAACAGAAAAGCAAAACCACCAACTATCTCCTCGTCAATCTCCTGACATAGCCTTTTGATTTCCTCGTTTGGCAGCTGGTTGATCTCCTCGCCTTCTTCAATGAAATCCTCTTCAATGAAATCTTCTAACTGGGTCATCCACAAGCTTAATTTGATTTTTTTTCAACCTTGGTATCCACGGGCAATGTTTCTACGGAGAACTCTAGGAAGTTCTTTGTGTTTTTGAGTTGTGGAGAGAAAAATTAGGTTTTATGATCTATCAGAATAATTTTCTACGTATGTTTTGAACGAAGACTTATTCTTTCTTTTATCTGATTTAGTCTATAAACTAATTTCCTAAATTCACGTATGCTTTTACCAAACAAGTTGAATTTAATTAGTAACAGTTAAAAGTAATCAACTGACTAACAAACAGAGAAATACAATATTAAAGATGACTAAAAAAGGTGAGAGAGAGAGAGAAACGTGAGGACAGCTGAACTGTCCCATTTTCATCATCTGGCGCGTGCGCAACTGACTTTCTGGAGCGTGCATGGCACACGCCAGAGGTCAGCAAAGGCTGGGCCAGTTGGCCCAGCTGCTTGCTGGCTTTGCCGGGCCTATCTCTCCCCAAATTCTTCCTCTTTCGGGCCTTGTTGTCCCAATTCTGCCCAAATGACAAGTCTTCAATTAATTAATTAAATTCAATTTAAATCAATTAATTATATTTCTAAAATATATTCCACATATAATAAATTAATAATAATATAATTAATAATAATTCCATGATAGTTATGTATGATAATTTAGTATTAATCTAATTAATATTTAATCCAATATGCATAGCTCGTTTGTAGAAACATCACCTTGATGTGTGACCCACAGGGCCTTGAATATTAAGCAACAATCAAATTAAGCTCATAATAAATTCCTAGACAATTTATCATACAATATTAATATGCAAGGAACGTTGGCGAGGAAAAGCAAATCACCTGTAGCGTAGAGTACTTTGATGCATGATATGGTCCCTTTATGCACAAATACTCAAATGAGTCTAGAATATGGTTATATGTCTATTCCAATAACTTCATTCATCGTCTCTCAATAATCTTATTAGTCGATCCATGAATATGTCCATTTTACCTATTCACTTACGGTGGCCACCGGTTTTATGATCGCACTAAATATGAGAAGTGAGTATTCTCTTCTTATATTTGTTACGGAGGAATGGATCCTATCTTGGCCCAATTCCTCACATCATATGCTTCCTAATGCACCCAACACATGTCGTATCTATCCTACTATAAGGATGCAAACGTTGTGCATGGTCAAAGTACATTATTTCACAAATGATGTAGTATTGGTCTCAAGTCTAAGGACTACTAACATCACCCTACACACCGATACTACCATAAACACTCAGATAGATTTACCAAATGATTTCTTGGTTGGGTATGACAACACTCTCCAAAGTGTTTGTATGCTCATTATGAATAATTAAGTTCATTTGTAGCAGTGAGACCTACTACATCCTCGAAAGATCTAATGCAACATATGCTAGCTTCAATCACATCATTGATATCTCGTATCTCAATGACCTTCAACTAGTGGGTTATTTTAGGACTTAATTATTGACACACAAGCTCCCACTTACTTGATGATTACCTTAAGTCCTTGGGAACATTTTATTGAATAATTCAAACAGTCAAAGAATATATTCATAAAATGTAATGCAAATTGTATTTAATCATGTATAAATAAATGAGCATATATAAATAACAATAACTGAATGTGATCAAGTACATATCGTCCCTATCGTAGGTTGTCAGTTGTCTCTAGGACATATATACTTTCAAAATCGCCCAGTTTACCAAAGCACATTGTGACAACATCGCCCAATTTACCATCTCCCAATGTTGAAACAAATTATTACAATGATATGGCTTCGGACGACGAGGTCGAAATAACATCCCACTGGCGTGTGTGGAGAGGGTAGTCTGGGTAGTTTTCCCGTCAGGCATCCACCATTCCCGGTATTTCATTAAGCCCTAGATTGGCATTTTTTTAGAATAGTTTTCCCTAACTTAATTTAAGACACACACTCACTGTAATCAGATGCCAATCATATCCCAACATTATTGATGATGCAGCGGAGTTCGTCGTGTTAGATAGCAATCAGGCAGCGACCCTGAAACTGAAGGTGTGGTACTACTTACCTCTACTACAACCGTTGTATGTTTAAAAAATAGCTTTCAGAAACTAGCTTATATGGTCCATCAAATCTAGGTGAAAATATAGAGATGCAAGTGGATTTGGAGTTGAGGAAGTTTAAGCATCACGGTAACGTCTCGATGTAACTCACTTTCCATCCGGTTATAATTATGTCTCGACTTGACATTGCAGTGTCATCCCCAGCATGACACACAAGCTTCCATTAGATTTCATTGGAAGTGTTTGCAAGCCTTTTTTTTTTCTTATGAAAAAGTAAAGACAGAAGCCTTATAAGTGATAGCATATACAATGAGAGTTATTTTCTACAAGCAATCTTGGAAAGAAAATGACCCCTCGACTACTATTGTTGGCCTGAGTAAGAAGCAGTATATATGGGATATTTTGGTCTAAATTTTGAATTTCAAATTCAAAATAAAGCTGGTGCATATTGAAGAGGGACGGTTGTTCTCCAGTTCAATATGTGACATTGGTTTACTGTGCATCCATGAGACCAAAATTCATTACCCTCCAGTATTATGTCTCCATTAAAAGACCAACTTTGCCCCTGAGATACCATTATAATATTGTTGGCTTTTGTTTCTTTCAAAGTCTTTGTCCCCCAAAAATGTATTTGCAAATAAACCCTTGAAAACATCAATATCCTAACGGCTGACACCCACACAAACCAATTTTGCTTTTCAACCTTATCTCTTATTTTCCCTCTATTCCCTTCTTTTTTCAGACCTACAACACAATTTCACCCTATAAATGGTATGTTCAATGGACATTAGTGGCCTATATAATCTAAATAACTTCAACCGTTAAGTGCATGAACTGCAATTCATACTTGATTGTATAGAACATGCACCGTAGTGCATGCAATATGTTTAATGGACATTAGTGCCCTATAAGATCTAAATAACTTCAACCGTTAAGTGCATGCACTGCAGTTCATACTTGATTGTATAGAACATGCACTAAAGTGCATGCAAGTTGTGTTACAGAGCTTCAAGAAGCTCTGTTCCATGAAGATGAAAAGAATGAAGGAAAACAGAAAGTTAGATATTCAGTAAAAGTTTGAAGATAAAAAAGAAAGAAAAGAATGAAGATGAAGAAGGAAGGAAAAGTTTGTAACTAAAATGGGGACTTGATTATAATAACGAAAAGTATGGGGGACACAAAATACTCTCCTCCAGTTCATGATAGTGACATATTGGACATGTGGGTACGCTTCAGTTTTGGCCAAATTAGAGAGTGAATTTGACGTTCAAAATGGATCTTAGAGTAAAAATTCCATATTGAATATGAGCTCACCACTGCACTCACCATCAAATCATGTTTTACATCTTATTCCAAAAAACAAATTATACAAGATGTACCGGGTATTATTTTGTTTGCACTCGACCAATATGTATAACAATCTACCAATATTGTGAAAAACAAAATTACAAACATATACTGCAACTAGCAAATAACCCGTCGAAATTCGACGGAAAATAGTAAATTCGCAAATAATTAAATGAAGATCAATAAAAATGAATAACATCGTTCTTTTTCTTTTTTATTGACAAAATATCGTAGAACAATCACATCAAATGTGATCAATATTTTAAAAATTAAAATATTGCGGAATAGATTTATAAGTAAAGTTTAGTGTTCTAAATTATTGCATAATAGACCCATTGAACGAAGTTAGTGTCCTAAAGTATTGCATAATAAACTCACCGAACACAATCAGTGTCCTAAAGTATATGAAATAGACCCGTCTAACACAGATAATGTTCTAAAGTATTGCGAAAGAACCAGTAGAACACGGTTAGTGATAAAAAATATTGCGGAACTGCAGACTTGTCGAACACAATTAGTTTTCAAAAGTATTGTGGAACAGATTCTTTGAAAGCATATAGTGTTCAAATATATTGCGGAGCAAACCCGTAACGTACTTAGTGTTCAAAGGTATTGCGGGATAAACCCGTTGGACGCAATTACGTACTCTTCAAAATTATTGTGAAACAGACCCGTCGAAAGCAGATAGAGTTCAAAAGTATTGTGGAACATACCCGTCGAAAGTAGTTGGCATTCAAAAGTATTGTGGAACAGACCGTCTAATGCAATTAAAGATAATGTTATGCGGAACAAACCCATCAAACGCAGTTAGTCTTCAAATGTATTACGAAATAGACCTGTCAAACGGATTTAGTGTTCAAAAGTATTGGGGAACATACCCGTCGAGCACAGTTAGCATTCAAAAGTATTACGAAACATACCCGTCGAAAGTAGTTGGCGTTCAAAAGTATTTTGGAACATACCCGTCTAATGCAATTGTAGATAATGTTATGCAGAACAAACCCATCAAACGCAGTTAGTCTTCAATTGTATTATGAAATAGACCCGTCAAACGGATTTAGTGTTCAAAATTATTGTGCAATAGACCTCTCGAACTCATTGAGCGTTCAAAGGTATATAGGAATAAGTCCGTCATACGTAGTCAGTGTTCCAAATTATTGCGGAATAGACCCGTCATACATAGTTAGTGTTCAAAAGATTTGCTAAATAGACCCGTTGGACGTAGTTAGAGCTCAAAAGTATTACGAAATAAACATGTCATATGTAGTCACTGTTTCGAATTATTGCGGAATAGATCCGTCGTCGGACGTGGATAGTGTTCAAAATTATTGCGGAATAGACCCGTCATACATAGCTAGTGTTCAAAGTTATTGTGAAATCGACATGTAATACATAGTTATAGTGTTCAAAAGATTTGTTGAATAGACCCGACGGGTGCAGTTGGAGTTCAAAAGGATATTGGAATAGACCCGTCGTCGGACGAAGTTAGTGTATAAAAGTATTTTAAAATAGACCCGTCAGACGCAGTTAGTGTTCAAAAGTATATAGGAAAACACTTGTCGGACACAGTTTGTATTATAAAGTATTGTAGAATAGACCTGTCGGACGACGCAATTAGTGTTCTAAAGTATTGCAGAATGGACCCGTTAACGCACTTCGTGTTAAAAAATATTGCAGATCAAACTCATGAAACACACTTAGTGTTCAAAAGTATTGCGAAATAGACCTGTTGAACGCACTTAGTGTTTATACGTATATACTGCAAGATAGTTCGTCAAACACTATTAGTATTCTAAATTATTTTGGAATAAACTTGGTGATCCCCATTGATATTTTAAAATCATTGAGAAATAAATGAGTTGAACATGCGAACTAATATGTAGTATCACATAAGCATTCTGAAATTATTATGGGATAAGCCCGTCGGAGACGACGGCTTATTTGTAATATCATTAAAGAATATACAACATAATAAATTGATTTGAATCTAATCCATTTAGAACCAAGACCATTTACACTTGTAATTTTCTCATGGGTCCTGAGTTCCAAATCTCGAACCCACATTTAGAAACCATTTTAGATTTAAATTCATAAATATACGGGGGCGTCTTTTGCACGCATGGGATTATCATTAAAAGATTTCTTAAAATTTTATTTTCACACTTTTTAAATTTTGGTGAAATAATGCCATAATCAATCAATCATCCATATAAAGATGTTGATTTTATACGTACAGAAAATTACGAAATAATTGAACGATCGATAGATTTCTGCTTTTATTTTAGGAAAGAGATTCCACATTAAATTAAATATTGAATGCCGAAATTAAAATTCTAACACTAAGACAAATGGGTAAAAAGATTGAATAATAAGTAGTGTAGGTTACAACTTTTTTTTTTTTTGGTAAGAAAAGACTAATGTCATTAAACCTTGTCATTCTTTCCTCTTCTCCGATAGCCATAGTTGCTACACATATGAATTGCATGAAAAAGTCACATTTCATCTTCTTCTCACTTTTGAATTGGCAATATAGCTAGCCCTGAGGATTTGGCATCATTCTCCAATTGCCATATGAAACATAATTTTGTATTCCATTTTATATCGATCATTGCAATAGATTGAGATCATTGGTAGAAAATATCGATTTTATAGAAGAATAAAACTGGAGATAAAAAGATTTCACAGATAGACAAACAGATAAGAACTCCCATTCGAGTCCTGACTTTTCACAGTTATAACCAGATTGCTGAAACAAATTAATTGAATTAGATCAATTGATGAATCAATTCCTAAGCATAAGCTTGGCTTTTAAGTTTTAATAGTGAGTCACGGGGACTTGGGTTCAGTTTCATCTTCATCTTGGTTAGAATCTGAGTTGAAAAATGTAATTGTGTAGGAAATTGATTGGTGATCGAGAATGATAATTATGGAGAGATTGAGATGGATGATAGTAGATTTGATTGAATTGAAGAAAAGAAGCTGAAATCAAATTTGTTTGTCCGTGTTGTTTGATTTTTCCTTTTGTTTCCTATCTGAGAAGGTTAATATGAGTGAGGAACTGAAGATTGATGAATAGTGGACACGTGGCATTGAAAAAAATAAGAATCAATAGGAATAGGACACGTGGCTGAAGGAGATGCTTAGAAATCTTACTTCTTTAAAGTTTAATTAAAGTATAAGTAGATTCAATTTAGCATTGCCATAATTGTGTACATATGCTATAATTGTGTACATATGCTGATATGCCGTCCATTTTAAGGTAGTGGATAGTTTAAGATAATAAAGACAAAGAAGAAGAATAAATATACACTCGCGCACACACCACTTTAGGTTATGTTACTACTACTAGACATGGAAACCACGGTGATACATATGGTCCAAAAAGTCCATTCTCCTATATAACTATAACAATAAAATTAATAATATATTATTAACTTTAGTTATAAGTAATGTAACTGGAACGATATATATACACACATCACAACAAAACCAACTTGCAAAAGCTGGATATCCATTTTTTCAAGGGTCCTAAAGTTATGTCCATCACCGTTTTATCAATTAGCTAGATAGCTAGCTCATGCTTTGAAAAAATTGCTACCTAGACTTTGGCTTAACTAGCTAGTAGCTAGCTACCCCTCAGGCCCTCACTACATATGAGTTACATTCTCATCTATGCAACTTGCAAGCATGGGGATATGTTGTTGTCAAATTACCTATCCGATCCCCAAGTGCATGCACTTTGGGTCATGGTTTAGGTTATGTTGTTATTCTAGTGTAATTTAAATAGAGTTCCCCATAATTCGTTTAAGTTTGATATCGTGTCTTCCAATCAAATTCCTTTCATTGTAGCTAGGACATGTAAAGACTTATTGGGGTGAGGGTAGGGGAGTGGGGATGAGTGCCTTGAACCCGATTTGCCTTCAAGTTAAATTGAGAGGACGACTTTACGTATAGAGACCTGAAAAGTGATCTAGTATGAATTGTATAACGGTGTAACAATGACCAATTTATTGATTGTTGATTACCTTGCTCCTAGAAAATTGCACATATTTATAGTTTATCACCAAAATAAACACAATCTTGAGAATATGTCAGTTGTAGGACCGGTTAAGATTGAGCTAATATATAGGTGTTCATGTTCAATTAATGCTTAACGGCTGGCTCATGTCCCAAATTACGGCACCAAAAGGACTATTTTTTTATTATTTTTTTGCCACGCTTGAAACCTTCTGGAAGGCTGATCGCCTGCTTGGTCTAAGCCACAAGTCCGACTTGACGTTCGACCTTTGTGTCGGTAAGCTTGACCAAAATGGTCCTGAGTGACCATTGCCCTCCTTGGTTCCTTATCTAGTTCCCTTTTGGGTAGGCTCAGTCCGAGTTCCCAAAAGAACTCGAACCCTATATTTTGTATGCTCCGGTATGGTGCTAGGGATTTACCCTGCCCAACTCCCTTAGTTGGTCGGCCTTGTCACTTGGTCGGACTCAATCTGTTTAGGAGCGCCCAAATTTGTAGTTTGTGGATTGAACATATCATGAGTTATGACACAAACAATTCTTTCATCTTACTGCACAAAATTGAATTTAACTGAACTGAATAATGTTAAATTGAACTGAACTTATTTGTAATATAAAATAAATTAAATTAACTGAATCTGATACAAACAAGTGAACACAGCCTTAGGTCCCATATTGGTTCGAAATTGCTAAATTGCATCCCCCACTAATATTCCGTCCCCGTGGGTTCTACTTAGAAACTGGATCATGGTTTATTGGATAGTGGATATAGCCCTTTTGACTCACTACCTTCCATGTGAGTTCCACATGAATTCTGGATCATGAGTGCTAATTTGAATCTACTATTCAATTTAATGTGTGGATTCCTGAGATTCAAATCATGGTTTACGACTTTACTCGATACTGGATATGCCCCGATGGTTTAAAACTAACCATATTATAGTGGCAAAATTTGTTTTCAAAATTGCGATGGGTGATAATCTCCCTTCATATCTTTCCTGATTCTTGAGAAGACAGGTCACGCCCTAGTCGATCGCCAAGCTTGGATTAGGCCATTAATCAATAATTTTAGCTTAAATTAACAGGAAAGTACTGTATTAGTGTAGTGAGAAGAAGCAAAGAATTTTATTGATCAAGATCATTAAAGTAATCAATTAATCTTGGTACGGTTTAGTTAATTGCTTTGGCCTAACAATAATAATCCTTCTGCATTAATCTTCTACGTGTTCCGCCGAAACTCATACTACGTTCGTACCAATTAATTAGTTGTTGATTATAATTTTCGTAGTATTAGTGACTTTTTTAGCAGTAGCGCCTACCGCTAAATATGGGAAGGAAGATGTGACTTATTTTGATCCATATCAGACGCTCACATAATAAATTTAAATTTACTTCCACAATGTTCCGTATTCATAAACTTAACAACGTTTAAAAGTAAGTTGACACCGCCACACCAGCATGGAGAAAATCTCATAGACAAGCTTGTTGCACTAAAGCTTGGTCCAGTTGCCGTTATCAGAGGTACTTTGACATTTGCAAAATTTCAATTTTAAATCTATCGTTAGATATTTATAATTATTTGACCACATCCATCATATGGAGTTGAACTAGTCCACAAACCAAATGAAATATGCTACCAATAATTCAATATCCACAAAAACACTCTTCCGTCCCATTAAACAAAGACTTTTTTACGTAAACTTTATGTATATTCAGAAAAATTAATTATTAATTAGTTAGGTGAAATTGAATTAATTGATGAAGATGTAACATTAGATGCATGATAAGTCAGTTGATTTATTATAAGCTTATTTTTATTATAATAATAAATTATCTCAAATATATTTTGAATAATTATTAACTAATTCTTTCCATAACTCGTAACAAATTATTTCGGTCATATATCTTAAACAATTATGAACTAATTCTTCCCATAATTACTCGTAACAAATTATTTTGGTCAAATAATTAAATAAAAACTTGTTTTGTTTATATAATAGGTTCAAGGTCAACAAAACTAAAATATTAGTTTGAAATATATGAAGTAATAAAAATGAAAAATATTCCAAAATATTTAGTGAACATGCTTTAATTTTAGTTTACAAGAATTAAAGTATGTTAGTTAATTAAATTCGAACCATCCAAAATGTAACCATGGTAAATTTATAATGTGGGTTATACTCCTCATTTTCACCATATTAATTTTTTTTTATTTAGAAGTTGATTCAACTTGTAACGCCTCGGTCTCGTGTAGATTGGGGATTGGCCATTTTAATTAACTGGCTCGATTATCATCAAATATCCCTTATATAATAGTGCGATATACATTCACTTTGCATTTTGAGAGAGATAAGTTGGTACTAATATAGCACCCGGGTGAGTCGATGTTGGCTAGCCTAGCTAGCTAGCCCCACAAATGTCAAGTGGTGAAGTAGCCATGATATCCCACTTTAACGTAATATCACACATGGAATATGCATTACAACCTTTTCTGCAAATTAAGACCAGAGATGTGAAACCAAAAACTGCTTATGTAACAGTACGCATACGTGACACACACACACAAGACTTGTCTAGGCTTTTCGCCAATAACATATTGAAATTTAATGTAATTTTCAGTTCCAGTCATCTTTTTCTACGTCGGTACCTATTTTAATCCCATTTAGGATGATGATGATCATTTAGCACACCAAGCCTGGCCAATCTTGAATACTTTATCCCCATTTATCCGCAAAACAGAACCGTATGGTACTACTGCGCGCTGGTTTCCATTTTCGGACCAAAACCTACGTTTATACACTATTTGAAGTTTGAACCATACACTTTCAATTGGTAAGGTAGATTATTTTAATTAGTATGATAACTAAATTAAAATAATTAATTATAGAGAGTAGGAGTTGGACTTTGGCAGAAGTTTATTATATATGATGAAAACAACTTATTATATAAACTTATTATATAAGATGAAAACAACTTATTATATAAGATGAGTGTTAAGTTCGAACACTCAAATACGGCGAAAACAAACAACTTATAATTAAGATGATTGTTACGGTCGCGTCAACACATTTGTTAGACTTTAAACTTAGGAAGCATGGATCCTTCTAAATGAGCGATATATCCGTACACATACGTATTGAAATCGTTTCTTCACTGATACTCGAAGAATATACGTATTTCTTCATTTTTTTTTTCTTTATTTTTTTATTAAATCAGAGGCTGATTGATGTTGCAAAAGATTTATATATTTTGTATTTTTTATAAAAACATGGGAATCGTTTCTTCACTAATAACATGGATATATTTTGTATATTTTTTATAATAGCATACAAACCACGTGAATTAAGTTAAACCTCACAAGTACACGAAAAATTCAAATCTGTGACAAAGAGAGCTACTTCTCTCTTTAACCCACTGAGACAACCTTTGTGGCATTCTGTTGTATTTATTGGACATTCAGATGAATATTTTTCTTATTTGAGTGTTTAGTATTTACTAAATCTAAAAATGTTATCTTAAATATGTATACCGAAAAAATTAAACATATCTTTCATGTAATATGTATTCTAACTTTTTAACTTTTGGCGTTTTCACATATCAATCTCGTATTCGTATTTGTATTCGTATTCGTGCACATTTCCGTCCTGTGTTTCTTAGGTTTAGACAAATGACATGTGGGATTCTTGAATTAATTGGACACACAGAATTTGCCACTAAACATTTGTGACACTTTTTTGTCATTTCTGGGCTCTGATGACCCGCGTTCAATACCCCGGTTTGACATTGAACAAAAGTCAATCAAATCCAAACAGTGAACAAAGAACAAATCCACAACAATTGCCTTTTCAGTCTAATAAAGAGGGATTGTTCACAACTCAATACTACTATATATACACCACTTTCCTTTCCCATTTTTTAAATCATCAAAGTCAAAACAATACCTACATTCTTTCTTTCTCTCTTTCTTTATCATACATACACACATTTTCCTCTTCTTCTTCTTTCATCTAGCTACCACTCATGGCTGATCATTTTTCAACTCATGTTGAAGACTGGAGCTTGCAAGCCATAGTCCGGCAATCAAGTGGCGAATTCACCAAGATTCTTAACGATCCCGATTCATTCTTAGACGTCTCAGGAATATCCAACCATCAGCATCTTGACCGCGAATTCTTTGCCAGTTTTCCAGAAATTTTCGCTAACACTTATAGCGATGAACTTGAAGGCCTTTACAAGCCGTTTTATCCGCCGTGCAGTTCTCATCCTGTGCAAGCCGCTCTTGACTTTCAAGAACATGGAGTCGAAAACGTTCTTGATGATAAGCAGCAGATTCATGACCAGTCAGCTGGGGCAGGTTTTGTTGCTAGGGCTAATCCTGCTTACACACCAAAGTACAAGAAAAGGTTAGTAGTATTATATATTGTTTGTTTCAGATTTTCTTAGTTATAATTATTTGCATGTATGAGAGATCTTACAGATAGATTCTATGAAACTTATTGTAGTCTTTTCATTTTATGTTTAGCAGAAAGAACCAACATAAAAGGGTGATGATTAAAGTTTCTGCTGAGGGTCTTTCCGCGGATATGTGGGCATGGAGAAAGTATGGTCAGAAGCCGATTAAGGGCTCGCCCTATCCAAGGTATATATCGATTGATCACGCCTCTACTCATTTGCTCAAATCTCATTTGATAAAACTGTAGCCACATGAGAACTACTAACAAGAACAGGCCAGTATCAACTGTAAATTCTGTAAATCTCATGGTGATGCACCTGATGCTTCTGATTAAGATCATCATCACATATGGAGGTCTAAAACACAAAGCTTTTTCAGCCTTTTAATTAAGTTGGTTAGTAGCAGAAGTTGTTTGCAAATTAATGCTCAATTTTCCAAAACTTGTTGCAAACAGCCACTAAGAATAATTTGTCCACTGCCAGTGCGATAGATAGATCGCACACCTTTATCTTATCTGAATGAAGATTCTGAATACTGAATCTTACTAGTACAAGTGTTTTGCAAAAATTGGTGCAAAAGAAAAACTGCAATATCTTAATAGGAATTGAGATGTGTTGATATTTCATGCATCTAGTAGGTGAACCACCTATTAGCCTTGGGCTTAGAGTCCATGGTCAAAAATATCCATTCATATTAGTATGCTTGAATTAATATTGGACTGTCTAATCACAAATGAAGAAATCTCAGTGATTTTCTGGCTTTTATGAAGCAAAATTTCGCTCTTTATTGAATTTAATTCGTAGATGTCACACTGTTTTATAACTTATCAAAGGTCTTATAAGCATTTGGTGTATGAAAACACAGGAGCTATTATAGGTGTAGCAGCTCAAAGGGTTGTTTGGCAAGAAAGCAAGTGGAGCAAAGCTGCACGGATCACGGAATGTTCATCATAACCTACACAGCTGAGCACAACCATAGCCAGCCAACACGAAGAAACTCATTAGCCGGAACTGTCAGGCAGAAGTTCCCAACTGTCAAACAAGAAAAACCGGACGAATCGATGTCTACTGACAATGCTTGTTCTCCGAACACACCTCCACAAGCAATGGATATGAGCATGAGCAGCTTATCTCAGGGAAGTATGAATCAAGAGCAGAAACATGAACATGATTTTAAGGGTGATGAGTTTGTGATGTCTGATGATTACGTCCTGGACGATGATTTCTTTTCGGGTTTGCAGGATTTTGATGACTTCGTTTCGGAACCGTCCTTGTATGATCATAATAATTCTGTGCAGGCACAGCTACCTGTAAGATCTTGTAGCTAGCTAGCTGATTAATTGAGTGTTGCATTGTATTGTACACCATTATACGTACTGATTAGTGGTAATAATTAGTGATAATCTGTAGGGGACTGATCGCTTCTAATAATGAAGCTTGATGAAACACTATATGAATACAAAATTTACACGCTGTTGATGTTGATGTTGATGTGAAACCTAAAGAGTCTGAACTGATTTACTTTTTTCTACATTGAGCGGCTGTGCCTCATGGTAAGTCTTAGATTTGTTTTTATGCGTTAGTAAGCGTTACGCGCTCTACGTTAAGGCGCGAAAATTACAACATGCTGTAACATGTAAAAGAAAAACTCATCAGTTTGTAATAATATAAATGCCATAGATCATGGTTTTCAATTTCAACAGACGTGTTTAAGTTGGTTTTAGAGCTGTCTGTTGGCAGCTAGCGATGCATGGTAGTTGAAATGATTTTAAAAATATATATATGTGTGGAAAAATGAACTGTTTTTTTTTTTTTTCATTTCCATATATAAATAAATGAATCCTGTTTCGGCTTTCCTTATTTTATTGAAACTGTTTTAAGCCTTTGGTTTTTTTTTTTCTATCATACTCACATAACATGCATTCAATTCTGGGAGATTCTATTTTTAGAAACAATGATTTTATGTAGTACTCCACATGTGTAAGCTGTGAGCCGTTAGTAGTTAGTTAAAAGATATTTTTGCAACCTTTTTAATATAAAGGGCCGCATTATTATAAGTTTGGAGCAAGTATATTTTCAAACAGTTTACACGAAAACATAACAAGGGGATTGCATTTTCTGTTTTGTATCACAAGTAATTAGCTCTATGACTATGCTACCTGTTAGAAATCATGAGGAACGGCGGCAAGCAGATGGCCTGAAGCTAGCAGAGAAGAAGAGTAAACAGAATTATGGTGAGCCGAATCGAAGACGTGCTAATCCGCCCGCATCAAGCGCAGTTCGTCAGAAAGCGTCCAAAAAGCAAAGGCGGGAAGTTTCGAAATAATGGAACAACCGGCTGCAACCACACCGGATCAAGAAAAGTACCAAATCGATACAGATTAGGATTTACAGCTCACCGGTCTTATCTTTACCAATTCGTCTCATTAGATGATGTAATCAAACCAATAGAAAGATGAAGAGTGTAGTTGATAGTACGATTAAGGTTCACACATTTTGCATTTCCGATTACAGCTAGCCAGGGCATCGATTATAGGCTATATAAGAGCACGAGTAGTTGCTCTGTTTTCTGTATTGTAAGCCGCCACCATCTTATAGTAATAAAGATCCAAGTTCTTCCATCTTTTAAACAAGGCATCAAGAGCCTAGGTTTTCTTTTCAAACACCTTTTTCATCCTAACCTGTTCAAATGAATACCGACAATGCTACCGATCCTCCGACTAGCCACAACTATGAAGATCCTATGAGCCACTACTTCCTTCACAACTCTGACCATGCCACTTCCGGTGCCATCCATCCGCTGCTTGATGGTAAGAACTATCATACCTGGCATAGAGCTTTCAAGATGAATTTCACCATTCGAAACAAGCTTCCCTTCATTGAAGGTTCACTGCAATGTCCAGAAGAAGGACATGATGATAGAAAATCATGGATCAAATGCAACACTCTCATCTTGAGATGGATGATACATTCAGTCTCAGATGATATCAAACCACTATTCTGTATGCGGAAAACGCTGCAGACGCTTGGGAAAAACTAAAAACGAGATATGCTCAACCTAATCAGCTTAGAATTTTTAAGCTAGAGCAAAAGATATCTGCACTTGTTCAGGGCTCAAACAGTGTTGCTGACTACTTTAACCAGCTCACTGGTTTATGGGATGAGCTAAAAGACTATCAGTCTATTCCAATCATGTACCTGCAAGGAATGCAAGTGTGAAGTTACCAAGCAGATGCAGACAATGTATGACCACAAGAAGATTTTCAAGTTCTTGATGGGTCTAACTGATGGCTATGAAAGTATCATTGGGCAAATCACCATGACAAAACCACTGCCATCTCTGGATGAGACATACTCTTTCATTGTTCAAGAGGAAACACAGAGATTGACAAGATCAAGCTTTCTTCCTGCTGCTCAAGAACCAGCTGTGATGAATGTTGGTATGAAAAGGAAGGACAAGAAGGACATGTGGTGTCCAACTTGCAGGATGAACAACCACAACCCTGAGAACTGCTTCAAGGTTTTAGGCTGTCCTGAGTCCTATCAAAGGAACTATGCAGGTCCAAGGGGTGGTTACAATGGAAGAGCAAGAGGAAGAGGTGCTAGAGGAGGAATGAACACTTATCACCAGGCTGCTAATGTGTACTCTGAGAGTGACAGTGAGAAGAGTGTTGTCTTCACTGTGGAACAAGTTGACAAGTTGCAGAGGCTCCTAGGAGATGCAGAGAAGCAAGACAAACCAGATTCTCCTACTGGTAGAAGCAACAACAACACAACACCTGTCAGCAACTTTGCTTCAGGTATATTAAGTAATTTCAATACAGAACCATGGCTACTTGATTCTGGTGCATCTCATCATTTTATATGCTCAGAGAAATATTTCACTGCTAATGTTAGAATGATAAATAGCATGGTTCAGTTGCCTAAAAACACTCCCCTAGTCTACCCGTCTCTCAAGCAAAGCCTTAAGCTATTCACCACTTCCTGAATGGCAGGACGAGGGTGGTCTAGGACAGATGACACTCAAACAAACAAAAGACAAAAATTACAACTCGATTACGAACATTACAAGAATTGAAAAATGAGACAAACACTTTGCTAAACTGCTTTTTGGCTCTTTTTTTGGACTCTTCTTTGCTTTTTTGGGGTCTATTTTTTTTTTTTTCCTTCTTTTTTTTTCTTTGCCAGATTTTTTCTTTTTTTCTGGAATTTTTCTTCTTTTCTTTTTCGATTATTTTTTAGCCAGCAGTAGCACAACGAAAAAGAAACAAAAATGACACACAAACGACCTCCCCAAACCTATTCAAAAGAATAGGTTGGAGTACAAAATTTACGAAAAAGGAAAATAAACTCACAACACACACTAAAAATTGAAAAACAAGTCTAATGATAGCGTAACCCCCTCCCCAAACCTATTCGAAAGAATAGGTTGCAAACAAAGGATCACACAATCTCACACTACCTCCTTCCTAGGCATTTAGCAATCTCAAAGTAAGGTGAAGACTTGTTGCCTCTTAGGTACATAATTACTCGGGAAAACAACCATAAGACCCTAACATGCATCATCCTATTATAAAGGCCTTCGTGAACCGCAGTAGAGAAAACACCACTAAGTGATGTCGAGACTACCAAGCTTAACTAAGTGCAATACATAAATGTGACAAGCCAAGCGAGAAAAACCTCAAACAAATTCTTAGAGATGAAGCATACGATTAATGTCATAATTAGTTAATCTACCCAATAAAAAAGTTCAAAAATTTTGGCAATAAACTCCACATAAAACATGCAAGACTATCCTAGGATTGAATGTAGTGAAGGCAACTAAATACTAAAAAAGCGGTAAACGTGCAAATGCAAAAGCAAACAAAAAATTTCACAAGTTTATCACAAGGAAGACAAGTATAGAGATAACCAGCGATACCCCCCCCCCCCCCCAAACCTGAACGTCGTCGCTCGTCCCGAACGTCGAAAGTGGATTTAAGGTGAGAGCTAATACTTGTATAAGTGACCTATATTACTCAATCAAACTCGTGAGAAAATAAAACGGGTGATAACGAGGTAAAAAGATTGATAATTTAGCATAATAGGAGAAAATCGGGTTCCCTCCGAAAATGCTAAATTATCATCTAGAAACCTATTTTATCACCAAAAACATACGAAAATATGAAAAACAACACAATGATATGCTTAAGACAACAAAACACACTAACCTTCAGTAGAGGCGGTAAGGGTAAGCTCAAGATGATCAACCTCCCTTTGATCACTAGATATCTTGAAGTACGGCTTCACTCGTTGACCATTCACCTTGAAGGTATTGCCCATCTTTGGATCAAAGAGTTATACAGCTCCATGGGGAGCAACTTTGATAATTTCGTACGGTCCATCCCAACGAGTACGGAGCTTTCCAGAAAATAGTCGAAGGCGAGAATTAAATACCAAAGCTTTTTGCCCAGGAATCAGTTCCTTACGTACTATACCACGATCATGATACTTCTTACTACGTTCTTTGTAGATCTTGGCATTTTCATAAGCACCTAGGCGTAATTCATCGAGCTCATCTAGTTGCAACAATCGTTCTTCGCCAGCTTTTCCCATATCAAGATTGAGTGCTTTGATAGCCCAATATGCCTTGTGTTCCAGTTCTACGGAAAGATGACATGCTTTCCCATACACGAGTCTGTACGGAGTGGTCCCAATTACCGTCTTGTAGCTAGTCCTGTATGCCCAAAGTGCAGCATTCAATTTTCCTGCCCAATCTTTCCTACTAGGCTTCACTACTCGCTCCAGGATCTTCTTAATTTGACGGTTGCTAACTTCAACTTGGCCCGATGTCTGTGGATGATATGGCGTAGCAACACTATGGTGGACACTGTATCTCTTAAGAAGAGAGTCAAAGGTCCTATTGATGAAGTGTGAGCCTCCATCACTTATGATAGTCCTAGGGCACCCAAACCTAGAGAATATTACTTCCTTCAAGAATTTCATGACAACTGCTCCGTCATTCGTTTTTGTGGGAATTGCCTCCACCCATTTAGTCACATAGTCCACCGCAACAAGAATGTATTCATAACCTCCACTTGATGGAAATAGTCCTATGAAATCAATGCCCCATACGTCGAAAGGTTCCACCACTAGATTCCCTTGAAGGGGTATTTCGTCTTTCTTGGTAATATTACCACCTCGCTGACATGGGTCGCAATTCTTCACAAAAATACGAGCATCTCGGTGTATAGTTGGCCAGTAAAATCCTGCTTGCAGTACTTTGCGAGTTGTTTTCAAGCCACTATAGTGTCCTCCACAATGGAGCTCATGGCAATGACTCAACACACTTTGTTGCTCTTCTTGTGGCACGCATCTCCTCAGAATTCCATCAGCTCCTTCTTTGAAAAGATGCGGATCATCCCATATGAAAGACCTGCAACGCTTGGCAAGAGCTCTCTTGTTGGAGGCTGAAAAGTTAGTGGGGCAAACACTCATACCCAAATAGTTCACAATATCAGCATACCATGGCTCTTCATTAGCCTTCATCAAGTGTTCATCAGGGAGATCCTCATTAATAGGTATCGAATCAACATGGATATTTGGTATTCTAGACAAATGATCAGATACTAAATTCTCCCTACCAACTCTATCCACTATGGTCAAATTAAAATCTTGTAGCAAAAGGACCCATCGGATTAATCTAGATTTAGAATCTTGCTTAGCTATTAAATGTCTCAAAGCAACATGATCAGTATGGACATTCACAGGATGACCAATTAAATAAGACCTAAACTTTTGTAAAGCAAAAACAACAGCTAAAAATTCCTTTTCAGTAGTTGTGTAGTTAACTTGCGCGGAGTCTAGAGTCTTACTAACATAATAAATCACACTATACTGCTTATCAACTTTTTGGCATAACACAGCACCCATAGCAAAATTCGAAGCATCACACATAATCTCAAAAGGAATATTCCAGTCAGGTGGCAAAACAATGGGAGCAGAAACAAGCTTTTCCTTAAGGGTATTAAAAGCAACTAAGCATTCATTAGAAAAATGGAAAACCACATCTTTTGCAAGCAAGCTACTTAAAGGTTTAGCAATTTTCGAAAAATCCTTAATAAACCTCCTATGAAACCCTACATGGCCAAGAAAAGACTGCAATTCTTTCACACAAGTAGGTGGGGGAAGTTTTTCAATGATTTCGATCTTAGCCTTGTCTACCTCAATACCTCTTTCAGAAACTACATGTCCTAGAACAATGCTTTCCCTAACCATGTAATGACTTTTCTCCCAGCTTAAGGTCAAATTGCATTCAATGCACCTTTTCAAAACAAGATCTAATCTTTGCAAGCATTCATCAAACAAATCACCAAAAAGGGGAAAATCATCCATGAAAACTTCAACAAACTTAGTTACCATATCAGAGAAAACAGAAAGCATGCACCTTTGAAAAGTGGCGGGAGCGTTGCATAGTCCAAACGGCATCCTCCTATAGGCAAACGTTCCGAATGGGCAAGTGAATGTCGTCTTCTCCTGATCCTCCGGTGCAATCGGAATCTGGTAGAAACCTGATAAACCATCAAGAAAACAATAGAATTTCCACCCCGCTAGGTGGTTTAGCATGTCATCTATAAATGGCAAAGGTAAGTGGTCTTTCTTAGTGGCGGCATTTAATCTTCTATAGTCAATGCACATCCGCCATCCAGTGGTCTTCCTAACCGGTACTAGCTCTCCCTTCTCATTCTCTTCTACCGTGACTCCTGATTTTTTAGGGACTACATGAACCGGGCTCACCCATCGACTATCAGGAATGGGGTAAATCATATCGGCATCTAGCAACTTGATCACTTCTTTCTTTACCACCTCTTGCATGACCGGATTTATCCTACGCTGAGGTTGCCTAATGGGTTTGGCATCTTGTTCTAGAGTGATGTTGTGCACACACCGAGTAGGGCTAATTCCCTTGATATCACTAATCCTCCATCCTATAGCTGCAGAATTTTCTTTCAAAACTTCAATTAGCCTACTTTCTTCATCGTTGGAGAGATGTGAGGAGACTATCACAGGCTTCTTCTGATTTTCTCCTAAGTAGACATACTTGAGGTGCGCAGGAAGTGGCTTTAATACTGAGCTAGGCTCTTTAGGAAATTTACTTTCTTCCTCTTCTTCATCTAAAGGTTCAAGCACTTCTTCTCCTACGGGAATTTCTGGGGTGCTATTCATTATTTCAACTAGTTCCCTTGCTTCTTCGGTCATGTAGCATGTCTCAGTCTGCATGGTTAGTGCCTCCTCAAGTGGTTCACGATTATCATAGCAATGATGAAATTAGGAAATCACGGAATCATAGCAATCGACAAAATTTAACTCTTCCACGACTTCCTTATCTTCGATGCTACATCCTACCAATTCAATCTTCTCGCCCATTACCTCCATGGTTATTTTTTTGCCTTTGAGTTCAAGGCATGTGTTGGTAGTTGCCATGAATGGTCTCCCAAGTAGTACTACGTGTTCGCGAATATGGCTCTTTCCCTCGTCTGCAGACTTCATTACTACAAAATCAGTTGGAATTATCAATTTGTCCACCTTCACAAGGATATCCTCTATTATCCCGACTGGCCTCTTAACACTTTGGTCTGCCATTTGGACAACCATATCAGTTGGTGTCATTTCTCCGAGATCCAGGGCCTTATATACCGAATAGGGCATTAAGTTAATGCTAGCCCCCAAGTCAAGCATTGCCTTCGTAGTTCGTCCATTCCCCAAAGCGATGTTGATGATGAAACTTCCAGGATCTTTCTTCTTCACAGGTAATCCGGCAATCGAATTGACCGTCTCAACCCCATTAACTTCTTTTCCTGGAGTAACCCTTTTGTTCTTCATCTCACGAAAGAATTTCGTATAAGCCGGTATGTTTTGGATTAATTCCAAGAGAGGCACATTGACTTCGACTTTTGAGAGGCGTTGGAATAGAGGTGACTCTTGGATATCCTTCTTGGCTGGCTTGATCCGACTTGGAAATGGTACATGTGGTTTCGGAGGCACATATGGATTAGAAGATTTGTGAAGTACTGCTGGCGTAGGATCTCCCCCTTCGACTTCATCATCAACCATGTCTTCTTCAGATGGTCTTGGTTCATTGTCCTTCTCTTGAGGTTCTTTTGAACTTTCACTAACCTCTTGTTTGATGTTTGGTCCTGTATTGTCGGTCCCAGAAAGTTCAACAGGACGCACGAAGTTAGGAATTTTGGTCATCTTTCCTCCGCGGAGTAGTAGATTCACTTCTTCGTACTCAGTTTCCTCGGTAGTATCAGTTGGAAGTGGCTTGGGATCAGTTTCAGGTGTCAAAACGGGGGAACTGGGGTCATCCATTTCCCTGGAGCTAGGGGGCGATTCGCCCCCTGTCCCGGGCGATTCGCCTGGGGAGGGCCGAGTTGCCCCTAAGTCCCTGTCTGTGGGGGGCGATTCGCCCCCCACTCCTAGGGGGGCGTCTTCGACTGCTTTTCCGCACTTTTCACACTTCAACAAGCTAAGTTTCTCGATAAGTTGCTCAGTTACTTCGACAGCTTCAAAAGCCCTTTCGATGCGAAGATTGTTTTCAGCTTGCCCTGCGTGTGCTATCTCAAAAACATTCTCAATGGCCTTAATTCCTGCGTAAAACGCAAGTTCTTCCTCCTCACTGATATCTTTGTATTCAGAATATCCTTCGTATAAGCCTTCATTTTCGCCCCGATTTGAATTCCCGTTGGCGACTTGACTCGACATTAGCCTCTCAGACTGTGCAGATCCACTGGCGTACTTTTGAAAGACCTTCACTGCCTCTTCAACTGTACATTCTTCTAATCCTCCACACATCCCATCCACTTGAAGCCTAACATCATCTCGTAGACCACCAACAAAATACCAAATCAGTTCTCCGTCATCGAAACGGTGATGGGGGCACTCACGTTTATACAGCTCAAAACGTTCGTAGGTGTCACAGAACCGCTCATACTCTCCTTGCTTGAAGTGTTCGATCCGACTCCGTAAGGCAATCGTCTCATGGTAAGGCATGAAACGCGCCAAGAACTCCTCTACTATTTGGCCCCAGGTTCTCAGTGATCTTGGTGCTAACCTTGCTATCCAAATTCTTGGTTCGTATCCCAGAGCAAAAGGAAATAATTTCCTGCATAATTGGTCCTCGATGAACCCCTTTGCTGGAACTTTTGCTATTTCTTCCTCATAGGATTTGATGAAGCTTAACGGATTCATCCCCACTCCATCTTCGAACCTCGGTATCCTTCTCACTACCGTACTTGTTACCTCATACCCAGATAACTCTTCTTCCAAGTATATAGCTGACCCTTTCTTGACTTGCGAGAACGTAGGTGTCAAGCGAGCTTTTAAGGTCGTCATACCTGGAAATCTGGAACAGTAGTAACTCAAAACTAAAAATTAGTCTCGTTAGAAATCTCGAAGATCAAGAAAATTTCTGGAAATCACTATAAAATCGAAAAAGACTAGTACTACTAAGATTAGGAATTGAATGCTAAAAATATAAATAAGCTAAACAGAAAAAAGGAGTATAGTCCCCGGCAACGGCGCCAATTTGATGAATCGGAATTTGTCAGATTGTTCTAATTAATCAAATAAATTTGTATTTAGCCAAAGACAATTCACAACTACAACGAAAACCGTAGTGTAGCAGTAAAATAACCTCGAGTGTCGATCTCTAAGGACTATAACTAGTTTTATCTAATCTAACTTAAACTATAGAATCAACAAACGACTTAGCACAGGTTTTCTTATCAGATAATGGAAGTTAGTGATAGTATGATCATTCAAAGCATAGCAGGTTAATAATCATGCATGAAGTACCCGATCGTTTTGAATAGAGATCTTTGATCAATGAATTGTCCAATTGTGTTCCGTTATTATTCAACACTACGAAGATAGAGGTTTTAGATGGATCAAAGAAATAAAGCAATAACTCAAAGTCTGATTCGCTTTACCGCCATCAGCATAATTATTAACCCTTCGCTAAGAAATCACATACTATCACCAACGATAAATTTAGCTACTCATAGATGACATGCAATCAACAGAAATCATAGCAAGATTGAATGAAAACATGTTGAAAGATAAATAAATATGAATAGAAAAAATGTAAGATACAATGTTACCGAAGGTTGTCAATCTCCGAAGAATCGTGATCCTACAAGTTCCAAAACGATAAGAAAAAGTGTCTCCTATGCTAAGAATCCCCAGAACAGGCTCTGGAGAATTCCTACCTAAAACTAATGAGAAAGGTGAGAGAAAAGGTCTGAGAAAGTATGAAAAAACGGAGAAACTGAGCAACTATATATAGAGGTTCGGCAGGTGTGGGGCGAGTCACCCCACACACCGGGCGAATCGCCGGGTGTGGGGCGAATCGCCCGGGAGGTGCTGTCGGCAATTGACGCGTTTTTGAATTTCTTTTCCTTTTCGGACTCGGTTTTTGCCTTCTAGTGACCTTTTAGCCTTCAGACTCGACCCGTAGACTTCAAATCCTATCCGGAATCTTCTAGATACTCTAAAAATGCCTTCGGAACACCAATTCCTCGTCCACTTCAATATAATTGCCCGGAAAACCTCGTTTTTCATCCAAAACTTGTAAAATACAAACTAAAGGGAAACGTGACACTATTCTAATAAAATGCACTAAAATATAGCTAAATTAACATAGAGGATAGCTAAATTGGTGAAAAAAGACTCGAATGAAAGTGTAAAATACACGTTCATCACCTGACTTCAAGTTAAATTTAGTATCTGCAAGTAAACTGGTGCTTGATAATGATCTATCCATTATTATCACTAAAGATGGTTGTATGATGATACATGAGAGTGTTCCTTGGGTAAACTCACTGAGGAAGATTGGACAAGTTAAGTTATGCAAAGGGTTGTACCAGTTTCAGTTTCAAGATTCAAGTAGTTTGAAAAAGGCACTAGCCATTAGAAGTAGCTCTAGTTATGATCAGAAGAAGGCATTAGCCAGTAGCTTAGATGAAGGTGCTTCTCATGTAACTGGCCACTTATGGCATTACAGATTAGGACGCCTATCATCTGATAGATTAGCTTTGTTATCCAGAGATTTCCCTAAAATTAAGAACAATTTGCTTGATCATTGTAATATTTGTCATGAGGCAAAACAGAAAAAGAGAAGTTATACTCCTAGTAATACAATGACTTGCTTTCCTTTTGAATTGATTCACTGTGATATATGGGGGTCATTCTCTGTGAAGACTTTAAATAATCAAAGCTATTTTCTTACTATAGTAGATGATCATACTAGAGTAACATGGATACAACTGATGAAACTGAAATCTGACACAACTGAAGCATTAAAAACTTTGTCACTTTGATAGAAAATCAGTTTGGTGTGACAGTGAAAACAATAAGGTCTGATAATGGACCTGAGTTCAATCTGACTAGTTTATGTGCACAAAAGGGAATAAAACAACAAAAAAGTTGTCCCTATACACCACAGCAAAATGCAGTGGTAGAAAGAAAGCACCAACATATAATAAATGTTGCCAGAGCTATGTTGTTTCAATCAAAAATGCCAAAGAAGTTCTGGGGTGAAGCAGCTCAAGCAGTTGTATATGTAATAAATAGAATACCAAGTCCACTATTAGGGAACAAAAGTCCCTATGTGAAATTATACAACAAGAAACCTGAATATAGCAACATGAGAGTATTTGGGTGCTTGTGTTATGCCTCAAGCCTACCAGTTCAAAGAACAAAATTTGATTCAAGATCGAGAAGATCAGTGTTTATTGGTTATTCAGATGGAATAAAAGGATATAAATGCTTTGATCTCAGCACAAGACAAACTTTTGTATCCAGAGATGTGTACTTTGCAGAACACATTTTTCCTTTTGAGCAAAAAGATAAAGAAACCAAAGGAATAACATTCACATCTGCAGAAATATTTGATGAAGAACAAATAAAAAGAAAAACTCTAAACACCGTAAATGAAGATGTTGAAATACTTAGAGAGGAAAATAATGAAACTGATCATAATGGAAATGATCAAATAGACAATGAAATGCTGCATGATTCACCAGATATCCAAGAAACATTTAATGATACAGAAGAAGTAAATGATGAATTCAATAACACAGAATTAAGAGGGAGTGAACAAGTACTCACTCAAAATCCAGTACAAGAGAAACAGTTGAGAAGATCAACTAGAGAAGTGCAGATATCAAAGAACCTTATAGGTTTTCATCATTACATAGTACCTAGATCAAACAATGCATCTAGAGAAAGCACAATTTATCCTTTAAACATGTACTTGGGTTATGAAAGGTTATCTGAAGAACATAAAGCATATACAGTAAAACTGTCACTTATAAATGAACCATCCTCATATGATGAAGCAGTCATGTATGAGCACTGGATAAAGGCCATTCAAGAAGAATTGATAGCCTTGGAAGAAAATAAAACCTGGACCATAATAGAATTGCCAGAGGGAGTTAAGCCAATAGGATGCAGGTTTGTATTTAAAACCAAACTTAACTCTCAAGGGAAAATAGATAAATATAAAGCAAGGTTAGTGGCCAAAGGCTACACACAGAAATATGGTATAGATTATACAGAAACCTTTAGTCTAGTAGCCAAATTGACTTCAATCAGTGTACTTTTAGCTATTGCAGCCAAAAGAAAATGGCACCTAGATCAATTAGACATACACAATGCTTTTCTAAATGGAAACCTTGAAGAGGACATATACATGTCTATTCCTCCTGGTCTCTCAATTCAGAGGGAGAAAAATGGCCAAAGACTAGTGTGTAAATTACAAAAATCACTGTATGGGCTTAAGCAAGCCTCCAGACAATGGAATGTAAGATTATCATCCTTTCTTAAGAACATTGGATTTACAATCCAAAAATGAATACACACTTTTCACTAGACACAATGTCTCTGGTATTATTATAATACTGATATATGTAGATGATATAATCATAGGAGGAGAAAATTACAATGATATAACTGAAGTAAAACTTCAGATCAAGAAAGAATTCAAGGTTAGAGATTTGGGAAAGTTGAAATATTTCCTAGGGCTTGAAATTGCAAGAAGCAGCCAAGGGATTCATTTATCTCAGAGAAAGTACACTTCAGCGATTTTGGAAGAGACAGGCTTACTAGGATGCAGACCTGCAGTAAGCCCAATAGAACAGAATCATAAAATGAAACCTTTTGAGGATGGAAAAGATTCAGAAAAAGAACTAATGAGAGAGCCACTGAGATATAGAAGATTGTTGGGAAAGTTGATTTACCTAACAATCACTAGACCTGATATATCTTATGGAGTTGGGATAATGAGTCAGTTCATGGAGAAACCAACTGTCACACACATGACAGGTCTATTAAGAATAGTTAGATATCTCAAAAACAATATAGGTAATGGACTGATTTTCAATGCAGAACCAGTTGAAAAACTCATTGCTTACTCGGATTCTGATCATGGAGGATGCATTTTTAGTAGAAGATCAACTACTGGATATTGTGTTCTATATGGAGGCTCATTGATCAGTTGGAAATCCAAGAAACAACAGGTTGTAAGCAAATCAAGTGTTGAAGCTGAATATAGAGCTATAGCATACACTTGTCGTGAAGTTGTTTGGTTAATAAGACTATTCAATGACTTTTGTATCATAATTGAGAAACCGGTGCTGCTATTCTGTGACAACCAGTCAGCAGTATACTTAACAAAGAATCCGATCTTTCATGAGAGAACGAAACATGTGAAATAGATTGCCACTATACAAGAGAAAAGGTAGAAGATGGAACTTTAAATGTTCAACATATTTCATCAAAAATGCAACTAGCAGATGTCTTTACAAAAGCAGTAACAAAGGAGAACTTGGATCTTATGTTTGGCAAGATGGGTGTTACGAACATCTACTCATCCATCTTGAGAGGGAGTGTTAGAAATCATGAGGAACGGCGGCAAGCAGATGGCCTGAAGCTAGCAGAGAAGAAGAGGAAACAGAATTATGGTGAGTCGAATCGAAGACGTGCTAATCCGCCCGCATCAAGCGCAGTTCGTCAGAAAGTGTCCAAAAAGCAAAGGCGGGAAGTTTCGAAATAATGGAACAAACGACTGCAACCACACCGGATCAAGAAAAATACCAAATCGATACAGATTAGGGTTTACAGCTCACCGGTCTTATCTTCACCAATTCGTCTCATTAGATGATGTAATCAAACCAATAGAAAGATGAAGAGTGTAGTTGATAGTACGATTAAGGTTCACACATTTTGCATTTCCGATTACGGCTAGCTAGGGCATCGATTATAGGCTATATAAGAGCATGAGTAGTTGCTTTGTTTTCTGTATTGTAAGCCGCCACCCTCTACAGTAATAAAAAGATCCAAGTTCTTCCATCTTTTAACACTACTCTTTATGCAAAGAAAACATGTACTGACATTTAAATGATAATGCACAAATCTCAACGAACTGGCCTAGCTAAGCTGTAAGTCCTCAATCAATCCCGTAACATATTATTTTGTTAATTTTTCAAAAAATCAATTTGACCTTAAATTATTTCAAATTAAACAATTAAAAATATGATATTATGAAAAGCAAGTCTTGTGAGAATAGTAATTTTTCTAACAATAGAAAATCAACATCTCATTGTTATACACCAGTGGAGTATGTCCAATAATTGGGTAGAAGAGGTCCAAGTGTTCAACACTTGTGCAGAAGAGGCATTGATCTTTCTCATGATTATGCTTATGAAAATCTCAATTTTTTGAAGAATTTTAATAAAACTAGAATGTTTATATTTTCATAATATAAATATTTTAATTATATTTTTATATGATTTGAAATTAATTTGAGGTCAAATCAACTTTTAAAAAATTAATAGAATTTATATTTATTATGAGACGGACGGAGGAAGTAGTACTAGTACTATGTATCTATTTTTTCTTTTGACTCAAAAAGAAATACATACCCTCTAGTTCGGGATGTCTGCTGTTTACTTTTTTTTGGAATCCGTAGAGGCTAGTATACAATTAGGATCTTGATGATAACTTTAATTGCAATGAGAATGAATGTAGCTATGCTTTGGAATCCGATGTAGCTATGTAAGGTATATACTCTGATGGTTCATCAAGTAATTTTTAATGCTGGTGAATGATAAACAAATAAGATACATTGAAACCTACCAAACAGAACGATGGATGACTGGAAATGAAACAAACATTACTTCTGCAGAAGATCAATCAGCCATAAGCACCTATCTGAAACGAAAACTTTCTGATAAAAGAAATAACTCCTCATCAAGGGAAAACAGAGAGAAAGCTGTGTTTCCATACATCATAATCCCATAGGATTAATCATCAAAACCAATTCCTAGTACTAAAATCTTACTCTGCATCCATTGTTTTCCCTTAGTTTAAATAAATATTATTTTTTTTAAATAAACCTGTTGATCCTATTCTCTTCAAAAAGATCCATCCTTGAGCGTGGCTTTTAAATTTAAGAACCTATACAATTGCGCACCATATATGACAGACTCGTAGGCTTCATACGAACTACACAAAATTAGTGGCTAGTCACATCTTGCCAAACTTCCTTGATTTGATCACCGCAAATGAAGCATGTTAGCTGTTGGTGGTGCTCTACTAGCTTGTGCAGTTTGTTGATTAGGTCGGATAATGTACTGCTGCATTGCATCAAGATAAGCTTGCCCAGAAAGAGCCCCACGCATCCTACCTGTAGGTCGCCAACTCTGGTCAGCTGGATCATGAGATTCAGTTGTGGTGGACTGAGTGTTCAGGTTCATTGGACGAGGGGACACAGTTCTTGAAGGATTGCCAGACATCTGTGCACCACCCGAATGAGGATGTTGTCTCCCAAATTGCAAATGCCTGGACTTGTGGATGCTGGATGCATCAGGTTAGCCATCTGCTGGTTTGACGTACTTGGGACCTGATTTGAGGCCTGGAGGCCAATATTCTGCTGAGGCACCTGAATATAAGTAGTAATTAGCAATGTGGTGGAAATTCCGGGACAGGTTAAAAAAAGGTGCATTCATATGCACGCATGTACCAGTTACATAAACTATCACGTGAATATTTCTTTGAATATTGAAGTACTTCAAGATGCTCTTGATCCTATAGGTACTAAGGAGCCAAATGAAATGAGTAACATCTTTCATCAACGTGTTTCACGAATTCAAAAGTGGAGGTTGTAAAGTGAGAATTTGAGTTCACAGATGCGAGTACAAAAGGCCCTATGGATGGAATTAATCAATTGTCTCTTGAAAAAAAATGCACGATGAGAAGATAGTTAACACACTGTCAAAGAGGAAGTGATCCAGATAGAAAATTTACCTGTACACCCGGGTGCATATACAATGGAAAAGGTGAAACCTGCGGGAAGTGGTGTGTATTTGTATGAATGGTGTTACCCGCCGGTGCTAGGGATGAGGTGGGAGAAACTGTTGGAAAGCCATACTGCATCGAATTATACTGACCATTTGCAGACCTTTGTTGTTGTACATTACTCGGGGCCTGCACGGGTAGGGCTACAGGAGCCATTAGCGGTGTAGTTATGGGCCTGGGAATTGATGGAAATCTTCCATAATTAACAGGGGGATATGGATTCCCATGTGGATGCTGCATCCACATATATGGAGGGTAAATCCCGTTTTGTGGCATCAAGGTTGTGGATTGAGCATTATTCAAGTTAGTAGGAGAAGCCACACAACCGGGATTGGAGATAGAAGTGCGAGCAGTCTGTGCCCCTGATCCAACATCTCTAGAAGTATCGGGAGTCGCCACATTTGAGTTCAATAATGAAGTTTGAGTTGGGTGAACTTTTTCATCAGCAGTTTCAGGATTAGTTATATCATCCACAACATCATCCATCTCGGTAAGATCCAGAAAATACATAATTGCATTTGGCGAACCAACACATTGAGCTGGAAGGGAGGCATCTTTCTCAGAACTTGTCTTATTCTCCGCCTTCTGCATAGCATCTCCAGTTTCATCAGCAGCGTTCCATGAACCATCTGATGAGAAAACTACGTGCTGGGCCTCTGGTCCAATCTCTTTCAAGACCTGGCAAAAATAAAAACTACTCAAATATCAAGCAGCTTCTACTAGCGCATGGGGTGGTGATCTTGCAATAAGCTACCTACCTTATCCATCTTTTTATCAATGCGAATATCAGTAAAGCAGACATGCTGATTGCAGCATGGGCAGCGCCAGGAGGGCCTTCTTGAATTCATATCCACGTAGTCGTCAAAATCAAAACACTAGTATGACAAAGAAAAGTGAGATGATAATACACCCAAGTGTAACTGCACATAATGAGACCAATCAAGTAAAGTTTACATGGAGAATAGCACTGGAATTGAAAACAGAGAGAGTTATTAAAGTAGTTTATCATGCTGATGCAGTTGAACTGGAACACAGAATTTTTTTGGTACAAAGAAAAATCATCCTGTGCTAAGTGGAACAAATTCACTTTATGAGAGATAATCCAGTGTCTTGAATCTCCCAATCACTTGATGACAGTTTTCATGTATATGATGCTATATACTTGCAATTACCTGAATATGTTTGCACAAACGTCCTTTGACTGGAGTTGTAATACGCCTTAAGCTGATAAATGGAGGGAAAGTAAATCCATCAGAATTTTGGTTACAAGAACAAGAAGAAATTAATGATATATTTAAACTAGATGCACCACAAATAACAAAATAGTGAAAATCAAGCGAGTGGAGAGATAATAACAGAGGCAATTATAAATAGTTGCATAGTTATGAACAGGGCAAGGAGCCAGGGTTTCCGGAGATAGGTCAGCAGCCTGGAACCAAGACTTGGCCACATCAGAACTGAAGAATAATTACATGTTCATAGATGCTACCACCTTTAGTGGATCAAATTCACCCACACATTCACACAAAAAGGCTATGTCAAAAAACCAATACAAAAATGTTTTGCATGCAATGCTATAGCATTTGAATGCATAAACTTGACTGGTAAAAAGCACTCTATGTAATGCACCTCATAGATTATTCTAACGAATGGTAGCATCCAAGTGGTCGATAAAAGCATCAATATGAGCACAAATTTCAAATGAGAGAATAGTATTTGCCAGTGTTAAAGATAAAGGACCTCCAGCATGAAACCTAGTTATGCAGCAAATACGAGGGTTACCTGATTGGGCAATTTAGAGGAATTCGGGATGAACCCTCAACAATTTCGGAATCTGCAAAGTGGAAAAGGAACACTCGGAATGAAGTTCAAAACATAAGCATCTTGTCAAGAGGAATGGAATATTGTAGTAAGTGAGAAAGAAGTATGTTTTTCCAAGTGGCACCTGAATCCACCAAAGTAGGAGCATGTTCATAATCTTGAAGAACGTTCATGCCAGTGTTGGCTACATCACTTGTGAAAGCAACAGCTATGACATAATTACCTTCAGAATTATTGGAACCAATAGTAAGCACCTTATGAAATGCTAAACAGCAAAATCAGAAACATAATATGATAATGAATCCTCTATCATGCATACCATCAAATTCACCCACAGCCTGAAGGAGATTGCATCCATATTTCAGATAATTTGTTACAACAGTTGGAGTTTGAGGCCCAGTATCCTACAATAGACAAATAATATTCATAAATGAAAAGTTACGGAGTGTCACCAAAATATAATGGTCTCTTCATAGGGTTGATTTTGACAAACCACAAAAACAGTAGTTCTTTTGTCCACTCCCTTTCCATTCAGTAAGAAGCTGCAGAAGTAATATAAATGAAATTAATGAATCTGACTGTAACCCACACAGAAGTTTAAAATACTAAGCTTGCTCAGAGAGAAAATGGGTGGAATAGAAGTTGCTCACTTCACTTTGGGGGGACTAATAAGGCAGGAAGATGTCTCGATATTATCCTTTTGTACAACAAACAACCTCTGCAATCAAAATTGAAATTCAAGTTATTATCACAGGCATTTTCATCAGTATTAGTTATTAATTTATTACGGCTTGAATATCAGAACTATCATTAGTTATGCTTACTACTTTCTCTTCTGGAGAACACCTCAAAGTTCTTGAAATCTGGAAGTCAGCAAGATGAGCATCGAATCCAGGCTACAAGATAAGACAGTTAATCAGTGCTAAAACCGGCTGAATTACTCCAGATTGGATATTTTGGGGCTAGAAGAAATTTAGAACCTTAGCTTCAAGAAGTGTAAGAATGTGGCCCATCTTGATACGCGGGTAAAATCTGGAGATATCAACAAAGCAAAAAAAAAAAAATTAGTTGCAAGCTAATGGCATAAAAGTAAACCAACGGAGAACATGTTTAAACCACAAATGCGATGGGGGTGGAGGGGATAATTGTTACAAAATCTCAGATGGGTAATGAAGACTTGTTATCAAGCATGTGTCCCGTCAATGGAGCTCAAGTGTAAAATCTGATCAGCAGCAAGGAATCGCCTGGCTTTAAGACTCCGGTAAGTATCGAATGTAAACATAAATCATGCCAGAAGTCTATTCAAGCTCCCTGAAGCAGGTTTAGATTTTGGATTCGTGTATCTTGGTTCAATACGTTATTACTGTCTTAGGTTTTCTGGCTTTGCCGTCGCTTCAAAAACCATAGTAGCATAGCATCCCAAGGTTTTCCAGCTAGAATTGTAATTAAGCATACTTTTAAAGTAAAACAGTAAATAGTACTTGAGAACCCTCAGTTGAAATAAGTATTGGGTGATCACTCTTAAAGACCTAAAAAGTGGCAGAACTATGTTGGATTTACTATGTGTGAAATTACAGAGCAACCACATATAGCATGTGACAAGATTAAAGATTGAAGTCTTATACAGGAAAAGGAGAAACTTAAGTGCTTACCGTGAAATGACTGCTGAAATAACAGGATGGCTTGGGTTGTTACCAAGATTTTCCAAGTTACCAAAATAGCTGGAAATCTGGATCCAGAATAAATATAACACAGAAATAGGAAGGTTATGACATAACAACAAGAATCAAGATCGATGAAAACAATTAAGTTTGTAAACAAACCTCATTTGCCAGTGTAATGAGTTCTTCTGAACTTTTAACAGGAAACCACCCACTCTGGCATGCATTCTGCAGATCAATTAAATAATAAATAAATAAATAAATAAATAGATAACAAAGAAAAGCAAGAATTATGTTAATAATACCAAAAGATGGCTAGTAGAATGATATTACCTTAACAGAAAACATGAGCACCATAAGAGGTGGCTGCAGAAGGGAAGTATTTTTGTTCGATTCACAGACCTAAAATATAAAATTATCAAAAGAACAACGGCATATATGTTAGATAACCATCTTAATAGGTACCAATTATAAGCTTAAAGGATTAGCAAAAAGAAAATAGCTACATGTTCTAGCTTATCAATAATTTTAAAATTACTCAAATAAAATGTGATATGAACTACTTTGCTTCCCTTTTGCACATTTATAAGGACAAACAAATTAATGATTTATGGAGGTATTATAAATTAAGTTGTGGGAAAGTGGGCTTCCTTAAATGGAAGTGTACTTTTAAATACCAAAATAGCAAAATGTGGTGTTTCTGAGAAAAGAAAGTATATCAAATTAGGAGAATTCACACGAGCTATTACTTCCATATGGAATGGGTCTCAAAGTGTTTTTACAAACTGCACGTGTCAGCCTCATATCAAACCGGAGAGCTGCTAGACAAACTACTATATTGGCATAATGCACGAAGATAAAAGATTGAGTTTTGCTATTGAGCCTGATTTTTGTTCATAAAGAAGAGGCTAAGGAGTAGAGCACAACTTTTTTAGCTGTGCTACCTATGATCACAAATTGAGTTAACATCAAAGCCAGCTCTTTACAGTAGTAGCTCCAGAGTAGTGACATATCTTTCTTCTCAAGTCTGAAGTACAAATTGAAAATAGACGACAAGCACGATCAAGATTAGCATTAATAGTGGACCACAGCTAGAGAGCATATCATTTACTTCTCCATTTGTCCACTTCTTAAGCTTCAATGAATGCAGTCACAATTATAGTCTCTCTAGGTTTTTAAACAACTAGATACTCTATCATGCATGCATCTTGAACCACACACACACAAGAGGAAAAACAAGAATGCAACTCTTATGTTTGAGGCTCAAAATCATAAGCACAATTGTAATGCTTACAGATAGATCACAATACAAAAGAGGCTCAAAAATAGAGGAAGAAAGAGATAATAGTATAGAAACCACCACCTGCTTCAACAGTGAAGGCAACTCCGAAGCTCCACTATAGACCTCATTGTTTGCAACATAAAAATCAATACCCCTGATTTTCCAAAACATAGAGACTGTAAGCAGAATGCAGACAGTAACATTGACATAAGAATTCACCAAAAAGGATCTCCTAAACTGTTCACGCTATAAAGACAGAATTAGTGCATAAATTACTGAATTGAAAAGAAAAAAACATAAAGGATTGCAAACAAATGCCTTTCCACCAGGCAAGATGCCTAATATTTATAAAGCAAGTAGATAGTGTCAGCAACACAACATCAAAATGGTAAGAAGTGTTGACGTACGAACATTCATACAGGCAGTGAAAGTAATCTTCATCACTTTTCATGCTATAGTTTTTTTTGTTTTTTTTTTGGTGGTGGTGATGTATTATATATATGGTTGTGCAATATGAGTATAACATAAATCCACGGTTCTCTTTTTAAAAGAGAAGAAATGGTTTAACAAACTGAAAAAGTAATATTGTCATACCCAAAATTATCCTTAGTTCTCTTTCCTAAAATAGAAGTAATATTAAAAAATTGCCAAGCTTATTGAAACATTAATCCATACTTCTCTTTTTCTGAAAGAGAAATTAGTTTTAAATATAAATATATTGAAGAAGACAAGGTTTAACATACATACACTGTTAATCAAGGAAACAGGTAAAACTCAAAAGCCTCACAATCATAACAAATAAAAATAAATAAAAAGGTAAACTAGGAAGGCAAATGCTAGATATATATATAGATGTGTGTGATATGGCTCAGAATTCACCTTCATTCCAATACATTCTTATAAAAAGAACACGAAACCTAAAATAACACTGAAAATCCAAAATTGTAAACAATTACTCCAGCACTCAGGGTTTACTTCAAACTAAACAGAATAAAAAGGGTATATTTATTTATTACCTAGACACAGAAATGCAGAGTTGCTTGAACTCGAACGGATCAAAAGTGCCGTCAACAAGGGCATGAATAGACAACCGTCCGATCAACGCCGACATACGCTGGTTGATATTAGCAGCTTCCCCTCCGCCGCCGCCGTTGTTGTTGGCGGCGCCGTTGTAAAAACCCGCCGTCACCGCCATTTTTCGTCTCTGGGTTTTGAGAAAGGAAAAGAAGAGTGTCTGAGAAGAAATGGTTCACCGCCTTTTCTTTGTTTGTTTTGTTTAAAATAAGAAGAAATTGGGTTTTTGAATAAAGATGCCTTCTCCGCCATTATCACCTGTCTAATCAATCTACTACCTAATCACTGCTCATTTTTGCAGCTTGTGTTGTTGGGACTAATTATGGCAAAATTTAAACTCAATTTATGTCTTTTTCTTAATCTACCCTATAGTTCATCACTAATTTTTTCGCCAAATGGAGAATAAAATGTGAATCTAAAGTAAGATACCGAATTCGTTATAGAGATTATCAAAATAGAAAAAAGTAAACCTTCGTTCTCGGTGTTAATGACGATTCACCCCTCTCGTAAGTGCTCATTTGTTGTTGGTAGCTTGAACTAGTTTGGGGTCCACCATAGGCACTAGTTAGTACTCTCCAATCCATGATCGCGTGATTGTATTGCTCGAAAACTCTATGAGAGTAAATAATTTTCTTGACTCGATGACTATGGTGTTGCGCAAGCAAAACTAATGGAGACTATGGAGTATATATGTTTTGTATAAAAACTTGCATAGTAAGGTAAATAAATGTTAAGATATTAATTGATAAGTATGAGATGTAGGTGAATGGTAAAGATACTACTTGATAAGTATAGAGAAGATTTAGGATATATTTTCTCTCTATTCTTTATCTCCACCTAATATAGATGAGTACAAAATATATTTTTAAACAAATAGATAATCATGAAAGATTCTCATGATTTTTAGAAGAACTAACATAAAAGGAAAATATATAAATACAAATGTACAAAAGATATGTCAGAATCTTAAAAGATAGTATTAGTAATGATTTTTACCAACAACTAACAAGATGAAAATATACAAATAATTGACAAAGATATCAATGTGAAATATATATAACATGGTTAAGAGAAGGAAGAGGAAGAGGGTGGGGGGTAAGAAATTAAAACAAATTTATGATCAAAAGTCAATCATACAATGTACCATGAAAGAAGTACAATTTACAATGAATGATAATTATGGAGGATTTAATGGGTCAACATTTATGACAATCATAATAAATGGGGTATTTATGGCATTTAATACTAATATTTTGTAACTCTCCTTTTGAATGACATAAATGTACAATGAATTATATAATTTTAAAATATTGTCTCATTAAAAACCTTGTTGATAAAAACCATGTGGGGTAAAGTGAAGGGGAAAAAAGCTCATTTCGCATCCAACTCCCCTCATTGAAATACCATTGTATGTATTTGAAATGTCTTCTTCCAATCTATTTAACAAACTTCGAAAATGATGATGTTTGGGTGATTTGTTGAACAAATCTATGAATTTTTTTTGCACTTTGAAGAAATCTTCTACTTTTTGTAAACCATCATGGGTGAATAATAATTAGGGCGATGCATGACTTGTCATCATACATCTACATGTGCAATAACTTTTCAAACACTTGAATCAAAATATTTGTTGACATAAATGTTTCAAATCTACTGAAATAAAATATGTCATTTTAATTTTATTTTTTAGATCTTGTCAGATGGATATGAATTCAATATTTATCTAAATGTCCACATCCATAATCCATAATACATATAAAGCTAAAAAATTTATTTGAGCAAAGAGCACACTTACAAGTGTGTTCATACTATGTGGCATTTTAGCTAGAAACAAATGTTTAATTACTTTTTTAGTATTAATAAAAACTCATATTTAATGTGTTTAGTGACCCATATTTAATGTATGACGAAAAGTAATATGGAGTTGTTACAAACTTAAATACTTCTTCACACTATTTGCAAGTAAACCCAAACACATATTCTTTTATTTATTTTACATAAATTTAAAAATAAATAAATAAAAAAGTTACACTTTAATTAATATTGAAAATGTTAAAACTACGGAAAGAATGAGCTTAACTATAAGTAATGTCAAAATAATTTTAATAAAATTGAAAGATTTCAAAATGAGAAATAATATCCTTCTAAATGGCTTGTCCAGTTTGATATGTGAGTTTGCACAAAAAGAGATTGATTTTTTTACGGCTGAAATGAATTTAATAAACAAATTAAATACAATTATTAAGTGAGAAAAATGACGATGCACAAAATTGTTGAATATGAACATAATCTTTTTTAGCATTTTATTTCATAGGTTATGGTAAACAAAATTAGATATCCATAACAAATTGAAAAAAAAAAAGAGATAAAATGATCTCATAAATAACCATCGTGGTGTGAGTTTAACATTTTCAATACTTTAGAAGGTTTACTTTAGTTTGAAAAATAAATAAATTTTATCTTAATAGTTGTCTCGCTATTTAAAAATTCATTTGACCTTTTAAAATCTACTTTGACCATATTTACTTAAATTATACATGATGAAATTTACTTTTAAGATCCTTAATAAACAATTACTTTAAAAAGTCAAATGAATTTTTCATTAGTCGAAGTTCATAAATAGTTTTTAGCAAAAAAGGAAATATATACAACAGTGCTAAGAATAATAAAGAATAAGATACCTTCAAGGTAGACCAAATCAACAAACTCAAGAGTAATTTTGAAGCTTCTTGTTGTTAAATAAAATGATATACAAAGTTTTTCAGCTGAAAGAGATTATGTATTAACTTGTTATTTGAAGATTGAAGAGTATTTATATGATTAGGACTTTATATTTATCATGAACTTAAGACTTTAGAGTTCGTTTGTAACTCAAAGTATTATGTATTACGTAATAATATGTATGGATAACAATAAGTTGATTCTATGGTACTAATATATATATATGTTAATTAATAATAAATATAACATGAATTTAAACGTATAACAAATTAGAGTATTTAAAATAATTTTTAATTTTATTTCCTTTTTCCATTTGGAATCTAAAGTTGAAGGGATTGAAGTTATTTGAAGATTGAAGAGTATTTATATGATTAGGACTTTATATTTATCATGAACTTAAGACTTTAGAGTTCGTTTGTAACTCAAAGTATTATGTATTACGTAATAATATGTATGGATAACAGTAAGTTGATTCTATGGTACTAATATATACTTCTATATGTTCATTAATAATAAATATAACATGAATTTAAACGTATAACAAATTAGAGTATTTAAAATAATTTTTAATTTTATTTCCTTTTTCCATTTGGAATCTAAAGTTGAAGGGATTGAAGTTTTTACTAAAATGACATGTAGCTTACGTGACATATGGTACATTGAGAATAACCTCTTGTAGGAACAAATATCATAGGTTGATGATTTCTAGGTTATAAATTTACCCCAATAACCAACGTGTATTCTTCACATAATGTTTTAAGATCACTTATGCATGCACAAACATGAAAATTTCTCAATAAACCATCCATAGTACGATACTCTATCTTCTTGGTATGATTTTGCATGAGTTGCATTTCAATTATTAGTTTACACACATGGTCATTTGCGAAAAATTCTATGGGATCTATAATTTCCCATATAGTAGCTCCCGGCACCAACATTATTTTATTATAGTGTCGTATAGTGTTAAATTCTCTATTATACCCACAATTGTTATGTGAGACTTATGTAGGTAGTGATTGATTTTTAGTTGTGATTAATTAATGAAAAGAAATCTAGTAAATCCTAAAATAACGCCTCATTAAATAAAAGTGGTAAGTATCTTGATTTTTGTGAGATAAAAACCTTTATTATAAGGTCATGAAACACAAAATATTTGCATGGAATTAGAAGGGAAATTGCTTATGTACTCTTATTTTTGTCAATCAATCTTCCACGTTTAAACTTGTTCCTCTCGTAAGTGCTCATCTGTTGTTGGTAGTTTGCACTAGTTTGGAGTCCACCATATGCATTAGTTAGCTCTCGCCAATCCATGATCACGTGATTTTCTTGCTCGAAAAATTCTATGAGAATAAATACTAAAAAGTTGACTTGATGACTATGGTGTTGAGCAAGCAAAACTAATAGAGACTATGGAGTATATATGTTTTATATAAAAACTTGCATAGTAAGGTAAATAAATGCTAAGATATTAATCGATAAGTATGAATAAGTAGATAAATAGTAACGATACTACTTGACAAATATAAATATAGAGAAGATTTATGAGATTATCTCCCTATTCTTTATCTCCATCTAATATAGATGAGCAAAATATTTTTTAACAAATAGATAATCATGAAAGATTTTCATGATTTTTCCAAAAAATAACATAAAAAGGAAATATACAAATACAAATATACAAAATATATGATAAAACTTAAAAGATACTAGTAATGATTTTTACCAACAACTAATAAGATGAAAATACACAAATAGTTAACAAAGATCAATGTAAATTGGAAGGAGAATAACATTTCCATTCCATGATCAAAATCCAATCATACAATGTACCATGAGGATTATTGCAAACTAGGTACAAAGAAAAAGTAACTCATATATTACAAGGGGCCTCTATTACAATTTACAATGAATGATTTATTTTTCATTTTTATTTATTTATTTTTTGAATCTGCAAAAATTTTATTAATGAACACAAATAAGAGTACAAGAATGGGGTGCATAAGAAATGCACAAAAATTCAAATTCAATCCCAAACCATATCGTTGATTCAGAATTTCACCATCCAACCCATTTGTTAAATATCTTTGAGAATGCTTATCGAAAAGTAATTCTTTCTAAATCTTTTGTTTATCATTGATTTGTATGTTCTCCTTATACCTACCCAATTTTTCCTTAAATTATTTTATCTCTTCTTTCACTTGTTGACGAGCTTCTCTTATTACTCCAGATCATCTCATTTCTTCAAACTTATGTATATCTATTTTAGCTATTCCATTTTGTATTATTCTCTCTACCTTCTCGATTATTACTCTCAACTTTTTATATGTTGATCTATAACTTTCTGATCATTAATACCCACCTTCAAATCTTTCCTACTCTTGCTACCTTTATCTTGCTTTGGATCGATCCTTTTCTAACCTTTCTTCGGGCTTTCTTCTATTGCTTGTCCTCTTTAGCTTTTTTTTACTAACTTTCTTATACAATTTCCCATCGACTACTCTATCAACCTTTACTCTCCTTTTACATTCTTCTTATTATCTCCTTGATATGGTCCATTGATCCAAATGTATTGTCACACATTACTTTCGTATCCTATTCCGGTCATGTTGAAATGATCAGGCCAATGCCATTTTCTCATCTCAATGTTTGCAATCTTCCATTTGAATCACTCATGACGAGTTCTTGATTTTGATACTCTTCTTTCGGTCTTTGTTGAGCAATTATTCTATTGTTATATCTATGTGATCCATTTGATTTCCCTGGATAAAGTTCAAGTTTTGTTTATCTGAAATCATTGTATATCGCGTTGTGATATTTTCTATTTTCAAAGATGATACAGAGTATTATAAATTATGCACATTGTTACGTATTTGTTTGCGAATTGGGCCTTGGACTGTCGTGGGTGGCTACCGGACGGGAGGGACCGACGGTTAAGGTCATCTCCTGCAGATCCTTCCCTACACTCTCGATACAACATGTGGTTGGTGTGTTCGATGATCATATATGGCATAACCTTGGCATGCTAGTTTTGTTTAATTTCTGGGTTGCTTCTCAATGGAATTAAAAGGTTGTCATTATGTATGGGAGTTTTATGGTTGGTATATAATATTCAAACTCGTATCATCATCTGGTTTCATATTGACATTTCTTTCTTATATTTCGTTCATGCAATTCATTTCATATTTATTGTTCGATATTGTTGTCCTCTCTTATACCTTACTAAATCATCAACGACTTACTCTTTTCCTTTCTTCTGCCCATATTTTCTCAGGTGCACTTTTTTAGGCAATTCACTTTTTATTTAGGAGGAACTCATGATAATTCTGTGATGCCCACCTATGTGGAGATCATCACCATTATCATCGTTACCACCAGGCGTATTAAACACCTTTTGCAAGTTGTTTGTATCAAAACCACCACCGCACCAGGGAGATGAGCAATATACTTGAGATCTTACATTCTAATCCCAAAGTTACTATTCCATTTATGCTACTTTGCAACTTCGCAGTCACATACATACAATATCAGAGAATTCAAAATCTGAATATGCAGTCCAGTAATTACAGACGTACTCGAACATTTCTAGATAAAGAGCAACCAAGGAGATATTCCCCTAAACTAAACTGATGGATGACAAATACGTACAATGCTTCTAGTCATCTGAGACTTAATAATTCAACTAATGCTACAAAAACTGCAAGCAAAGCGATTATGATCTTTCTCTCCCGAGGGCCAGCTGCGGAAAACTTGACCCTTTGAGCCTGCTGCCTGGACAAGTATAATTTGCAGGGGTCTTAATAACAAAAAGAGTTTTCAAGAAATATTGCATACAAAATAAATAAATAATAATAATAAAATAAAATTAAAATAAAATTTAAAAAAATTCTTGCATACAATCAAACATCTTATTATTACTTACTTCTGTAAAGATGACAGTGAGCCACAATAGATAGCATTTTCAGGCAATTCAACCTCACCATCGTCCTGCTCTGGATTCACAACGCTGAGGTAAGCTTCTTGACCAAGATACCACGAGTCAAGGTTCTGTGATCTAAGGTTCCACATCCCAGCATTGTCAAGAGAAATTAATATAGCAGTCCATGCACCAGGAAACACCTGTAGTGGAAGTAGACCGATGTTTTCAAAATAATAAGTCAATTGTATTTAAAAGCAAACCAAATATTAAAAATGAAGGACTGCAGCCTGTGTTATATATTTAGGTGCTTAGTTTCTTTTGCTTAAACTAATTATCATATTAGTTTCTTTTAGTTATTTTAGCTCAGATTCTGGCTCAGTGAGTCCATTTATAGGGTTAGTGAACTGGTACTTGTTAATGTAACTTGTGTACAGAAGAATAGAGAATCTAAAGAAAATAATAGTCCTTTTCGTTTAGACATCTTTTAGGAGACCCGTTCAATCTCGAATTGGAACACGAGTAGGAGATACGTTCCTTTCACGCTACGGATCTTGGTTTGTAACATACAGAGATGTAATCAAAAACAATCATTAAACCTTTTGACAGAGTACTGCTAAAGGAAAAATGAGAATAAAACTGAAATAAAAGATGCAACAGTTTCCCTCGGTCGAGTTGGTTGTATCACTCGTATGAGATAAAGTTTAAAATAGAGAACATATAGAATTAAATTGGGCTAGTGGAATACCTATAAAATCCAAGGGGACTAATACATAAATTTTCATTTATGATATTGAATGTGTAAAGCCAACCAGAAAGGAGGTCCCTGATGAGTTACTAGAAAAACTGATAAAACAAAATCCTCAAAATTCATTGAGTTTTAGTACAATTTAAAAGATGTGACTTGAGAAACAGGTTAAATACAGTCATCGTCACATGTAGCTACTTCATTTAAGCTATTTACCAACAAACAGAGTGGAGAAAACACAAAATGACTGTACTGCCCATAAAACGGGGTGAATGGCAAGCTTGGTCCAATAAGTTTCTGGTGTTGGCACGCGCACTACACCTATTGGTGGTTATGGTGAACCAACATTTGCATTTTTTTACTAACACAGTCCAACATTTGTGGCCTTATCTTGGTCAACCATCTTTTGGTGTGGTCATGGAACCTAGTCAATATTTGCAAATCTTGGCAAACTTAGAAATATTGTTTTGTACTTGTATTGATGGTGGTAAATTAATAGACCAAATTTGTTTGAGATGCTACATCACTGCCAACCGTGATAATGATGTCATTTTTTTATTTTATTTTTTTAGAATTAAAATAAAATCTGGAAAACTGAGAAAACCAAACAAAAAAACAAAACACAAACATATACAGAAAAACAGAACCATACAGCTAAATATACCCAATTTGACAAGATCAATATTGTCTATTACCAGTTTTACCATTATAATATCCTTCGATGTTTATTAATTTACCACTATCATTAAATGCAAATACAAAACAATATTTCAAGGTTTGCCAAAAAATGTAAATGTTAGACCAAGTGCGCCATGACCACCAAAACGCTGTGGTTGACCAAGATAAAACCACAAATGTTGGACTAGATGACCACCAAAAGGTGTAGTGCACATGCCAACCCCACAAACTTAATGGACCAAGTTTGTCGTCCACCCCCGTAAAACATGATTCAATACAAGCACCATTATAATACCTAGAAACTCTATGATGATCAATTTAAGCTACATCAATTTAGAATTATGTTACCTGTGTAGTGCACCGAGCCACACCATCCCATTTGTTATAAGTGCTCCTGCTGTTCTCTGTCCATACTCCATAATCCATCCTGAAAACCCCATGAAGGTAACTATTATGTTCCCCATTTCCAAAACAAGGAAACTGAAGCACCATTTACCCAATATTATGCTAAAAACATATCTTACCCCACAACAAAGAAGGCATAGCCGTCGAGATGGTAGCTCTGAACATAGTTATCGTTGTTTTGAAAGATAATTTCAATAAATCCTTTAAAAGTTCCATTAATTACAGATGTGTCGAGCTTTGCAGTCCTATTCATAAACCTGTTGGGGAAGTCAAGCTTATACACCCCGGAAATTTTAAATTGCTGTGCAAGTCTGAGAGGTGTTGAAGGAGCTATATATGAAATTCCGTTGAGAGTAGTACGCCATTTCCCTTCGACAAGTTCTCTAGGCCTATTGAGGATGACATATAGTTCAGTTACAGTTATATCGCCATATCTAAAAGATCCTTGTGGATTTGGCCGAGCAGCACCAGCAGAAACATTCCATCTGTTCAAAAACGTTGTAAATGTGTCAGCTATGATTTATATAGTGCATAAGACAAAATTGAACGATATGGTTTATAACCTTAGATACAACTAAAGAATCATGACAGAGACATTACTCCACTCCATCTACCCCACAATAAGTTTTTTATTTCCTTCGTATTTCAGAAAGGACAGAGAAAAGTTAGGATGGAACAGCGGGAGTACACAACAGAAAAAGGAAAGCCTATGTTTCACAACCTTATGGACCTTGCTTGATTCATTGAGAAGAAAGTGTCATAATCATTAGGAGGGTCTGGAAGAGGACCTGAAGCACGGCCCTGCGAGTTTGAGTAGTGCAGCACACCAACGCCAGTATTCTTGGCCCAAGCTGAGGAATTGACGAACCGCGGGCTGGCAACAATGTAGTAATCACTGATGGCGCTTTGATCCATTGTTACCAAGAATGAGTATGACTGACCAACATGAATATCCATGTTTGAGTAATTTGTTTGTACGGTATAAGACCCTTCGGTTTCTACAAGAACCATGTTATGATTTTGGATCCTAAAATTGAAGCTGGTAGAGATGCCTACATTGTGCACTCGGAAGCGATAGGTCCTGCCTGTTACAAATATTCATGAAAATTAGTTTCATATAAACCATTACATATAGCTTGTAGTTCACATTATTCCACCATGATCTCACAACATATCCAGATCCGAGAGGCAGGTTGACATATAACAAAGAAATTACATGAGAGCATAGTGGTCAAATATCCCTTGTGAGTCAGAACAGATGCAACTTATACAATCAACATCGTTAAAAAGACTAGCATGATCCATTAAAGAGACTAAATATAATTAAAAATCTGGTTTACTGAAAGAAACTACGGACTCTGATTTAGCCCTGAGTCATGTGAATAAATGCATACGATGATCATATAAAAATATATATGTATGCAATTCAACTATCCTCCCTATATTTTAAAATATCGAGAACATATAATAGCTATCATAAGCATTTTTCAGTAGACATAACCTGTAATCCAACATCATACTACACAATCTAACTAGGAAAGCAATCACTCAAATTTATGTGACAGGGATTTTGTGGAGAATCCAAGAATCAATTTCATTTTAGTGTAAAGTCTTTAATCGTGACACATGAGTACCAAAAGTTTCACAAAGAGAAGTCTGGTGCCAAAAGGTTTTCCAGACTGTTGCATGGTAGAGTTAGAGCCTAATGTTTCAGGAAATGGAATTATTGCCTGAATTTTCTCATATTAAATCATTAAACAGGGTTACAGGGGTCTTGGTTTTGCAGCCTATTCAAAGCCCTAGTCACTAAACTGCAATGGTTTGAAGCTTATTTTACTTACGTCCAGTTCCGTAAGGGTTAATCTTCAATACACTGAAAGCACAAAATAAAATGAAACTGGGAATTGCTATCAGAGAAAAAAGTACCTGGTTCTACATTTATTATCTGATAAGGAATACCATCTGGCACGAGAGCTTTATCAAATTGATACGGGCCTAACCCATTTATCAGAATACCATCAGGCACTCCAAGACTAATTCCTTTTTCAATATTAGTTCTGAGCTCCTGTTCAAGATATATATATCATCATAAGCTTCGATCAGTAACTCAGAAACATACATGTACCTGAATATATAAAAACACACTATCTAGGGAAAATAGATAATCTTTATACCAACCTTATGACTCTTTATGTACCAGTCACTTATTAAAAGGGTTATATCTCCATCTGGCATCCCAAAAGGTATGGGAATAATTGCTCTGTTGTTAACAATGATTCCTCCATATCCACCTACAGCTTTCTGGAAACCAAGGGATGGGAAGTAAAAGAAGCTGCCTATTTGGTCTTTCACCTGAAACTGGTATGTCCAATTCCAACCAGGAGGAATGGGACAATTTGTACCCGAAACACCATCCTGCCACGAATTCTTTCTTTGTTGAATGCCATTCCTGCGATTAAAAGATAGCTATTACTCCAAAATGATCATTAGATGCAAATTTATTAGGATTCCACAACCTACCATGTGAGAAGAAATGGTTCGTCGAGATTATTTTTTACATTGACAACAACATTCCAATTTGTAGTGACATTGAGAATGGGGCCAGGAAATTGCCCGTCTATGCCAATCACCTGAAAGTACAAAGCCCTGATGTCAGCTACTGTCACATAATTACGGATGACTTATAAAATATTTAAAAGAAATCAAAACAAGAAAAAACTAAAAAACCCGCGGCTAATCTGCACTGCATGGGAGTACTAGAATGACAACTACAGTATTAAAAGAAATCGAAACAAGAAAGGACAAAAAAAAAAAAAGCAGCTAGTCCGCGTAGAAGTAAATCACACTAATTTGGCAACATACTGTAAGTTGCCTTTTAAAACAACGTATTGGCACATAACATATGCCTTCACCATTATAACTATATGATGCAACCTGATGCAACTATCAACCAGTGGCCAAAACTTAACTGATTGTACAACACCTGGCATAATCTTGCAACCTTATGAACAATTACACAAAGCTACATTAACAATGCAATCAAGATTTCATAGAAATCAGTTTAACATTTCACAAAGAATTTATCCTTTGAAATATATATTACCGCACTGTACTCATAAAATGATCACAACTCACAACCATAGGCTGCAGTGCACACATTAAGGGATGGTAAACTAGCTACAGATTACTGCAGCCACAATATAAGATGATGAGATAATACGAGACATGATCTACTAGCATATTTCAAATTTTCCACGATAAACTAGAACCTTGCTACCAGAGGACTTCTGAAGAGAACTTAGTCCCTTGACACAGGAAATATGAAGAAGACAGTCCCCACTCAAAATGCCCAAAAAAAATAAAATGTTGTCCAAAAGAAACTTCAGCTAGCAAAAAATGCTCAACGGACAGAATCAAAAGTATCTTCAGAATTCAAATACCGTGGCGATATACATCATGAATTTAAAAAAAAATCCCCTTATTTCATTCCATTTATATATATATCCCACTACAAATGTAGAAATGTAGTACCGTTTGCTAGGTTGGCAAATAATTTGCTCACCCTTACAATTATTGGTGACATATCACTTTGTTTAAGCTAGTAGTAATTACAGATAATAATCAAACAGCACATTTGATCTCCCGGAGGTAGTACATTATTACAGTACTAATCCAAGTATGCAATTAATTTCTACTAACACACAGAATAATAATACTACTACACAGTGATAATTGCGTAGTGGTTACAACAGGATGTGAAAAGATCTAACAAATCATAACATAATCACTGTTACTTGAGACTCTATTAATTCGGGAGATAAATAAATAAATAAATAAATAAGAGGCAGCAACTGGAAATCTAAGAACCTGCTGTCTGATCCCAAGAGGGGAGGCAGTGAGATAAGATACAGTCCAATCATAGAAAATAAATGGGTCAGCAGCTAAACCAAACTTAAGCAAGCACACTAGTGTGGAAGTTAAGGAGAAGATGAAGAGATTATGTGTATATTTGAGGCGCATTGATTGAAATTGAATTGAAGATGAGATGAAGAAGAAAGAAAGAAAAAGAGAGAATTGAATTGACAGTAGTATCTTTGTTTTTCTTTATCCCTCTGTATCTATGGTATGGTATTATGTGGGTTGATTGAGAGAGAGAAAGTGACAACTACTATTATTGGGTTGTTGCTGTTTCTTTGTGGGATCTCTCTGTTTGGATTTCACGGCGAGTGAGATAGATCGTTTATCAACTGGGAAAACCGACACTACAGTTCATAATAACAACTCTCTCTTTTTCTCTTTCGGCGTTTGGGCACAGCTAAGATCCTACAGTATATCATAGCTAAGATCATGTATTATGTAGGTCCCATTATAAAATACTTCTATACAAATTATATTTTTATTTTGATTTTCTTTCCATATGCCATTTCTGTAACTAAAGTGCAGTCAAAATTTTATTTTTTTACTAAAACGTAAGGGAAAAATACACATATAAATAAAAAAAACAACTAATTGTAAATAAAGTCAATTTAAAATATTAGTTACCAAATGCTCGCTACTTAGCTTTCGGACCTCAAAATTTAGCTCAATTGGATTTAATAGCAAATTTGACATCCGGAAGCTAGTTTCAGCCAATTAAACTAGGTGAAACTAGCTAAAATGGACCTCAAAAATTCGCGAAACTGAATTTAATGAAATTTTTTAAATCCGCCTACAGAAATGGATTTCAAAATCTCGCTCAACTGGATTTAATAGCAATTTGACATCCGGAAGCTAGTTTCAAACTTGCTAAAAATGGCTGAAACTAGCTCAAACTAGCTAAAAATGACTGAAACAAATTTTTTTCTAAAATTAACCTTTAAAACTAGTTAATTTTATAAAATGATTAAATTAAATCTAAAAATTATTTATACTAAACTAAATAAATTTAAAAAATATGGAAACTATAATTACAAAAATATAATCATTATTTTAACTGAAAAAACATAGTTTCAAATTAGTTTCAACACATAAAAGCTAATTTCAGACAAAAAGTTAGTTTCAGAAGCTAGTTTCAAATAAAAATTAGTTTCATAAACTCGCCGAAACTAGCTGAAACTAGTTGAAACTAACTATTAATGCTAGTTTCAACATCATAAAATGTTAATTTCATTAGTTTCAACAACAAAAATGTTATTTTCATTAGTTTCAGCATCATAAGTGCTAGTTTCAGCAACACAAATGCTAGTATCATTAGTTTCAACAATATAAATGCTAGTTTCAACAACTAGTTTAAGCATCATAAGTGTTAGTTTGAGCAAAAAAAATGCTAGTTTTCAGCAACACGAATGCTAAATTCATTTGTTTCAGCATCACAAGCGAACAAAAAAAATGTTAGTTTCATTAGATTCAACAACAGAGATGAAAGTTTCATTAGTTTCAACAACAAAAATTAAATGTCAGTTTCATTAGTTTCTGTGTATAAATATTAATTAGTTAGCAAAAAAATAGTTAAATATAATTACTAGTAATTAATTAACACTAATGGATGTCAAAAACACCATCAGAACCCATTTTAGTGAGAACATAGGTGTCCAGCGGAAAATTGAGATCCAAATTTATTAGCTTTTAGGGCATCAAAAAATAGAATGACCTTTTTTGTAAGAGGTTATTAGATTTTAGGGCACCAAAAATAGATTGGCCTTTTTTGTAAGTAGTTATTTAAAGTGGCTATTTTAGCAATTAGGTGCCCCAAGTGGTTCTTTTATGTAATTTTCTGAAAACGTAATTGTTCAACTATTGAGGTCTAGTATGAGAATCACCTTCATAGTAGGGTAGTATTCTGTAATTTTCTCTAATTTACACATATAAATATTTCTCCATTTTTTAAATTACATGAAAACCTTAGTGTATAAACTTTTTCAAGTCGCACAAAATATTTAATGTTGTTAAGGGTCTATTAAAACTCATTAATTTCGATTGAGTTCATTTCAGTTTTGTTCATATTTACTTGGTTGTATTTCATTCAAATAAATTTAGTTCAGTTATGTTCAACTTTATTCAGTTTTGTTTTGTTCAGACAAACAAAAAAGTGAATTCAAGTTCAATTTTGTTGAGTCGAAAGGAACAGTTTATAACTTTTCACTAGTACAAGGTCATATTTTGCACATATACATTTTACAGAAAATTACATAAAAGAACCACTCTAGAGCACCTAATTGCTAAAACAACCATTTTAAAAAACATCTTACAAAAAAGGCCATTCTAATTTTTTGGTGCCCTAAAATACAAGTAGTCTTACAAAAAAAGGTCATTCTATTTTTTGGTGCCATTGAATCTAATCAAGTAGTCTCCAAAATACATCTTACAAAAAAGGTCATTCTATTTTTTTGGTGCCCTAAACTCTAACCAAGCATTCTCTAAAATCTCTCTAATCTGGAAGAGAATATGAAATTGGACTTCAATTTCTCGCTAAACTGATTTCTAATGGTGTCTTTTACGTCTATTAGTGTTAATTAATTACTGACTAATTATATTTAACTATTTTTTAAATATAACCAACGTCCAAATAATCTCCTAATTAATATTTATATACAGAAACTAATGAAACCAGCATTTGTGTTGTCGAAACTAATGAAACTAGCATATGTGTTGTTGAATCTAATGAACTAGCATTTTTTCACTTGTGATGCTGAAACTAATGAAACTAGCATTCGTGTTTGCCGAAACTAATGAAACTACCATCTGTGTTGCTGAAACTAGCACTTATGATGTTGAAAACTAGTGAAACTAGCAGTTGTAATGCTAAAACTAATGAAACTAGCATTTGTTTTTATGAAACTAGCTTTTTTATTGCTGAAACTATTGAAAACAAACATTTTAGTTGTTGAAACTAATGAAATTATTATTTTATAATGTTGAAACTAGTATTAACAGTTAGTTGCATAGAGTTTCTGTTAGTTTTGAAACTAGCTTTTTGTCTGAAACTAGTTTATGAAACTAGGTTTTATGTGTTGAAACTAGTATTTGTGTTGCTGAAACTAGCACATGTGATGATGACACTAATGAAACTAGCATTTTGTGTTGTTGAAACTAGCACTTGTGATGATGAAACTAATGAAACTAGCATTTTCATTGCCGAAACTAATGAAACTAGTATCTGTGTGCTGAAACGAGCATTTTGTGTTGCTGAAACTAGCACTTGTGATGCTGAAACTAATGAAACTAGCATTTGCATTTCCGAAACTAATGAAACTAGTATCTGTGTGCTGAAACTAGCATTTTTGTAAGATGAAACTAGCACTTATGATGCTGAAACTAATGAAACTAGCATTGTTGTTGTTGAAACTAACACTTATGATGCTGAAACTAATGAAACTAGCATTTGTGTTGATGAAACTAGCGTTTTTGTTGCTGAAACCAATACTTATGATGCTCAAACTATTGAAACTAGCAATTATATATGATGCTGAAAACTAATGAAACTAGCATTTTGTCGTTGAACTAGGATTTGTGTTGCTGAAACTAATGAAATTAGCAGATGTGTTGCTGAATCTAATCAAACTAGCATTTTTTGTTCACTTGTGATGCCGAAACCAATGAAACTAGCATTCGTGTTTGCCGAAACTAAAACTAGCATCTGTGTTGTTGAAACTAGAATTTTTGTTGCTAAAACTAGCACTTATGATGTTGAAATTAATAAAACTAGCATTTTGTTGTTAAAACTAGCAGTTGTGATGCTGAATCTAATGAAACTAGTATTTGTGTTGCTGAAACTAGCATTTTTGAAACAAATGAAATTAGCATTCGTGTTTGCCGAAACTAATGAAACTAGCATTTTTGTGGCTGAAACTAGCACTTATGATGCTTAAACTAATTAAAAGAGCACTTAGTCGTTGAAACTAACATTTAGTTGAGACTAGGATTTATGTTGTTGAAACTGATGAAACTAGCATTTGTGTTGCTGAAACTAGCATTTTTGTTGCTGAAACTAGCACTTATGATACTGAAACTAATGAAAATAGCATTTTTGTTGTTGAAACTAATGAAAATAACATTCTATGATGTTGAAACTAGCATTAATAGTAGTTCACTAGTTTCAACCAGTTTATAAAATTAGCTTTTGTTTGAAACTAGCTTCTGAAACTAACTTTTTGTCTAATACTAGCTTCTGAAACTAGTTTTTATGTGTTGAAACAAATATGAAACTATTTTTTTCATTTAAAATAATGATTTATATTTTTATAATTATAGTTTTCATATTTTTTATTTTTTTTAGTTTAGCATAAATAAGTTTTAGAGTTAATTTAATCATTTTATAAAGTTAAAAACTAATTTTAAAGGTTAATTTTAGGAAAAATATGAAACTAACCGTTAGTTTCAACTTTTTCCAATCATTTTTAGCTAGTTTCAGTCATTTTTTGCTAGTTTCAGCTAGTTTCGGTGGCTGAAACTAGCTTCCGGATTTTAAAATATTTATTAAATCTACTGTAGCGAGTTTTTGAAATTCGGATCTACTGTAGCGAACTTTTTGTAATTGTTTTTTGAAGGTGGCTGTTTTTGCAATTAATGTTGTATATTGGTTTATATATGTATTTTTCCCTACATTTTAATCTATTGTCAAATATACTAAATTTTAATCTATTCAACTCGTCATGGCAGATCCTAGCTGATTGGAGGGAGTTTTTGAAAGATCTGGAACACGGAATTAATATGCCACACCAGAGATCACCATTTGTACCAACCAATCCTACACTAGAATAAAATAGCTTTTTAGCGGCGGATGCGGGGAGCGATCCGTCGCTATTTGGGCCTAGCGACGGATGCCCCGTCGCTAAATAAGACGTCTCAAAAAGTGGCGTCGCTAATCCAAAAAGTGACATATGAGTTTATCTGTCTCTAAATTTAGCGACGGATAAACGTATCCGTCGCAAGATTAGCGTTGACCGGGCAGCCCATGGTTTCTTGTATTTAGCGACAGATAAGTTTATCCGTCTCTAAATCTGATTTTTTTTTAAAAAAAATCTGTTTCTTTTAATTTATTTAATTCACCTACAATATATTAAAATATAATTTTTTAAATGTAATATATAATTTTTTAAATGCAATAAGGGGTGCTGCGAGAATCGAACTCGCGACCTCTCGCATTTAGCGACAATCATACCACTAGACCAAACACCCATTTTCTACACGAAAATAATCAATAAATATACTAATAGGAAAGTATTAAACATAAAATAAAAGATATACATATCCACAATGTAAATTTAAATTATAGTTGAAGGCAATACAATACTTGAATGTTACCATCTCTCAAAGATAAAAAGAGTAAGAGACTAAACCAACCAACAATGAATTAACCAATATATTAAACAACTATGCTTTTCACTCAAAATAAACTCTATACTATAAATGCAATTTCTTAAACAATAAACAAGGTAAAATTAGAAGACAGGCATAGGAGATGCAACCAGAGAGATGACAAATTCAAAGTAAATAGGATGGGTAGTAACTATGAGGACATACAAGAAAGGATACTCGACTCATTTAGCTTACAAAATGCAAACTATGAATGAAGTAAAGTTCAAGTTGTGTATATTCAAAAGCTCATTACAAACAATTACAACTCCAACCATAGTATGAATTAATGAAAATAAAGTACAGTGAAATATGAAATATTCAGGATGTTTCCTCATTACATACTTATACTAAAACTAGTAACATTAAAGCAAAGATCCTCATTACATATCTAAAATTTCCCAATCTACTTCACAAAGCACCACTTAAGCACATAGTAAGTTAACCAATACACACACCCTGCAGTAAAAATAAATATAACACAAGATATGCACATCATTTCGTTATACTTTATCTACAACATAAATAATAAATTGACAAAAATTGAAGTGAATTCATGCATTCTTCTCTTACCTGTCCAAAGCATGATCAGTGTGTTCATCATATGCATGTATACAATTGATTGCAAAATGGAGCAAAAAGCTTTCACTTTCTCTTGTAGTGTTTGCAACCAAAAATGATTTTCTCAGGGTCTCTAAACGATGTACTTCGACCAGAAACTTCTCCTTTATCATCGGCAACAACAACCTCTTTATCAAACTTCTGCCTTACAATCCAACCACTGTACATAATAAAAGGATAAGTCACATCCTAGAAAATCCTACACAGAGATATATTTATCTGGACAAAGAAAATAGGTAAAGTGCTTCTTATTTATTCCCACGTAGAGTACTATTTATTTATTCCCAATAATACAAATCAATTTTAACAAAATTATTACAACACGTACAAATGTACTTGTACAATACATGTATAAAAGTATACAAGATCAACAAGAGACGGAATATTAATATCAAATTCAAGCTAATTAATTGAAAAATTGAAAAAATCGAAATGATTCCCAAAACTTAGGGTTTAGAGAACATACCTTAAATTGTAGAGATGAAGGTGAAGGAGGAGGAGCCGAAGTCTAGTGTGATTGGAGGCAACGCGACGGTGTTGGTGGAAGGCAGTGGTGGTGAAGTCGAGGCGCCTCATATCGGTGGATGAAATTGGTGGTTTGTTCAAGTCAATTAAGTGGTGGTGATGAAGTCGATCCGGTGGTGTTTTGGTGTTGAAGTCGATCCAGTGGTGGTGTTCGGCAGTGGGGCGGTTGGTTGGGGGAGAGGTGGAGAAGATGGTAGAGTAGAGATAGAGAGAAAGAAAGAAAAAATGGGAAGTGATGAATTGACCAGATCTAGATCTGATCTTATCCTTTTTTTTTTTTTTTTTAATATTAGCGACGGATGAGCACCGATCCGTCGCTAAAAAATATATTTTTTTCTTTTTAAATCTGGTCAACTAATTTAGAGACGGATGAATTTATCCGTCTCTAATTTAGAGACAGATAAATTTATCCGTCTCTAAATTAGAGACGGATAGATTTATCCGTCTCTAAATAACAGCCAGACTGGTATCCGTCGTCAAAATCACTGATCCATCGCTATTTAGAGACGGATCGCATCCGTCTCTATTCATCTGTCTCTATTTGGATGTTTTCTTGTAGTGCTAGCCGATGGGAGGGAGTTTTTGAAATCACTGAAAATGAGATATGCACAACCTAACCAAGTGAGAATGTTTCAGCTGGATAGAGAATAGAGATCTCAAGTAACTGGTTCACGAGGTTACAAGCTGAGTTAAAGATTTACTAAGCTATCTGGCACATCTGGGATGAGTTCAAAGACTATCGCTAATATCATTCTGCCATCTTCGAGTTGACTAGCAATATAAATGAAAGTCCGAGAAAGAGATCTTAGCTCACTAAAACAATCTTTTACGTGAATGCTATAATATTTTCCTAAATATGGGTCCTAATATAACAAGTCCCTTTTAATTTTATAGGATATCAACTCCACACATGATAGTTAGAGACTTAGAGGTCTCCATTTTTTAACAAAGTACATATAATTAATGGAAGATATAAGGAAGAGATAGCCGAAGGTTAAATGGCCGAAGGTTAAATGAGTGCTTATTTGTAGAAAGTTTTTTAGAAGGTCCAATGTTTAAGATTCCATTTATGTGAGCCACAATCAATTTAAGTTTTCTGAAGTTGTTGGTTTTTAATACAATTTTTAAATTTTCAACCTAATATAGGACATGAAGAGATTTTAAGACTCTATACAGGGTACAACTAATGGTCCAAGTGGACATAGCTCGTTTCTTGGTCCTAGCTACCGATGAATTTTGAATTATTTTTGTCCAAAATCTAGAAAAAGCTATAAAAATACTATGAATTTGGTCCTATCTCACAAATTTGATCCGACCATAAAAATTCTGTGAATTTTGACTGGGATGATGAGATGGGGGATGATGAGATATGATTTGGGGGAAATTCTCCTAATTAATTGATGTGAAGTCCCAAATGTGAAACCCTAACATAAAACTTAATTAATATGAGCTTTGATTAATTATACTTTTTGTTTACATAGCTTATGTTAAATGTTTTGAGATTGGATTATTTTATTTGGTCATGCATGCTTATGGGATTAAGGATCATCGTATACATTTTTCATTTTTGCATTAATTGTTGCGTGTTGAAATTAAGTGTCACTAATGCGTAACTAATTTTATCAACCTCAGCTAGCATCAAGTGCGCAGTCAGTGACCCATCATTATACGCAATGTTAAGCCTCCATCTCAAACCATAGTGAAGTTTAAACTTTTCAAGTTTAGCGGAGAAGAGTATATATATTGGATGAGTATGAGGTATGTTATGATCGATTCTACCATTTAAACTATTCATGTAAAGATTGTTAAAATTATAAACTACTTAACAAAATGGCACTTGTCACTAGTTGATGAGAACGGTGAATATTGCTTGCTGAGGAAACGTCATGCCATTGCTTTGTATTGTTCGTTTCACCGTTTGGGTTGAGTAATAAAATCTTTAGCCGTTAAAAAAATAAATAAATAAATAAATGCGTCACGCCCGTGATGGGGAGCTTGATGTTGTCCGAGTGGAACATCTTTTACCCTGCAATATTTTGCCAAGGACGGTGAAGAGTCATTTGGTGTAAAGAGTGCTTTAAAGAGATATACGTGCTACTTGGCTTGGACAATTTTAATGATGAGCTCTTAGACAATTTATCTAGTTGTAGAAAGAGAGATAGTGTACGTGCTAAGGAACTAGTGAACACTCAACATGTATAATTTCTTGATATACGTGCTACTTGCCAATTGCCATAGTGGTAGTTGTAACTAGATAAATTGTCCCTCTCCTGTACAACCGAATTAATTCAACACATGCAACACTAACACACACACACACACTTAATTATATAAGTGTCTCTCTCTCCGCCTTTGAATTCTCATAACTCATCATCATACTTGTTAATTAACTTTCCAGTTTGTACGTACGGAAGCAAAAAAATTATGGAGAAATTAGCAATTTCATGTGTTCTTTTTTTCTTAGTACTATTTGCTCCTCAGATGTTGAACGGAAACCATACGGCCGAAGGCCCAGATGCACTCAAACAATGGTACAGAAGACTTCCAATGATGAAACAGAAGGTAACTCAACTTCATTTCTATCTTCACGACATTGTGTCAGGTCCAAATGCAACAAACATTCCAGTGGCGATGGCCGAAAACATCACTAGTGAGTCCGCTACGTATTTTGGCTTAATTGGTGCCATGGATGATCTACTGACGGCAGGTCCAAGCCGTGATTCTGATATTATTGGGAGATCTCAAGGCCTATTAGTGTCATCCTCGTTGGAAGAACTTGCCTATCACATGATGCTCAGTTTCGTGTTTACTGCTGGAGAATTTAACGGTAGCAAGTTTACCGTTGCTGGCCATAACCCGTTCATGAACGAGTACAGAGAGTTGCCGATAATGGGTGGTTCTGGAGCTTTTCGACTGGCGAGGGGTTCGGTTCTGTTGCACAATGTAGCGTATAATCAGACAAGTGGTGATGCTATGGTGGAGTATAATGCTATGATAGTTCATTATTAGAAGAGTAGTATACAGTAAAAACTCTTTAGAGGAATAAAAGAATAAATTCCTCGTAGTAATAAAATTTCTTGGTCCCAACATGTCGGGACGAGTTATAAGTAAGAATAAACTTCACATTGTAATATTCCATGAATAGAAATATAAAAGTAAACCCTAAGCTACTCGCCTTCATCTCTTCGAATAAGCTGGTTTCTTGTTCTAATCAATATCTGATTAGTGTGAACAGTAAACCATAATCCATAAATACTGACAATCCTAGTTAAAATTAAACACCTAGTTACCTCCCGCTACTGAATTTCTAATGGGTTACGAATATTAACCACGGTCCGGGCGTGTAGGATTTTCTGAAATCCCTACGGTGGATTGGTGGATTATTATGTGTATTCAAATATTCATGTGTATATATTGGAAGTAATTCATTAATTACCCGCTCTTCTTAAATTTAATGCAACTACGTGAGTTTTCTAGTAATTTTTACAACCAAATTTCACTCTATAAATTGAAGTAGCATAAGCAATCCAGAATCATTCCACAAACAAGCAAAAGAGAACAAAACACAAAAAATGGCACGATTTCAATACGTAGTTCTTCTATATTGATAATAGCTAATGGCATGCGTTGATGCTTGATAATACTACAACTACAAGTGAGCCCAACGCAGTGAGAATTTGGTTAAAAAACCGCCTTTGTGCCCACAAGAAACTTACCGCGCTCCATTTCTATGTTCAAGACAGATCTTAGCAGCCGAAGCCCAAGCAACTTAGTGGTATATAATCTATAACATTAAGAATGAATGAATGATACGTACAATCATACAAATTGATCATTGTATGCACGTTTAACCTTTTCAGGTAGACTTGGCAAATTCAACATTCGCATCGCCTACCTTTCTTGGGCTCGTAGTTGTATTAGATGATCCAATAAGAAATGAGCCAAGCCTAGATTCTGAGATAATGGGACGAGCCCAAGGATTCTTTGCTTTCGCTTTGTTGGAGGAGATGAAGCTGCATACGACATTCGATTTGGTCTTCACTAATGGTTGTTACAACGGCAGTACTCTCAGCTTAGTCGGGCACAACCCGTATATGAACCAGAACCGTGAATTGGTCATAGTTGGAGGATATTCGGGGTTTTCTGTCTGGCGTTTGGGAATGTGATTATAAACACGATTTCTTTTAATAGTACGTTCAATGGGGATGCTTTCTTTGACTATAGTGTTTTTGTGTTATACTATGCTTAATTTTTTACATACATACACCTTCCAACTTATCAGCGTCGTATATGTATGTCATAAGTGCAAGTTTCAAATCGAAGTGTTAAATTTATGTATTCGATTTCGTATTTATATGAAGGGATCAAAGTTAATTACTTTTCGAATTAATTGAATCAGTTCGTTTATAATACATGTTTATGATCACCTAATTAACTTGTAAGTTAGATGAGTATATAACCCCTGATATACTACAGTATAACATAATTATTAGCTAGCTAATACAAAAGTTACCACAAATAAAAAAGGCATCTGAGATTTACCACAAAAGTTACCACATATAACATATAGCTAATATAGATATGATGAAATATCAAAGGTTGGCTTGGGGAGATATCCCACATAGCTAAAATTAAGAAGGAGAACTCTAAATAAAAAGAGCATGGTTTGGCTTAGGGGTTGGACCCCTTGGGGGTACCCATGCTTTTGGAAGGAGGAGGAGTTAGATGGCTCATCGGTTCGTCCAAGCGCACCCGCCTGGCTCCACTAGGAGCCGGGCCCGGGGTCGTGGGCTGGTCTTGGACTAAGGCTAGCTAGTGGTGGATGTTATCTTTTTGGGTCAAATACTAATTTTATTTTTTGGGTCCAATCACAAAACCCAACAGGGCGATCCGGTCCGGTCCAGGCGAGCGGATAATTTTTCCTTGCTGGAAAAATTCTATCCTCAACGCTTCAACGAACAGGTGCGAGTTTCAAACGAAAAGTTCTGTCTCGTTCTAAAAACTCGCGTCCTTTCTTTCGTGCCTGTTCGTCACACCACTTTGCCACTATTTATAGTCCCTTCCTGGATTGCAGAACACACACATCAATTCGCAATCTCTCCTTCTTCTCTATATCTCCATAAAAAGCTTCGCTTCTCATATTGTTGTAGTACCAACCGGAGTTCGTATTTCAAGTGCTTGTATACGTTCTCTACCTGCAGTTTTACCTTGGGAGACCGTTCGTTAGATACTGTGTGAGCACCAGCGCAGGACGAATAAAGTCTTAAGGAAAAGAGTGTAATCACTCAACTCCGCAAACTTTATTTTCCAGTTTACTTGTTCGATACTCTCCTGTTTGCTCATACCAGGCAACAATCTGAACACTGATGGCTCCACATTACACCAAACAGGTCACTCAGGATTAGGATGGATCATTAGGAATGAGAGAGGTCTTTTTATACAAGCAGGTGCTGAGTACCTAGGCCTCATTAATAACAACCTCTCTGAACTCTGGGCCATTAGATTAGGACTTAATGCAACAATTTCACTACATATCAAAAAACTTATAATGCAAACTGATTCTGAATATGTAATGCATTGCTTGTGCAAGACACATGAACATCTGCTACACAGGCGTAATCTACTCACATATATCAGAAGAATGGCAGACAATTTTGATGATCTCGAGCTTCTCGGCATATATAGAGAAGCCAACTCCACAACGGACTTCTTGGCAAAATTCGCCAATAGCAACTTCAAGACAAGAGTAGTTCCACCACTACCGGACAATCACCTACATAAGGTGTATTCACGGGTCTGGGACATCGAGACTCCGTGGTTCATAGCTTGTAATTTTCAAGATGTAACAAAGGGTTCCACTCGGTTATTGGCTCATCCTCGCCAACAAGCTTTGTACAAATTGTGTGTAATAAACGAACTACTTTGTCAAAAAAGAAAAAAAAAACAAAAAATTTAAATTTCACCAAAATAAATAATCTCTCTCCAAAATACTCTTCCAAAAGTCGGACTCGGATAGTTATCCGAACCAAACAGGACCGACGTCTCTTCTACATTGTTTTGTCTTTTGTGATCCACGTTTACATGATTGCTAGAATAACAAAGTAAAATCGTGGTTTGATCAAAACAATCAGGTTCAGGTTATTGCGGTGAATCCACACACACCTGAATATCCCCTTAGACGATTTTTCTGGTTTTCCCGAAAGCTATAAATACTCTCCTTCTCCTCGCCCTCATTTCGTGCCCTAGAACCTTTCTCTCTCTACATCTCTCTCTCCTCAGCCGCAACAACAACCATGCTTTCTCCACCTAAATTATCCATTCTCAGTCACCTTTCCTCAATTGCTTCCAATTCAGCTCTAATTTGACAAATCAAGCTTAATTTATTCTGTTACAGCTCAAAAATGGCGACGAAGATAATTTTTTCTCAACAACTTTTGGGCCTTTGCGACGTGCTGCTCGAATGGTGAGGTTAGGGGTTGTTTGTAAAGCGGCTTTTAAGGTTGTAATCGTAGCTAGTGAGAGCTTATGGGATCAGCTGAGGGTTTCGGGGCAGGTGGTGGTGTTGTGGTCAAACAAGTTCCGACTGAGATTCAGTGTGCCACCAGCTCAGGTGCTCACAAAGGTGAATTCTTATCTTAATTTTGTAGCTCTGTGATTTTCTGATTAGATTGTTTCTTTTTTCAATTTTTTTAAATTTTGTTGAATTTTGTTAGAAGTGATTGTTTGGGACTTAGTATAATGGGTTTTGATTACTTATTTTTGTTGAAATTTGTTCATGTGGAAGTATAAGAACTGGTGTGAGTAAGGATTGATCGACTTGATTATGTTACTTGATCCCGGGGATGTAAGTTGAGGGGAAATCAGAACTTTGTTATAGATAAATAAGTTGAGCTATTATTTACTGTTGATTTCCAAGAAAGAGAAATCTTCATCTCATTGCAGATGGGTTATCCACGTATCATCAATTTTTGTATATGCATACACAGATAGAACAAATATGAATCGTACTAATGATAGAGTTTTTAAGAAGTCTGTTTGTGGCTAGCTTACCTGTCATGTCTACAATTTAGACCCATAAGGTAGCATTCAAAGTCAATCAGTCTGTGGAGGATGGATCTCCTAATTGTGATTTGTGAAAGGGCTGGTAGGTGTAAGAGGTCAAGGTGAGGGATAATGGATTTGCGGCATCACGCCTTCAACCTTTATTCAAATAATACAAATTTCGCGGGGAAACCAATAATTTGAACTTGGTGAAAGTTCCATTTACTGCTTTTATTGATTACCAGAATAATGTTTGACTTAGTTTTGTTACATTATGTGTTCTTTCACATTTTAAGCAAGATATTGCTCTTAGGCCCTAATTATCTAATTTTATTATTATTAGAACCATTATTTAAATAAGACTTTTTTGTATTGCGCTCAGCCCAATATCAAACTTTGTTTGACAAGTTTAACCTTCGGGCTGGACCATCATCTGGTGCGTGACACCCATATTTGGTATTTGAGTTTGAACCAATAGTTTTATTTGGTGCCAATATATGATTCCAAATCAATTTACCAAATTTGTATTTAACACAACTGACAATTTTGTTATGGAACCCATGTTTGGTACCACCTGTTGGTATTAACATTTTACTAATACTATTATTAAGGATCACATAAAAGGATATAATAGAGATTATATCATAGATATCTTTTTGAATGGGGATGATAGATATTTTGTCCAGTTGTAATGTCATGCCTACAGATCTGTGCTCGAGTAATGGTCACGTCGATTTATCTTGTCTTGAAACATGTAGTGTATTTTGTTTTGCTTGATACTGATTTTTTCGCTTTTAATAAGAACTAATCAGTTGAACAGCAGAGATCTGTGTAGGATTTGGTCGGGCCCTATCAAATTTTCATTTTTTCAAACTAAGGGAAAAGATCACACCCTTGTGCCTGGTCGTATCCACATGGTTAAGAGTTTGTTTTGATCGTGGTTTTTTATTGGCTCGAAATGAAACGATTTTGACACTTATTAACTACTTTTCTCTTTGCAATTTCATATTCACAGATGCAATAAAAAGATGATTTCACACCCACCTGCTTATTTTTCTCCTTACTTTCCCAGTATCCTAACTTATTCTGGTTTTTATTTATTTTTCATTAAATTTGAACAAACTCCAAATACATGTCTCAAAACAATAATATATTTTTCTGGATCTGTGTTTTGTTCTTTTTATTTTGTGAAACAATCAAACAACGCCTGAACTTTTTCAGGAAACGGATACTTATACGATATTGTTTAGTCACTTGTGATTTTTCACAAATAGATGTATCTTTTTATATATATATTTTTTCTTGTAGTTGTGTATTTATTGTAGACTTGTATTAAAAAGTATCTGATCGCTTATATTTTGATGCGACACCTTCATTCATACTGGCTCGTTGTGTTTATGACGATCTTATTCATTTACAATGCCAAAACATTCCAAGATATTGCAGATTTTTTCATCATACCCTTTCTGTTTATAATGGTATTTTGATTTCTTGGTAAATGAAATGATACATCTAAATTTTTGGATTAAAACTTATTCGACCATTCTGTTTTCCGTTTGGGCTGTTGATACTGCCACTTGGAAACATACCAACATCATTATAAAATTCTAGCTAAGCCCCTAGGGTTTTGCCTGATTATATAATTAGTACTCTTTATGTTTGTCTCACCAATACCTTTTGCATAAAGTAAGATTATGCTGACTCGAACATGCACTGATGAACTTGCATTATTCCATTTTTTCATTCTCTTTTAATATTCTGGGGTTCAAGTTTAATTCCTTGTTAGAAAGAGGTGTCTAACATGTTCCTGCACTACAACAAATTATCCAGGGCATGTCCATGACCGTAGGGTTTAGCCACTTCAGTTTTGTTTTGAGTGTTTTTGGCAGCTTCTACTTTTTGAGAGTATGTGCTTATTGTACTTTTGTTTTTGTTTTTTTGTTTTTTTTTTGATACAGAGAAACCTCAAATACTGAAGCAGAGGAACAGTTCAAATTGCAGACGTGGGGATAAAAGAAGCAGCAAAGTTCAAAAAACGAGATGCGACTCATTTTCACTGAGGAATGGCTTACCTGGATTTAATTCAGCTAATGGAGGAAACAACTTTTTTGGTATGAAATGGTTTTCATTATGTTCTGCTGATATTATATTATTTTTACTAAATATTTTCAGAGAGACAATCTCTTTAATTGTGTGGTTTAAAAATCTTCTTTAAAATGTTGTATATATACGGTTTCACACTATTCTGTAAGAGAGAAGAGAAGAATGAGAATCTCAGTGGGTTTATCTTTTCTTTCGGTCCTTTGCTCCCCATGTAATTTAATGCTATGCATACCTTCTCTTTTTAAATCAGTTATTTTATATTGTATTCTTATTTTTGAGGTCACAATCCAATGTGTAGAACTTCATTTGTGAAATAGAGTTTGGGGCTTAAGTATACTGTGTGAAGTTAGGTTGCATGTAGTTGCTGCTACTGGTTTCGAGTGACTGTTTGCATTGCAACATCTTATTTCTTTCAATTTATTGATTAATTTAAGGAGAAGGTCAAATTTGAGTTTGCAAAGTTGGCTTTTTGCCTGAAAGTACTCAATATTAAGTTGAAAACAGCTGAATGTGGTGAAGTCGGTCTATACCAACTTCAGTTAAATTAATGAGGGTGAAACAGTTAATAATGCTGGGGCCTGGGCTTATGGTAGAATGGACATATATAGTGCAAGGTTTTGTTCATTCTGAAGATTCTGGATTAGTTGTTGCTTGAGGAATCTGTAAAAATATTTTCTGGTCTCACTGACTTGTTGGTCACAGCCAGTTTGGATCATGTAACACACACCCAAAAGTTGTGGAGTTGTGCGGAAGTATTTGAGCATAGATTCAAATAGTCCATTGATTGACAGCACCTTCCCTTTTCATTTTTTCTTTGGGTGCCTACTGCTACTTGTTTAGACATCCGGGTTTGGTAGATTCATGGCACAGTTTATCCTGTTCATTATTCTTGGTTTTGCTTTATGTGTGAGAATGTGCTGGTCTCCATAATTCTACCTTTTTACCCTCGAAATAAGATATCATTTATTCTTGGTACACAGCCGCCTAGAATTTGTTAGTCTGTTTCTAGCCATGAACTTAGGTACATATCCCAGCAGTAGATTTGCTAGTTTTTGTTGGCATAATCTATGACTAAGCTGTACATGATGAGATATATTTTCCTCTATGGCTTCTTCATATGCTTGCATATGGTGGTACATGGTGATTGTTATTTATTCATTTATTTATTTTCATTTAATATGATTGATCTGACTATTGACAAATGATTCAGGATTATATGGTTTAAAACCGGATGCTTTTGACATCACAAAGTATGTTGATGAGATCTCTTTAGATGACCTCCTTACTGGAACATCTAACCGTCCTGATATTGCCAAAGACAAAGAGAAGACAGTTGCAAAGCCAAACATTACTCTTTTGTCATCGGTTAAGAAGGCATGCGCCATTCTTCAGACTCGAAAAGTTTCACCAGCCCAAAAATGTTCTGAGATTGATAATAGTTTTATTGAAAAGATCTCAGCTGGTATGGTTAATGTTAGTTCTATAGGAGGTCAAACTAATGGCGACAGTGTTGATAGTTGCACTGAAGATCTAACATCTCCTAATGAGGTTGGTTCGAACTTTGGTGTCATTTTATGTTCTGAAATATCTGGTAATTATGAGATACGTTAACTGAGTGTGTCTTCTTGAATTAACTTCAGCTGTGTTATATGTATTCAAACTTAAATATTTTTCATTAGTTTCCCGTACTATAAACTATGAGCAGAAGATGGGTCAATAGGAGCTCCTATTAGTAGTGTATGGTTAGAATCTGTCGTATGCTCGATATGGATGCTAAACCCAATGTAAATGATTTATTCCCTGACATGTGTGTTCCCTGTGTTAGATTTTTTAAATCTGTATTAATTGATTCTCACCGTTTTACTTACCAGCTTTTCCTTATTTGCATGTATGAAGGTTCAGGAACCTGCTGCCAAGATCAAAACATATTTGATTGCGGATTCCCAGGTATATCAACCAAAAGATATCTTGCAGCGCCTTGCACTTCCTCCACCAAAGGATTTGGATTTATTACTTTCTGATGCAAGCAAGCCTACTTCATCCTCGAAACATAGTACTGATGTTCGTATAGGTAAAACAGTTTCTCACAGAACTGGCCTCCACCTTTTTCGTGGTCACATGCTTTTTCTGGTCATAATAAGTTGGGCACTGATGCTGGTAAATTACTAGTAATCGTGCAACATGCCCTGGTAAATGGGCAAAAGTAAGAAACTCTGTTGTACTACAAAAAGGCTGTGCTGATTTACTGGTGAACTTTGAATCATTGACGTTTGACCAAAATTTAGTTCCTAAAGTGAATCGATCTCCTGAGTATTCAAGTCATCAAACAGAACGGCTTCAAACCTCCCCGGCTGCATGCTCAACTGTGGACGTTCCTGCAGGTAAACCTCATCTAATGTCTAGATTGGCATGTTACTTGTGAATTTTCAAATTTCTATTCTAATGCACTGTAGAATAATTGATCTGGGCAATAGTTTTATAGTGATTTTTTTTTTGAAACGGCATAGAACTGTAAGTCAAATTGCTTGCATTATATTTAGGTATGTACTGATATTTAGCATAATGTATTTCATTTTTTTTAATGATTTACATTAACTACTTTATACTAATATGATCTTTTGTGTGCTTTCTTTTCGCTGATAGTAACTTTTCAGTTCTGAAAGTATCATGTTAATCTTAAAAAGTTCAGATTTCTGTTTTTGGTACTTCTAGAAAGCAAGAGTCTCTGAGCTAAAGAGTTTATCAATCTGACAGGTTCTTTTTTGAATATGAAAACGGTTTCTTTCAGTCTATAGAGCCTTTACATTCCATTGTTTGTCTTATGTGTTTCCTGCATATGCTTATGTGCTCCTTTTAGTTATGTAGCAGTTGTTTGTAGCTTTTTTTGTTGACAGTTCTACAGTTCTATTCTTACCTACCTCTCATTTATTATAAGATTATTTACTGGAAGTATATCCATTGTTCTTTACACTGGCAGATTCACCCTCTCCATCACATATTGCTGCTCAGACACTTTGTGAAATCATGGCTACTTCCTCGAAGGAAAATGGTCAATCAGTGAAGTCAATGCATAAACACATGAAAGCTGCAAGTTGAAACCAATTGAGAAGTCTGATAGACTGTTTGATGGGACCAAACCAGTAATAAAACCCCATAATGGCACAAAAGTTTGTGAAACGGGTTTCCTTCGAAAAAGCTGAAGCTCTCCTCAGATGTACCCAAGCTCTGCAATGGTCATACTGATTCTCCAAAGAAAGGAGCCTCACATTGGTCTGCTCCGCAGTCATTCAGATCACCTCTAGAAAGATATTTAGGGACTCAAATCCTTTTAGTATCGACTTTGTAAAGACATCTTATATGATGAAACCACCTAGGGCTGTTGATAGGCCAAGTAGTAGTCAACAGAAGCATAAGAAAGCAAGCGTCCCAATGAAGTGGAGTAGGCCAGAGAGCTGACTGGAAATAAACTGATGTGGAGATGGAAGCACATTTGCATACCGTGTTGGTTAGTTGGTAGTTTTCTCATCAATTTTATGCAGAGACTGTTGTTAGATATGTATATACCGTGTGTTACATGTAATTATAATGTTGTAGATTTATGTGTTAGATCATGAGGGCAGGATGTTGGTGTTGTATTCGAATTCGTGCAAGATGCAGATTTTCTTGTTGCCTTGCCTTGTAGCGATTGGGGCATGATGTTCTATTTTCCGTCCTTTTTCCCAGAAAGACAGTTGTCTGATGTATATATTATGCTTGTGCACATTTGCTACAGGATTTCGGTGTTGTTGCCAACAGTACCTTGACTAATTCGTCCTGCTTAAGCTTCAATGGAAATTTAAAGATTATCATTCTGCAAGTTGTGTTTTTATAGTCTCCTGTAATTGTTGTTGCCTCAGATGCAGATATAGATAATTACAGGAGACTATAATTCCTTGGTAGACTTGCAGGTCTCGTTAATTATCTATATCTGCATCTGACTTCAGCTGATACTCCATACAAAAAGACGAGAGCTAAAAATCCTGTTAATTGTGAGGAGAAAAGCTTGTTCCACAGCTTCACAATTACAAGTATTTTGAAAAGATAGGTTACGATTAAGCATCAATCATTGCGATTTGCAAGGGTAAACATTCAAGTGTTAGTATTGCATAATAAGGCACTGTTTTTTTTTTTTTTCTAACTGAAATTCAGCTTCATTCCGTTAAGGATCATTTCAAATTAGAGTTCAGGTTTGCTTAGTTGACTAAATTTAGCAGAGTTTTTTAGATGAATCAAACAGAGCGTAAACATGAGAAATAAGTTCCTTTTCAAGTATTACCTAATGATACCGATTACCGAGCAATTATTTTGAATACGTATCTGGTGTAAGCTTGTAACAAAAGTGAGTTCACTCAACTGTCTCTGTATAGTGAGTGAATGACATATCTACATCTGTGTTCAGGTGTGTAACGCAATAAGAAACGGTGGAATGGAATAGATATCATTACATACTGGTCTGTGATGCCCGTCCACCATCAGAGTCGTTCGTCTGTGTTCCATGTCACATGACATGAGGTGACCGGAAAGGATATCTTTCACTGTATTACTGATATTGAGCTCAAAAAGAGTATTACAA